>JANAVB010010193.1:4735567-5045567 GCA_029216955.1 Iris pallida | reverse complement strand
GTTTTGTTTTGCTTTGCTAGAGGCAAGTACTTTCTACGAACTTTACATATTGTCACATAAATGAACTGCAAACTCCACCATGTTAAATGCTGATCCTTGGGGTAGCAAGTTAGAATCTCTACATATTGTACTTCCAGTTACTACCATGCTTAGAACTGTCTTTATGTATCTCTCACATGATAGAATACGGGTTATGGGGAAACTGATGGTAGAGTACGTGATCATGACCCCCTTATAGTAGCGAGCGAGGTCGCATTTTATATGCATACTTTGCTGTAGGCCATTATCCCGCATTTCTGTACGGATGTACACTTATGCTTGTTGACTTGTACGTATGTACATTTTATTTACATGTACCACAGTACATTGTACATCTATTGACCGATCACGTACTTGCTACAGTTTTAAACACTACATGTACATCAGCAACAGAGGTTTGGGCAGCATCTGCAGCAGCAGAAGGGACCTCAGGGGAAGGTTTATAGCCTAGCCCTTGAGCCGGAGCCGGAGCAGATTTCGGAGCCAGATTACTTAGCTGTCGTCATTACAGGTCATGTTTATTTGCATACTTTTCTAGCTCTATGCTTGTTTGATTCTGGTGCATCGCATAGCTTTCTATCATTAGAGTTTATGCAAGAACATCATTTAGTATCTACACCTACTGCGGAGATTAGTAGAGTAATGATGGGAGAAGGACCAGTGCCTATTAGAGCTAGCTATAGATGCTCTATTATGATAGCCGGAAGAGAGTTCGAGGGGCGATTCTTTGTGATGCCACTCCCCGGTTATGATATCATATTGGGGATGGACTAGCTTAGCTATGCCCATGCATCTATAAATTGCCATGAGGGTAGTATTTTGTTCAGTCCCCCAGGCACAGCACTATTCAGTGTCAGGAGGACAGGGCCGGAGATTAGCCTAGAGCCGAACTATTGTGCGACAGTCGGGGACGCAGCACCGCCACACCCTATCATTAGGGAGTTTATGGATGTATTCTCAGAGGATCTTCCAGGGCTTTCGCCTGACAGAGATGTGGAATTCACTATAGATTTAGTGCCGGGTTCATCACCAGTATCCCGGGCTTACTATAGAGTGAATCCCAAGGAGGCCATAGAGATAAAAGACCAGATTGATGACCTATTGAAAAAGGGTTTCATTCGATCCAGTGCTTCTCCATGGGGAGCGCCAGTACTCTTTGTGCCTAAGAAAGATGGTACAGTCCGGTTGTGTATTGACTACCGGGCCTTGAATGCCATCACCATCAAGAACAAATATCCTCTGTCCAGGATAGATGATTTGTTCGACCAGTTGAGCGGGGCGAAGGTATTTTCCAGGATAGATTTGAGATCCGGGTACCACCAGGTGAAGGTTAGGCCAGCAGACATCCAGAAGACGGCGTTCAACACGAAGTACGGGCAGTACGAGTTTCTGGTGATGCCTTTTGGTCTCACAAATACGCCAGCTGTCTTTATGAACTTGATGAATAAGACATTTCACCAGTATCTGGATAAGTTCGTCGTAGTGTTTATCGACGACATCCTGATATACTCGAAGACGCCATAGGAGCATGCAGAGCACTTGCGGATAGTTTTGGGGATTCTGAGGCAGGAGAGATTGTTTGCCAAATTGCCGAAGTGCGAGTTCTTTTTAGACCGAGTGGAGTTTCTCGGCCATGTAGTCACTGGAGATAGAATCTCGGTGGATCCCAAGAAGATTGCTACAGTTGAGACGTGGAAGGCTCCGACGTCAGTTTCAGAGATCAGGAGCTTTCTGGGTTTAGCAGGCTATTATAGAAAGTTCGTCCAGGACTTTGCTAGGATAGCTGAACCCATGACGAAGCTGACGCGGAAGGGCGCAGAGTACATTTGGTCAGAGGACTGCCAGACAGCATTTGAGGAGCTGAAGAGGAGGCTGACGACCGCTCCAGTTCTGACTTTACCTTCAGGTTCTGGAGGTTTCACCATATACAGTGATGCTTCTGGGAAGGGGCTAGGATGTGTCCTACAGCAGCATGGGAAAGTGATTGCTTATGCATCTAGGCAATTACGGACTCATGAGAGGAATTATCCTACCCACGACCTAGAGTTAGCTGCGGTGATCTTTGCACTCAAGTTATGGAAACATTACTTATACGGAGAGCGTGTGGAAATCTTTACTGACCACAAAAGCTTGAAGTATGTGTTCACGCAGAAAGAGCTGAACATGAGGCAAAGGCGATGGTTGGAGTTGATGAAGGACTTCGACATCAATTTACAGTATCACCCCGAAAAGGCAAATGTGGTGGCGGATGCGCTGAGCAGGCATCCGATGGCATGGTACCTGATGATTGATCGGCATTTGCGGGAGGATCTGGAGAAGCTCGGTATCGAGCTAGTTCGGCCAGGATCAGTGATACAGATGATGGTGCTTGACATTCAGTCAGGTTTGATAGAGCAGATCCGGGAGGCACAGTCTACAGATGAGAGCCTTCGCAGACTTCGACCCCAAGCGTTAGCTGGATTACTGGATGACTTCACTATAGCAGAGGATGGATCCTTGAGGCATGGCAGCCGATTGTACATGCGGAAGGGAGAGCTAGTAGAGGCAGTTTTGCCGGAGGCACACCGATCGAGATATTCTATTCACCCTGGTGCTAACAAGATGTACCGTGACTTGCGGGAACATCTTTGGTGGCACGGGATGAAGAGGGATGTATCTCGTTTATCTTGAGATATCTAGTCTGCCAGCAGGTCAAGGCGGAGCGCCAGAGGCAAACTGGTTTGTTGCCAGCCGTTACCCATTCCTGAGTGGAAGTGGGAACATATTACGATGGACTTCGTTTCAGGGCTTCCTCGTTCCCAAGGAGGGAAGGATGCCATCTGGGTCATCGTAGACAGGCTGACGAAGTGTGCACACTTCATACCCTTCAAGGTGGGGCTTTCCACCGAGAAGTTGGCGGAGCTATACATGCAGCAGATAGTTCGCCTACACGGAGTGCCGGTGAGCATCGTGTCAGACAGAGACAGCAGATTCACATCCCACTACTGGAGGAGCTTGCAGGAGGAGTTGGGCAGTAGGCTCAAGTTCAGTACGACGTACCACCCGCAGACAGATGGGCAGTCCGAGAGGACGATACAGACACTGGAGGATATGCTGAGGACCTGCGTGCTGGACTTCGGAGGATCATAGGAGAGCCATCTGCACTTGGTAGAGTTTTTATACAACAACAGCTACCAGGCCAGTATTGGTATGTCTCCTTTCGAGGCGTTATATAGACGACGATGCCGCACACTGCTCTTTTGGGATGATGTCGGAGATAGATTTATGCTTGGGCCAGAGATGATCAGGGATGCAGCAGAGAAAGTCGGGATGATCAGAGACAGGCTCAGAGTAGCTCAGGATAGGCAGAAACACTGGGCTGATGCTAGTCGCAGGCCGATGGAGTTCGCAGACGGTGATATGGTGCTAGTGAAGATATTACTTACTTGAGGGACGATCCGGTTCGGACGAGGAGGGAAGCTGAGCCCCAGATACATCGGGCCATTCGAAGTACTTGGCAGGATCGGAGAGGTAGCTTACAGGATTGCACTTCCACCCAATCTAGCAGGAGTTCACGATGTCTTTCACGTATCTCAGCTGAGGAGATATGTTCCAGACCCCAGTCATGTGCTGGATCATTCAGAGTTGGAGGCCGGACCGAGCCTTACAGTTTCTGAGCAGCCAGTGGAGATATTAGACAGGAGGGAGAAAAGGCTGAGGAACAAGGTTATATCCCTAGTACGAGTAGCTTGGAGCCGTCACTCCCCAGGTGAATCTACTTGGGAGAGGGAGTCGGACATGAGGGAGAGATACCCTTACTTGTTCGATCCAACCGCTGCGAGGGAACCACCCGTTCCCGCTTGATACCTTAGAGGTTAGTTTCGATCGCAGCCTTAGTCATTTTGTTGCATTTGCTTGCTACGTTAGAATATTGTCGGGTCTTCAATCCTTGTGAATTTCGAGGACAAAATTTTTCAAGGAGGGAAGACTTGTAAGCCCCTATTTTTCAAAAATTTATTTTTAATTAGCGTTAGTTAAATTTTTGTCATTTATAGCCTTAAATAATTATTAGGAATTTTTAGGAATTTTCTAGAATTTTTAACTGATTTTTAAATACAAAAATGTTGATCTGTAAATTTATAAAATGTTTTAAATATCATTTTGCAATTTTTGAAATGTTTTTATATCAGTTTGTAAATAGAAAATTATTTTTAATTAGGGGATGCAAATATTATTTTGCATTTTATATGAGCTAAAGCCTTTATGTAAAATCCTAATTCCTAAGGGCCCTAGTGCTAATCTACCCGAACCCCCCCCGATCACACACACTCTCTCTCTCTCCTCTGCCTCTCACCCACCCCGAGCTGCCCCGACCGCCCTGCCCCCGCCAAATCCGGCTGCCCCCACCGCCTCAAACTCCCCTATAAAACTCCCCTCTAACCCCCAGACCAAAACCCTAACCCTAAATTCTCCCCACGGCCACCGACGACCCCCTTCTTCCCCGACGAAACCACAAACCCTAACCCTACTCCGACGAGCTTCGCCCAGCCCCACCGTCGACTTCTACCGCCCCCAACCACCATCAGTCGACGCGCGGTGACGAAGCGACCCCAGCGCCACCGTCCCGACCACTTCTCCGCCGTTGAGCTCCTTCGAAGACCCTCCAATCGTCGGACACGTGAGTAGCGGGATCCGATTCGTGTCGTGCGTGTCTCGTCTTCACACACGAGACTCGCCAGGACACGACGAGCTCAGTGCTGTGCTCGGACACATGAGACTGAGCTCGTACGTGTCGTGCTAAGCGAGGACACGTTGATACCTGTGTCCTTAATTGTCAGGACACAGGACAGTTGTTTATATTTTTTTTATTTATTAATCTATCCCTAAACTAAATAAAATAAACAAAACCCTAACCCTTTAACACGAGCAGCGGGCTGACCCCCTGGCTAGCCCGACCTAGCCTAACCCCCCCCCCCCCTCCCCCGCGCTTCTCTGGCCTGGGTTCGAGTCCCCTGGCTGTCTTTCTTTTCCTTTTCTTTTTCTTTTCCTTTTTCCTTTTTTCTTTTTCTGTTATATATATATATATATATATATATATATATATATATATATATTTTATATATATATATATATTTTATATATATATATATATATATATATATATATATATATATATATATATATATATATATATATATATATATATATATATATATACATATATATTTATGTATACATATATTTCCTTGTGTATATATATTATTATATATATATATATATTTTTTTTATATATATACTATTATATATATATATATATATATATATATATATATATATATATATATATATATATATATATATATATATATATGTATACATTATTTTTGTATATATATATATATATATATATATATATATATATATATATATATATATATATATATATATATATATATATATATATATATATTATATAGTTGAGTATTTTTCTTATATATATATATATATATATATATATATATATATATATATATATATATATATATATATATATATATATATATATGTAATTTTTACATATATATATCCATTATGTAAATATCCCTATATTTATGTATATATATATTATTTTATATATGTATTTTACTTAGCTTAGTGTAAATTATCTTTATAAGATAATATTCATACTTTTATAGTTACTATGTAAAATTTTACCTTATTAAAATATTAATATTTATTTTGTATCTCTACCACTTAGTATTTTCTGTATATTTAAATTACTGCAACCATTTGGTGTCCAAGCCTAGCATGGATATTTGGGCCCAAATGTGTTTTCACACATTCAAGACCTGTACAAGTCATATTGGACTTGATTCATGGCCTTGGGTCCTGTATTTGAACTTTGGTTCAAATTATATACATGGACAAAATACGCAGATAATTAATTATTGTGTGCAATGCTGTTTTTGGATTTTCTAAAAATACTTAAAGTACTGCTAAAATTATGGAAAAATAGTTTTTAGATACTATGTTAAGTTAGCTAATTTAGTATAATTTTTGTAGTATTTAATTTACTGTTTTGCCACTAGTTTGGCATATGAAACCAAAACTCATTTTCTGTATACTTAGGAAAACTGATTTTTATAAAATATTTGTACTAGTTAATAAATTCCAGAAAAGTTATAATAAATTTCTATAATTAGCAAGGATCGTTTTGGTACCTTGTCTTATGTAAAACTAGGCTTTTTGTCTATCTCTAAAATTGTTAGAACGCAATGGTCTTTTGATTTATTTATTGAATAATTACGATCTGTAGCTTTTGTGTTATTTTGAGTTTTAGCCGTGTTAAACCTCAACCCCTCACTAGTGTAAAGACCCTAGAAAGTTAGTTAAAGTAGTGTGTTACCCCACATTGGTCTCCTATGCCAAAATCATCATTTTGGCTAGATACCTAATCACAAGTCGTGTTTCACCAATTAGTGTTCTAGTATTTTAACTTAGTGTAAAAACTAAGTTATTGTATTTACTTCTACAGTGACGAGTTACCGGACATCCGTAGCACTGTTATCGCAGCTTGTTTTGTTTTGCTTTGCTAGAGGCAAGTACTTTCTACAAACTTTACATATTGTCACATAAATGAACTGCAAACTCCACCATGTTAAATGCTGATCCTTGGGGTAGCAAGTTAGAATCTCTACATGTTGTACTTCCAGTTACTACCATGCTTAGAACTGTCTTTATGTGTCTCACATGATAGAATACGGGTTATGTGGAAACTGATGGTAGAGTACGTGATCATGACCCCCCTATAGTAGCGAGCGAGGTCGCATTTTTTATGCATACTTTGCCGTAGGCCATTATCCTGCATTTCTGTACGGATGTACACTTATGCTTGTTGACTTGTACGTATGTACATTTTATTTACATGTACCACCGTACATTGTACATCTATTGACCGATCACGTACTTGCTACAGTTTTAAACACTACATGTACATCTATCTCTATGACATATGTATCCTTGCCAAGATAAACTGTGTGATGCCATGTTTCCAGTTATTCCTCACATGTTCATTTTTATGTTTCATATGCTAGTTTGCTAGATTCAGTACTTGCTCCCGTCCTGACAGGATAACGTTGTAGGTGTCCTTACTGAGGAGGAGTTACTCTGCGACACCTATTATGGAGTTACTGTCGAGGACCCGGCTCTGCCTTACGAGGATGTTCCTGCGGGAAACCTCGCCTAGTTGTCTTTTGTTTACTTAGACTTTTGAGAGCAGACATGTATTAGACTATATCTTTTGTAACTGGACATGTATCCAGTTTTACTTTGCAGTTCACTTGTACTTGGACATTTTACTATATACGACGACTTTTGTGTTTGGAGCATTTATGATTCTTCTTCACTTATAGAACTGTTAGCACATTTAGTCTTATCCTGTTGTCTTTAGAACAGCTTACTACGTTTTATCTCAACGTAGGCTGGGCATGCCTCGGCCTGGCCCAACAATTTGGGTAGCGGGTCGTGACAAGGTTCCTCTCTCAGAGCCTCCCGCCCCGGCCGAGGTCTTCATCCCCCATCCCGACTCCCTTACCGCCGCGCCCGAGGATTTCCTCTCCGACCCCGACACCCAACTCGTCGCGCCGCCCTCCCTCTTGGCTGAGGCCTACGCCTATGCCCAAGACCCACCGGAGGTCCCTTCCTCCGCGTATCCCTCGGCCTCCCTTTCCCCTCCTGCCGTCCACTCCTCGTCGTCGGGTTCCTACTGGCAGGACCATACCACTCTAAGGTGGTACTGGGTCTCGTCCCCGCCTGGCCGGCAGTGGCCCACTAGCCATCTTATGGCCTCAGAGGAGCCGGCTTTCCCTCAGCGCCGCAGTGGAGGACGCACCGGTACCTCTAGGCCTTGCCAGGCCGCCCACAGCTCGCCTTGGCGCGGATGCGGCACCGTCGGTCGCAGCTGCTGCCACTACCTGGTGGTGCCCCCTCCCCCCCTCTGGCTCGCGGGCGGAGGTCCTATCCCATTTCCGTCCCCGTCCTGTTCCTCCGGGAGGCGCCCTCGCCGTGGTGACGTCCCCGTGGTCTATCTTCGCCTTCTTCCCCCCCCCTCCGGCGGATCCTCTCCGCTTTCCCTCCGCCACGGTGGTCCTCTTCCCCCGTCGCAGTGCAGCCGTGGGCACCTCGCCGGTCTGCGGCGTCTCCCTTCCCCTCGCGGTGACGTGGCCCCGCTAGCCGTGGCTCCCGTTGCCCACCGGTGACGCCTTCACCCTTATTCTCCGGCACAGGGGACCCCTCCTCCGTCCCCTCTCCGGCCTCGAGGCCCCCTCCCCGACGGCCGTCCTTCCCCGGTGTCGTTCTCCTGGCTGGCGCTCGGGAGACCCGAGGCGCCCCCTCGGGACCCGCATCCCCGCCTCGGCCTCTTCGGGTTTTGCGTTCGCCCCCTTGGGCCTCGCGCACGGAGCGACGTACCCGCTCGTCGTGGACCCCGTCGCCTCCGGTGGCTCTCGCCGGAGCAGGGGACCCCCTCGGTCTGCGTGCTTGGGGGGATCGAGGCTCTCGAGCCGCGCGCTATCCCCCCCGGGCAGAAAGCCGGCCTCTCCCCCCCCATGTGCCTCTGTCCCCCCCGGGTGTCGAGCCCTGTCCCCCGCCCGTGGCTCTTTGGTTTTCAAAATTTTTCGAAAGTTCTTTTTTCGAATTTTTGAAATATTTCGAATCCCCCCTACGTTTGCTTTTTTGGGTTGCGGATTTTTGTCCCTCTGTTCTGGGCCTTTTGTTTGTTTGGCCCAGGCTCAGTTTGTATTGCTCATTATGAGCCTCCTTTTTATTCAATAAATAGTCTTCTTCCTTATATATATATATATATATATATATATATATATATATATATATATATATAGTTGAGATAATTACAATAAGTTCTTAAAAATATATATAAGCGCTATATAAAAGAAATTATTTCCTAAAATAAAACCCCAAATTTGGAATTGTTTATAGATGCCTATATAATATGTGATGATTCTTGGTTATTCGTTTGGGTTTGGTTGATTTTTATGGGCCATAGCGGCACTAGCAGGTGCGTAGGCCTGGATACAACCTTGGTACTACAGTCTCAGTCTCAGCACCTCATTTGGGCGAAGCTCAGGCATGTATACCTTGTCAATATGATTTACAATATTTACATGTTTGTATTCCTTATCAGTCATTCACTTTGGATATACTACTACTGGATTCATCTGCTCTTATCTGTATTCTTACATGATTATACTTGCTGACACATAGACATAATATACGAATTTGTATTGCATGGCATATAGGTGACTCGATGATCTCTGGATGTTTACTTGATTATAGATTTTTTTGTGTACATGTTTGGCTGGACTTCTGAACTTATCATTTGTTAGAGTCGGACTGGACGTGTTGTGGATGCCACATGGACAATATCATTGGGTGGGGAGGACAGTCACTAGGCGGAGGGGCTACTTGTAGCTTATTTTATTTTATGATTTGATGTTGTTGTAGCTGGCGACTCAGACCACTACATGTGTACCCCTTAGAGAGAGCAATATTCGTCGAACATTGTCCTTAAGTGCATTTCACGTAAACTAGATAGTTGTCTAGTAGTAGTGTTACCGGATCACCTGATTATTTTTTTAATCACCTATTTATTACCTAGATCACCTGTTTACTACCTTCACATGTTATTTATTGTACTTCATTTCGGTATGTGTATTATATATCTTGCTACGTCCCTATGAGGAGATGGTTTTCCTCCAGGTATTTACTGAGAGTTGATATAAGATATTTTGGGGCTACTTCTTTTGGATTCAGGTATCACTTGATAATGCCTTCTTATCATTCTTTCGTAGTTTTTTCCTTTAGTTTCATAGTATTTTAGATAGAGCTATGGATGTATATTATGGATATTTGTTCTTATCTTTATAGCTTATACGTATTCGAGTCGGACCAGAGTCTGGTTGAATACGTAGTTGGCCATTGCCACGTGGCTTGGTCCCGCGTATTTTGGGATTGAGGCATGATAATGACACATATATGACATAAAATTTGAAATAGAAGATACTCATCTCTACTCAAAACTACATTCTTCGAGCCATTGCTCAGATCCAACTTCCCAATCTAGGGATTTTTATACCTACACAGTTCACAGCCTAGGGATACTGCCTTAGCGACCCAACGGTCCTAATCTTTCATGTTTTATATTAATTAGGCCACAATACTAAACTCAAACTCATACATTTTTATAATGTGTTATTCTCATAAGTAAAACATAGCGACAAAATGGTATTTCCAACAGTACATACGTAAAGGCACATAATCACCATGTTTAAGGCGAAACAAATAGCTCTCCATATAATACTCTACAATAATACCATAATCAATGTGATAGGTTATTACAGTAGTACCAAAAGCATATTGATAGTAGAAACTCTAAAATAGTCCATGTGACAAGATAAGGCTACTCTAGTTGCACAAGTCTACTCATCATTTCATATTTCCATGTTCTATAGCAACAAGTATACATAAGTGAGATTACTCTTTCATCTATGTTGGTTCGTCTCGTTTATTACTAGCATGTAGCATTACTCATAGCATTTGAAACATATAAGCAACATCCAGTTTATTAGGTGTGAAAGCAAGGCAAAGAAAGTTCACCAAAACACACCCACCTGAGGCGACATCGATATGCATCGACCAAGAAGATCTTTGAAGAATCCTCTGAAATAAACCCAAGCACAAATGTTCATCCAAGCCGACTACACCATGCTGAGCGGGATATTACATAATATACCACTCAAAAGAAGTTTCATCCTCGAAACTTGCTAGAACCAATTCCTCCAACTACATCACTTAACCAACGAAGCAAACTCATGTTGAATCTATGATTCAAACTTCCATGCCAATTTCTTGAATGCATATGTTGATCAATATCAGAACCACTATGAAGCACCCTCCAATCTAATTTATACTAGACCAATTGTTGGCCCATTGGTCATAGTCATACCTGATTTTGATAATCAACATAAACTTTGATCGATACACAAATTACAGGTACAAGAACAGCCGTCTATATCCAACAAGCTATTACTCATCATCTTCATACAAAAACTACATGTGCAGATCAAGAATTGTTTTATATTTTATTCTGTATTTTTTTCTTTTATTGAGTCTAAAAAATGTGAGGTTGATCGAATTGGCAACTGGCTTCATATTTGAACTCCACTGTCCAAAATAAGCCTACCTATATACCCCATATCCTATACTAAATCTATACCCAATCCTATATCAAATATCCATACAAAAAGCCTATACAAATTTGAGCAAATATTCATATAAGAACTCTACCCGAGTTCAGCCCGAACTCTGACCGAGTTCGGTCATTCTGTTTCTAGAACATTTTTGGCCTTCCTGAATATCTGTAACCACTTTTCAAATTCTGAAATTTATGGACCCGAACTCATGCCGAGTTCTGTCCTTAAAATGTTATAAATAGAGGAGAACTTTCCATTCCAAATCTTTCATTCATTCCTCTCTTCTCTTTCTATTAAAAGCATTACATAGCTATTCACTTCTATATCTAGCCTTTAATGACTCCTAGCTAAGCCAAGTGCCATTCTGTTTCAATCTAGAGTTTGGTTGTTCGAGTTGTAAAGAAGGCTCTCCGAAAATATTCTAATTTTCAAAGTTTGCCTAAGTTGAAGTTGTGAGTCCTTCAAACGAAAACTCGTGTTATAAGGAGCTGCAAGCGCTCGGTTAAAGCTCGTGCCATAGTGGATTAACATCGAGCAAGAGTACTCGAGACTAGACTAGTCCTCTTAGAGGAAAATCAGTATACATCGTTGTGTCATGAGTTTGCTTTTCTGTTGCTCTTTACTCTCTGCATTTAAATTTCATAGTTTGCTCATTACTCTATAACTGTGATACTGCTTAGAATATTTTTAATTGATGATTATCTTTTCGCTACACACACACACTATTCACCCACCCTCTAGAGGTGCTCAATGTTACTACACCAAGTCCTTCTAAATATTACACAAATGACTCGAAGCAACTCTTTTTCAAGTTTATAGCAACCAATGTACCTAATAAATGAACTCCAAAAACTTCCCAAAAATACTATTTTCAAGTCCAACTATTTCTAAAGTATCACCAATATCATCTGCTTCCATCCATAATATGCCTTGAATAAAATCGCATTGCTGAAACTCACTATGCAACTAACACTCATAGCATCACTAAGTCAACGAAATACCCATATATTGGGAACTAAATGCTAAGGAGATCTATTCAAGCACACCGCTAACAATCTGAATCCAAATGGACATTAAAAAAATCTAACTATACCAAAATTTTCAACAAAACCGTCATATTATTTTCTATCCATCAATCTCAATTTATCATAAGTCTACAAGAACTTATTATGCTACCTATCCTTAATCATCCAACATCAATATACTCAAGGCTAAATCCAATCAATTTTTTCATTCCAATCCCAAGTGTTCCCATCTATGTAAATTACAATGTTATCTCGAGTAAGATCAATTTGAATACGATCCAATTCAAATCCAAGGGTCGCACTACCATCAATCACTTATTTCAAGCATATGATTTATGAATCATAATCCAATTTGATCTAAAAAGATTAATCCTCAATATCATTCAACTTACCGACCTATTGTATCAAAGCCTCAATCACTATTGAATCCATTCACATTCTAACGTCTGAGAATTGTCCATTCGAAGAAAATAACTAATCAAGTTCTAAATCACATTTATGCATATCTCGGTCATTTTGCAGATCAGATCTGGAGTCGATCGTTCGAGTATAGTTCTTCGCAACAACGACGCTTCTCAACAGTCGATCGGCCATGCCAGACGGTGAGCTCTAACCAAATGATTTTGGATCATATTCTCTTCAATTATTTCCTGATGATGTATTGATTCTCCATTTCGGATCATCTTGTAGATCGAACGATGAGTGAATTGATCATTTGATTGAAACCGAACTTTTTCGATAACCCGATCTAATTGTGGGTGAGTTTCTTTATTACTCTAAATTGCTGAACCTTATTGATTGATGACAGTTCTTCATATTTCTGTCTGAATCCTGTCAGGATTATTTTCTTTGGGATTTAAATCACTATCGAGCTATCTAAGGGAGCCGTGTCCAGATTGTGATTTGTGTCCTTAATTTTGGGAGGAAATTCTCCAGGTAATTCTTATCAAATCTTTTAATTACTCAGTTTTGTGCTTGGGTGTTTTGGTTTTAATTCACAGTATGTTGTGCCATTTTATTTGTTTCTATCATGTGTCTGTGTCGCTCCTGACTGATGGACGGTCCATGTCCGAGTTGTGTTCATGTCAAGCATGACTTCTTGTCCAGTTGGTGTGAGTGTCCGAGGCTGTTCGTGTTTCAACTCAGAGTGTTGTTCATGTTAGACCGTGTGTGTATGTGTCCAAGTGCAGGACGAGTCAAGATTGAAGTCTAGCGATGCAAATTTTCTACTTTGATCCAATTTCTTAATCTGTATATATAATCTTTTGCTAAGTTTTTATATTTTAATTTGTATAAGCTTCTATGTATTTTGACGGGGACCAATTAATAGTGTCTGGGATGGACACTGGTGGCGTAATGTCGGAATTGGACGCAAGGGCGATCATATAGACGATCGAGCAGTAAATCTCTTTTGTGTGAGTGTTTTATTTTTGTTTTGAAATCAGGACCAATTAGTCTCCTGGTGTTTGGTATCCTTCGATCGGTTTTTCGAATACAGGGATTGCTGGTATTTAAATGTATGGGGAGTTGGCTTGTGAACGGCTGCTTTCTAACTTGTTTTCATCTTTGCAATATTATGGTTAGCAGTAACTTTCAGGTTTAGTCCCAACAGTGGTAAGTGTGGGACTTGGTGGCTTTGTTGAACCCGACAATATGAGAAGTTATAAGTTTGATTTTGTGTAAGTTGCCAAATCATGAGTAAGTTGGACTGCCTTGAAAAAAAAACTGTTGAGAGTGGTATGGTTTTGTGTCAAGCTTATACTATGGACTAGTTGGTAATTAAGTTATCATTTAGATAATAGATAGATCTTAAATAACTAGTATATCTTAACTTTGATAAATAGATGGTACAAAGTAACTAACTATAATTGTTTAGAACTTAATCAACTTGTATCAACTCATAACAGGTGGACACCCATCTCTATATATTACTCGTACTTTCCCGGAGCAAGGCAAGTACTGTTCTATGGTTTTTGTGCATTTATATATCTTGTACTTTTCTTGTGACACATCATGACATAATATCTTGTACCCCTATATCTCATGTTCTTGTACTTGTATCGGGAGGGGAAATACACTAGCTATGTGACCAAACCCCGGTTACTATATTCATGTAGATAGCTTAGGCCTCGCATCGTGCACGCGGGTCCTAAGCCGTACCGATATTCATATACTCCTGTACATGTTTCTGTACTCACCCCAGCCGGTCACATAGGCTAGTCGTACTTTAAATATTGTACACTTGTCATATCTTGTACTTCAGGTTCATGGTTACATTCTTGTACTTTATTTTCTGTACTTTACATTCTTGTACCTTCATGTTCTTTCATGTAATTTATATTTCATGTTCTCCTGTACTCATTTCCATATCATGATGTTCTTGTTTATTGACTAGAACTGTACTTTGCTCTGCTCCTGACTAGGATATATTTTAGGTGAGATGGAGGCATTATGTGACACCTACTATGGCCGAGAGCCTATAGATGCAGTAGTGCCAACTGGAGTAGCTACGGACTTAGAGGCTGAGGGAGCCTAATATCTTACCCGTAGTAGTTTATTTCTATTGTACTTGAGATTATCAGACTTCATTTTCCTTTAGCTGGATGAATGTAATAACTCTTAGACATGTACTTTGATTCTGGGATTCGTTTATAGATGCTGTGATTTGTACTTATTCATGGTTATCTGGTTATATTTCCCTAGATTGGTACAGCTTACTTCATCGTGTCCAACGATGAAGGCTGGGCGTGTCCGACTCGTGTCCGATTATTCGGGAGCGGATCGTGACATATTTTTAGTGGTGGCCTACGCAAGTATATCCTAATGGTACCTAGGTATTAGTGTACTATTGGGAGACTTGATTTAAACTAGGGAAACTTGATCACAGCGCAGGAAATCGGGTACATCGGGTATATGGATATTATATAAACATTTAAATTTACTTGTAGGTTAGGTTTTTATCAATCACGAATTTCTTTTGTTGCAGGATGGTCACTGCGAGGAAGTCCGTAGATCAGCCTGGAGTTGCAGGCAATAAGGGACAGTCTGCAGCAGACATTCCGTTAGAGCAGCTTCCGCCACCTCCTCCAATCTTTTCTCTGCTGCCCCCGACGATGACTTTCGACGGCGCTCAGGTGATGGCCATGTTCCAGCAGTTCATGGAGGCTCAGAACCACCAGACCGCACAATTTTGGGCGACAGTCGTGGATGCACTCAGGACCCGAGAGCCGACACCACCAGCACCGGTAGCACCTCCAGCACCGGTAGCACCTCCAGCACCAGCAGCAACGAGACCGGGACTGCAAGAGACTACCAGAACCTCTATCCGATGGATTTCTGGGGTCATAAGAGGATTGTATATGCGGATGAGTGGCTGGAAAATGCTGAAAGGACACTGAAGATGGCGACGATCTCGGATGACCTGAAGGTGGAAGTTGCGAGCATGCGACTTTTTGATCTCGCCAGAGCTTGGTACCGAGAGGAGCCTCAGTTAGCTGCGCTCCAGGTTCTTTGGGCATACTTCAAAACTCTGTTCAAGGAGAAGTTTTCCCTGATGTGGAGCGAGATGAGCTTAGAATGCAGTTCGAGGCGTTGCAGCAGGGGAACATGACGGTGGCGGAGTATACATCGGAGTTCACCCGACTCAGCAGGTTCACGGAGAGCCTAGTCAGTACACCAGAGGATATGGCTTAGAGGTTCAAGAAGGGCCTTACTAGAGAGTCGTAACATGCAGTGGCGATCAGTCAGGCGATGACTTATGCGAGCATCCTCAAGATTGCTCAAGCTGTAGAGAAGGAGGCGGATCCGAAGCTGAAGAGGGATCGAGACATCGGTAGCAGTAGCTTCCAGACACCGGTGAAGAGGACTCAGACTCAGATTCAGGAGAGGCCACAACAGCCAGCACAGCAACACCACCGCCCAGCCAGGGTTCATGCACATCAGCCACAAAGACAGCAGCAGGCAGCTACTTGTACTTTCTGTTACCGGCCAGGATACCGCTTTGATGAATGCCGCAAGAGGCTCGGGCTCTGATTATTTTGCGGATCAGATGCACATCAGATGAGGGATTGCCTATAAGCTGCATCTCGATTGATAGGAGGACCTCGATGAGCAGGAGGACCACCACCTGTACCACCCAGGCTTTACCTATTCAGCAGCAGCATTTTGTACAGCATCAGCAGCAGAGGGGACCACCACAGCAAGGACGTGCTTACGTCATGGCTGTAGTTGAGGAGGATGAGGCAATTCCAGATGTGATTACAGGTTCTATCCTTTTACATTCATTTTCTGCCATTGTATTATTTGATTCTGGAGTCACACATAGATTTGTATCATATGAGTTTCTGTATAGACACGGCTTCACACCTAAGCCCACTAGGAGGAACTGTCGAATTATGACAGGAGGAAGGGTAGTACCAGTTAGTGAGATGGTTGATTGTCCTATCACAATAGCTGGGAGGGAGCTTAGGGCTCGACTTCTAGTGATGCCATTGCCCGGATTTGATATAGTCCTCGGTATCGACTGGATAAGTGAGCAGTTTGTTGTAATAGATTGCCATAAAGGAAAGGTAATTTTCAGCCTGCCTGGAGTTCTACCATTCGAGATCAGCAGACGGATTACAGAGAGACCTAAGAGAGTTTACTTCGAAGCAGCTGCAGAAGACCAGAAGTTGCCGTACTCACTGATTGCAGAGTTTTTCGACGTCTTTCCCGAGGAGTTGCCAGGATTGTCGCCAGATCAAGATGTGGAGTTCAGCATCGACCTAGTGCCTGGATCAGCACCGAAGTCCCAGCATTGTTGCAAGATCAACCCGAAGGAAGCTGCAGAGTTGAAGGCCCAGATAGATGAGTTGGAAGGCAAGGGTTTTATTCGGTCCAGTGCTTCACCTTGGGGAGCACCGATACTCTTCGTGCCAAAGAAGGATGGGACTGTTAGGATGTGTATCGATTACCGTTCACTCAATAAAATCACCATCAAGAATAAATACCCATTATCGCGGATAGATGAGCTGTTTGATCAGCTGAGTGGAGTGAAGGTCTTCTCAAAGATTGACCTTCGGTCGGGATATCATCAGATGAAGGTTCGAGAGCAGGATATTCCGAAGACAGCTTTCAATACCTGTTACGGCCAGTACGAATTCTTGGTGATGCCGTTCGAACTCACCAATGCTCCAGTAGTGTTTATGAACTTGATAAATAAGGTTTTTCACAACTATCTGGACAAGTTTGTCGTAGTCTTCATTGACGACATTCTGATCTATTCGAAGACTGAGGAGGAGCATGTGGAGTACCTGCGGATTGTTTTGGAGATTCTGTGGAAGGAGAAGCTGTATGGGAAGCTTTCGAAGTGCGAGTTCTTCTTGGATGGAGTGGAGTTCTTAGGGCATGTGATGACTGGAGAGGGGATTTATATAGATCCCAAAAAGATTAAAGCTGTGGAAGCATGGACACCTCCCAAGTTAGTAGCATAGATTCGTAGTTTCCTGGGGTTAGTAGGTTACTACCGGAAGTTCGTGAAAGATTTTGCCAAGATAGCAGAGCCAATGACGAAGCTTACGCGTGTCACGACCCGCACCCACTGTAAGGGTACAAGTACGTAACAGCGCCCAGTCTACGCTGCAGTGTCGACGATAGAATGCTGTTCTAAGTCTCTAACTAACCATCAACTCATGCAGTATATAATATACTCACCATGATCAACTCTGAACGGAGGACATGTATAAGATATTGTAACTCAATCACAGTCTAAGCACGATAAGATAACACAGAAGAAATAACTAAGAAATAGAAAGACAACTATTATAATAATAACAAAATCTCAACAATCTCAAATACAACACTAGTCTCAAATCAAATACAACAAGTTCAACATGAAAAACAGATGCAAGTCTACTAAACTAAATCCCGATCACTCCTAAGTGTCGGGGCCAAAGGTAGCCATCCCGTCTCTGGGTCCATAATATGTAGGGTATGTATCCTCAGCACAAGTATCTGTAATATTTTCAATAGGTCCAGTCAGGACAGGAACGAGCACATCTCATCTAGAAAACCCAAGTAAATGACAGAGAACTATAAAGTAGTTATAGGCAATTGTATTGATGAACATGGCAGTTTATATTCAGGTGATGGTATAGAGAGACAGATAAAGTACAAGAAAAGTAAGGTAACTAAACAAGAGAAGAATCATGGCAATAAAGACTGTAAAATAGAAACTAGCTGAACTAGAGTAACATGGTATAAGTCCAGACAGTAATATAGACAAGTGTAACTCCAATGTAAGTCCAGTACAAGACGAATCTAATACAAGATGAATCTAGTACGAGACGATTCCAGTCATAGGTGATCAATGATTCCAGGATGAGTCCAGCCTATACTCTAACAGTATGTTTTAAAATACCGAGATTGACATATAAACGGCTATAGGTAATCTGGCACATCATACACCTGGCCGGGTGTGAGATGGCTATCATTCCAGTTTGATTCCAGCATGAGGGTAATTCCAAAATTGGGGTATGTCAACATGTCTTAATCTAGTATTTTCCCTCCCAGTAAGTGAATCCAGAAATCCGACACAAGATTCAAGATGAGTCCAGCCATAACATGATGATACCAGTAAATAATTCCAGAATTATTCCAGTAATAGAGGCCGGACAATAAATGTGTGTCGCATACATGAACCCAGAAATATCCATACGTGTTGTAACAGAGAATCGCATACAACTAACTAGAACTAAAGTACAGTAATTGACAAATAAATGAGAGAACTATCAGAGAATGTACTCGCCTGATACTCTGAAAAGAGTAGTGTAATATCAGATGTCTGCACCGGAGTCACAATGTCCTAAACAGAGTAATATGGATTATGACATGTTTAATACAAGGAAAATGAAAGCTACAATGCAAACTACATGATTTATAGGTCAAACTAGGTCAAAGTCAAACTTGGGTCAATCATGGTCAACTTAATCAAACCTAGACTATGAGGTCAAATCTTGGTCAAAGGTTAACTATCTAATCAAACTCTACCTATACCATATCACACATCTAAGGTAAATCACATATATATATCTATATAGAGCATTACACATAACATAGACATATTGTATTACACTATGGCCTCCACTCTAACTCACTCTAACCCATAACCACATTACATATCCTAGTATCATATATCTACATACAAAGGCATTCCCTCTTATCCAATACTACCTCTACCCATGTATATATAATGTTCACATACATGAACCCATCATATATACATAACCTACTCAAGGCTAATCATATACTAATCACATATAGATATAAGTATCTCCAACCTTATCCCAAACTACCTTAGCCCCAACTCACATAACCCATATATAATATACATATATAGCATATACATATATACTAAGGTATCACACATAACCCATAACATAGTATAGGGTATCACAATACAAGGTATGATACATCCTATGTAATATATGGTCCACATCACATAAGTATATACTGTATATAGTTACACCAAGGGGACAAATGAATTAAGGCAGCCCTCAACTCAACCCAAATTATAATATAATATAGGCCGCATACATGTGTTCAATCACATATATGCAACAGAACCTAAACAAATGGACTGAAGATCAAAGGGACAACAGAGGATCAATATGCAAGACATGTAGGGTATTACAATATACAGGGAAACATATGCAGTGAAG
The DNA here is from genome assembly GCA_029216955.1 of Iris pallida. Classification (NCBI taxonomy): domain Eukaryota; kingdom Viridiplantae; phylum Streptophyta; class Magnoliopsida; order Asparagales; family Iridaceae; genus Iris; species Iris pallida. The sequence continues at coordinate 5,025,560 of JANAVB010010193.1, read as the reverse complement.
ATTTAATATAGGTGATGCAGGAATGTAACACCTAAAGGTAGAATTTAAGGATGCAGTGAGTTATGAGAATATAGTGAATAAATGAACATATACTGCCCATGTATGGACAACAGCAGAAATGGAGAATGAGCTAACTAGTGTAAGGATGGATTACAAAGTCCTAGGCCTAAACAAGAGGTAGAGATTCTCATGTGGATGTGCATGTGTGTGTATACTATTTAGAAAACAATGTGTGTATGACCTGTGACAGGAAAATCAATATACAATGGGACAGACCTTGCAAGAAAATATAGAGAAAATACAGGACATTATGATATGGGACTGGCATTTACATGTAATGTGGACATCTGTTCTCATCTGAACATTAAGGATATACAGGACATTGATCCATGGTCTGATGCCCTAAAGGAAGGAATGACCAAACTAAGAATGCCAAGCTCTTCTCGAGCCTTTACTCCACCACTTGCATGACTGATACCCAAGGATTAGCAATGGACAGACATCATAAGGTATTGTGGAATATAAGACTTGAACAAATAGGAATATGGACAGCACATGGCTCGACTGAAACCCATATAGGTAGATACTCTAATATGTAGGACAGTGGCTAACCGAAGAAGTAAAAGATTGAACAATAAGAAGAGGAATTGACTCGAATGAGAAGGTAATGTAAGGACTGAACCCTTAAGGTATAACTCACATTTCCTCCTCCATATGAACTGAATGCAAGGCAGTGATGGAAGTATATGGGACTGCAATGTACTGCAGGGATGCAAGGCTATAGGTTTTATTTTTGTGGGTGTGTGTGTGATAAACATACACGTGTGTGTAGATGCATAGGTCCCAGGTTAACAGTGTTGTGAGTGTCATGTGTGTGTATAGGACTTAGTTTAAATACATGTATGTATGAACATTGTGTGAGTGTGCTATAGCATCATAAATTCTCAGTGAGTGTGCATATATAATAGGAATGGTGTCTCGAGAAAACAGTGTACTGACAGTTTGGTTGACAGTGTAACAGTTTACACATTAAGTTCCAAACACCAAATTCGAAATCCCATCATCCGAATTCCAACACAATCATGAACTCAACATGATCATCATCTATCACATATATAGGTGAACTAATCCTAATCATTAAATCAGTTAAATAGGTAATTAAACTCAGAAAAACCAAACCTCAGTCCAGAGTTTCAGAAATTCCTAGTGCAAAACCCAAAACAATAATCAACTCGAATCAAAAATAGAAGAATATGGTGTACAGGCAAAGGGGCTAACCCTACGAGCCTATACGTGTCCACACGTGTCCAAGGAACAGGACACGAAGTGTCCAAAAGCAATGAATACTGTGTCAGAGACAGTACAGTGCACTGTCTCGTACACGTGTGTCGAGCCACAAAGGACACGACACACACATCTACAAGTGTCGAATACGTGTCCATAGCTAGGGTAGGTCTATGTGTACGTGTTCATTAGCCTGAAACTTGTCCTTGTGTCTTCGTGTCTGAGAACGAGGCGTGTGTCAGAGCTGGTTTATACGTGTGTGCACGACAGACAACGACCAGTGCGAGAGTGAAAACTCCCAAACCACTAAACCAAATCGTATGAGACTTTGGAGGCATGTTGTCAGACATTGCCCCCAGGTATCCACCAATTTTGGCATCCAACCCAGTCGTGTCGTGTCGGATATGGACGTATGGCAGCAAGACACTGCACGGGGGCCTCGTGCTAAAGATCGTATCCAAATTTGGACACGAAAACCAACCCAAATCATGCTCAGTTACATACATACATAATCTATATATGATTAGCTACCCAAATATATAATTTGTTTTGAAAACCAAGAACAAAAAGTTCTAAGAGGCATTTCGTCGAACACCTATGTACATACATTGATACGTGTCTGATACGGACACCAAACGGATACGAAATCCACCCAAATTCTAGGGACAGCTATGGGACACCTAGATCTAGCCTAATATACAAAGAAATCGGAATAATAATACAATTTAAGGGGTTTTACCTATAGGTGCAAATAGCAAAAAAAAGCCCCAAAATGAAGTGTTCCTCCTTGCTAGCTCGGATCCCCAAATTGCTCAAAATATGGAATTACTCTCCATAAATAGGAAATAGACGGGTATTAGGCTCTAATGCAAGAAACTAGAGTTAAAAAGTAATTAAAATGAGAAATCAATGGATTGGGGAAGAATGGTTATTTACCTCTTTCTTCAAAACTTGGAAAACTAACAAAAAAGGCAAGAACAAGCAAGAGATTATTTATAGGGAAGGAAGAGACCTAGTGGCTGGTCATAAAGTGAAAATTAGTGTTAGGGTTTAGTTTAATGGGTTATGGGCCAAGTTACACTAGCTAACTAGCTCAAGTCCTTAGCCTTTGGTCCAATGAAAAAATCCTCCTACTCTCTCCATGAAACTTAGCCAACTTAAGTTAACCAAGACCAACTTAAGTTAGATTAGGGTCCCTTGCCATGTCAACTAAGTCACCAAAGTCAAGGTCAAAGTCTAGGACAGTCTCTTAAGTCACAGCTTAGCAAAAAGTCAAAATTAACAATCACCAATGCAATAAATCCTAAAATAAATCAAAGAGGCCAAATGACCAAAATGTAGGAACCCTAGAGGGGGGTGAATAGGGTCAAGCTAACTAATCAAGCACTTAGCACAAGCTAATGGGCAATTTAAAAATATAAGTTTAAGAGAAGAAGCAATAACAATACCGACACACGATATAACCTGGTATCCTCCCAAGAGGCACTCCAGTCCCGAAACTCTCTCTGGCTTTAATCCACTATTTGAGTAAATAGTTACACATGAGTTTGGATCCGAAGAACTCGCCAACTTCTTACACGAGAGCTTTAATCCGAAAGCCTCTCCGACTTCAACCGAGAGTTTGGATACGAAGACTCTCCAACTTCAACCGAGAGTTTGGATATGAAGACTCTCCAACTTCAACCTTTCACAATAGGTTTGGATCTCCTTATACAATAAGATGAAGATCTTACTTTTTAACTCAATAACTCTAACACAATTTGTGGATGGCAAATGAAAGCTTTGTAGAGTTGTTTGTGGATAGGCTTTGGTGGTTTAGAAATTTTTAGGCTCAAAGCATCAACCTTGAATGAAGGGGTTCAAGGCTATTTATAACCAAAGCATTGTAAAGAGCTCAAAGGCAACTTTTCAGATAGTGACCGGTATACCGTCGGTATGGACCGGTATACCGTCGGTATGCCAGTCTGGAATTACAACGGCTAGAAATATAGCCGTTGGGATCATTAAATGCTCGAAATTCGACCGTTGGAATTTCAACGTTACTAAATCGGTATACCGTCGGTATGAACCGGTATACCGTCGGTATGCCGATTTTGTAGACAAAAAAAAATTTATGAACAAAATCGATATACCGTCGGTATAGAGCGGTATATCGTCGGTATGCCAGTTTTCATCCGAAAATGATCCTGGGCTAGTTTCTACCCTAGCTTTCGATTTTGCCATCCATTTTTTGTGTTTACAATTATTCCTAAGACTCATTACAAACTCCAGATATACTGTAGCAGGTGCAGGCTTCTTCAGAGTCTTGAAATAATGATGGCATGGCTTGGCTTCTTTCTTTGATAGGTGCTGGCTTTTTTCCTTGGCGGCAGCTGTCCAAAGATATCCAGTTTGTAAAAACTGAATAGCTTTCGGGGGATTCTCCCCCAAACCCCCGACGAGGGGCACTGCCCTTTCGACCCCGTCCGCTGACCGGGCAGCGGAACCCCCGAGTGCGTGGCTCCGGAGATGTCGTCGGGTGGTTCAGCGAAATCTTGTAGGATCCATCAACTTTGGCCCACCATGATTTCTTCATTGCATATGTACACATTGATCTTGCTTATTGCTTTTCTGTATGCATATGTTAGACGAACAAAGCAATATACATAGTAGCAAGTATGATAAGTTTAATGCACATTAGGACAATATTGAGTTTAAGTATAAGTGCTAAGGTGATAGCATAAATGTTAGTGATATCATAATGATTAAACTTAATTGAATGACCACAATCAAAAACATAGTTTTGATTTTGGCAACCCGATTAAATTTAAGATAGATAAGCTTATATCACTAATATGTAAACCAATAGGCACATATTACCAAAGGTATAAGTATAAGTAGAAATGCTATAGCGATAGTATGAAGATTAGTGATAATGAAATGCTAAACTTAACATATTAACCATATTCAAAAACATGATACAATCATTGGGCTAACACAAAATACCCCCATGCTCAAAAGTAAAAAATAAATCATCCTAATGACATGGTTAGGCTCTAGGTCAGACAGTCTCTCGGGTTTCACTAGAGCAGCACATCAAAATCACGAGTCATGACTTAAAACAAATTTTAAATTGATTAAAAATCACCAAAATTTATAATATGATTTAAATGCAATAAATAATAATTATAAATACAAAAATTTAAAAATAACCTCATTTGGAAAACTGGGTGTTACAACGCGGAAGGACGAGAAGTTCATCTGGAGCGACGCCTTCCAGTCAGCATTTAAAGAATTGAAGAGAAGACTCACTACAGCACCAGTTCTAGCTTTGCAATCTAGATCAGGAGGGTTCGTCATCTACAGCGATGCATCAGGGAAGGGCTTGGGATGTGTGCTTGAGCAGAACAAGAGGGTCATTGCTTATGCTTCTAGACAGTTGAGGCCTCATAAGAAGAATTATCCCACACATGACTTGGATCTTGCAGCAGTCATTATTGCCTTGACACTGTAGAAGCACTATCTGTATAGAGAGCGAGTGGACATCTTCACGGACCATAAAAGCCTGAGTTATGTCTTTATTCAGAAGGAACTGAATATGGGACAGCATAGATGGCTGGAACTCATGAAGAATTTTGACATCAATCTGCAATAGCATCCGGGGAAGGCGAATGTGGTAGCAGATGCTCTTAGTCGATATCTTCTTATAATATTTCTTACTATGGATCGGCATCTTCTAGAGGATCTTGAGAGTTTGGGGATTGAGATTGTTCTTCCGGGAGTTGGAGGGCAGCTGATGCACATGCAGATACAGTCAGGACTGATAGAGAAGATCAAGGAGGCCCAGTTTCTAGATGAGCAACTTCGATGTCTCAGAGGCCGGGCAGATGCAGGATTGCTTGACGACTTCACTATTGCAGATGATGGATCCCTAAGGCACGAAAACCAGTTGTGTGTGACCAAGGATTTACGGTAGAAGGTTATGCAGGAGGCCCACCAGTCGCAGTATTCTATTCATCCTGGGTCTACCAAGATGTATAAGGATCTACGGGAATATGTTTGGTGGTATGGGATGAAACAGGAGGTTGCCAGATTCATTTCCAGATGCTTTGTGTGCCAACAAGTCAAGACGGAGCGCCAAAGACCAGCAGGATTACTCCAGCCTTTACCTATTCTAGAGTAGAAGTTGGAACACATCACTATGGACTTCGTCTCTGGTTTACCGTGTACGTCCGGTGGCAAGGATGCCATTTGGGTTATCATCGACAGATTGACGAAATTTGTTCATTTAATTCTGTTCAAGGTAGGACTGTCGACCGAGAAGCTTACAGACCTCTATATGCGTCAAATTGTACGGATTCACGGAGTACTAGTGAGCATCATTTTAGACAGGGACAGCCGCTTCACATCACATTTCTGGAGGAGTCTACAGCCGAGCTTGGGTTTACAGTTGAAGTTCAGCACCACCTATCATCTACAGACGGACGGGCAGTCCGAAAGGACCATTCAGACATTGGAGGACATGCTGCGAGTTTGCACACTCGACTTCGGCGGTTCGTGGGAGGATCACTTGCATCTTTTGGAGTTTGTCTATAACAACAGTTATCAGGCTAGCATCGAGATGACTCCGTTTGAGGCACTACATGGACGGAGATATCGTACACCTTTATCTTGGGACGACATTGGCAAGAAGACTTTGCTTGGGCCAGAGATGGTGGTAGATTCGGCCGAGAAGGTCAGACTGATCAGAGAGCGTCTCAGAGTTGCACAAGATCGGTAGAAGCACTAGACGGACAGCAACAGACAGCTACTGGAGTTCGCAGTTGGGGATAGAGTGTTCCTGAAGATCTCGCCAACCAGAGGCATCATTCAGTTTGGCAGAAACAGGAAGCTCAGTCCGAGGTACATCGGGCCCTTCGACGTGACGGTACGGATTGGCGAGGTGGCCTATCGACTAGCACTTCCTGCAAGCTTGGAGGAAGTGCACAATATTTTCCACGTGTCCCAGCTTCGATGCTACATTCCGGACCCGAGCCATGTGGTGGACTACTCAGAGCTAGAGGTGGGTCCGAGCTTGACCTACGAGGAGCAGCCAGTGGAGATCCTTGATCGGAGGGAAAAGAAACTGCGGAATCAGACTATACTGCTTATCCGAGTCATGTGGAAACACCACTCTCCGGGAGAGTCCACATGAGAGCGCGAGGATGAGATGCGGGAGCGCTATTCTAGTTTGTTTGTTTGATTGTATTCTGGTTTTCAAAAATTTTTAATTCAACAAATGATTGTGTTAAAACAAATAATTATGATTTTGTTTTGTTGTCTCTCGAATTTCGAGGACAAAATTATTTTAAGGGGAAGAGATTTATAACTCCACTTCCCCATTTTTGAAAGTTTTAAAGTTGCTAATAATAATAATGTTTCATTACATATTTAATTTTTAATAAATTTTATGAATATTTTGGAGGGAAAGGAAATTAGGAGCAGAAATTTCAATTTGATATTTTGTTGTAACAAACAAACTTGTGGCCCACCACTTGTAACCTCTCACTCTTCTTCTAACTGATTTTGGGAGTAATGCAATTAGTGAAAAGGCAGAGGACTTTTTCATAAGATTACTTGAGCGGGAGGGTTCAATTGCAAAATTCCCTTCCTTCCTCCAATATATGTTCAGTGGAGAAAGACTGAGCAGTAATACTTATTTCTCTTCATTTCGATTCTTTTCGAGGAGTCCATTCTTTTTTCCAATCTGAACCTTAACCCTAATTTCATAAGCTCCGACGATGGCAACGACGAGGAAGGTTGTGTCGAGGAAGACTGCGGCGAGGCAGCTTCCATAATTAGAGGCGAGCTCCATTTTCCTACTATCGGTGGCACTCCATTTCATCCGGGCGACCTCATCGTCGACGCACAGATCGTGCTCGCAGCGGTGAGTCCCGATCGATCTATCTTTCGTTCGTTTTGATTTCGATCGATTTATTCTTCCGATCATTTTGATTTCGATCGATCTGTGTGTTTTGATCTAAAATTTCTAGATTATATCTGGAGTCGATCTTTCGAGTAGAGTTCTTTGCAGCGACGCTTCTCAACTGTCGTTCGACCATGCCAGAAGGTGAGCTCTAACCAAATGATTTTGGATCATCTTCTCTTCAATTATTTCCTGATGTTGTATTGATTCTCCATTTTGGATCATCTTGTAGATCAAACGATGAGTGAATTGATCTTTTGATTGAAACCAAACTTTTTAGATAACCCGATCTAATTGTAGGTGAGTTTCTTCATTACTCTAAATTGCTGAACCTTGTTGATTGATGACGGTTCTTCTTATTTCTGTCTGAATCCTGTCAGGATTATTTTCTTTGGGATTTAAATCACTATCGAGCTATCTAAGGGAGCCGTATCCAGATTGTGATTTGTGTCCTAAATTTTGGGAGGAAATTCTCCAGGTAATTCTTATCAAATCTCTTAATTACTCAGTTTTGTGCTTGGGTGTTTTGGTTTTAATTCGCAGTATGTTGTGTCGTTTCATGTGTTGCTATCGTGTGTCTGTATCACTCCTGACTGATGGACGGTCCATGTCCGAGTTGTGTTCATGTCAAGCGTGATTTCTTGTCCAGTTGGTGTGAGTGTCCGAGGCTGTTCGTGTTTCAACTCAGAGTGTTGTTCATGTTAGACCGATTGTGTACGTGTCCAAGTGCAGGACGTGTCAAGATTGAAGTCTAACGATGCAGATTTTCTACTTTGATCCAATTTCTTAATCTATATATATAATCTTTTGCTTAAGTTTTTATCTTTTAATTTGTATAAGCTTCTATGTATTTTGATGGGGACCAATTAATAGTGTCTCGGATGGATACTTGTGGCGTAATGTCGGAATTAGACGCAAGGGCGATCATATAGACGATCGAGCAGTAAATCTCCTTTGTGTGAGTGTTTTATTTTTGTTTTGAAATCAGGACCAATTAGTCTCCTGGTGTTTCGTATCCTTCGATCGGTTTTTCGAATGCAGGGATTGCTTGTATTTAAATGTATGGGGAGTTGGCTTGTGAACGGCTGCTTTCTAACTTGTTTTCATCTTTGCAATATTATGGTTAGCAGTAACTTTCAGGTTTAGTCCCAACAGTGGTAAGTGTGGGACTTGGTGGCTTTGTTGAACCCGACAATATGAGAAGTTATAAGTTAGATTTTGTGTAAGTTGCCAAATCATAAGTAAGTTGGACTGCCTTGAAAAACAACTATTGTGAGTGGTATGGTTTTGTGTCAAGCTTATACTATGGATGAGTTGGTAATTAAGTTATCATTTAGATAATAGATATATCTTAAATAACTAATATATCTTAACTTTGATAAATAGATGGTACAAAGTAACTAACTATAATTGTTTAGAACTTAATCAACTTGTATCAACTCATAACAGGTGGACACCCAGCTTTATATATTACCCGTACTTTTCCGGAGCAAGGCAAGTACTGTTCTATTGTTTTTGTGCATTTACATATCTTGTACTTTTTTTGTGACACGTCATGACACGATATCTTGTACCCCTGTATTTTCTGTTCTTGTACTTGTGTCAGGAGGGGAAATACACTAGCTATGTGACCAAACCCCGGTTACTATATTCATGTAGATAGCTTAGGCCTCGTATCGTGCACGCAGGTCCTAAGCCGTACCTATATTCATGTACTCCTGTACAAGTTCCTGTACTCACCCCAGCCGGTCACATAGGCTAGTCGTATTTCAAATATTGTACACTTGTCATGTATTGTACTTCAGGTTCATGGTTACATTCCTGTACTTTACATTCCTATACCTTCATGTTCTTTCCTGTACTTTATATTTCATGTTCTCCTGTACTCATTTCCATATCATGATGTTCTTGTTCATTGCCTAGAACTGTACTTTGCTCTGCTCCTGACTAGGATATATTGCAGGTGAGATGGAGGTATTATGTGACACCTACTATGGCCGAGAGCTTATAGATGCAGTAGAGCCAGCTGGAGTTGCTCTGGACTTAGAGGATGAGGAAGCCTAGTATCTTTCCCGTAGCAGTTTATTTATATTGTACTTGAGACTATCAGACTTCATTTTCCTTTAGCTGGATGAATGTAATAACTCTTAGACATGTACTTTGATTCTGGGATACGTTTATAGATGATGTGATTTGTACTTATTCATGTTTATCTGGTTAGATTTCCCTAGATTGGTACAGCTTACTTCATCTTGTCCAACGATGAAGGTTGGGCGTGTCTGACCCGTGTCCGATTATTCGGGAGCGGGTCGTGACATCGTCTTACCAATTTCTAGCACTAAACATTGAGAAGTCTGCCTAACCACTAGGCCAGCTAACTTATTAGTAACGTTATATATCAAGATCACCATTTCCATCGAATATTCATATATGACGCACTTCGCTCGCCCCATATTCTAGGGTCAAACCATATATAGCAGTCTAAGGGTCTCTACCCAATTTAGGAAAGTATTAGTAACTCATGGCTGCTAGGGCACATACTCCATCTCACTGACATCTCAACTTAACAATATGTAGCATTGAGCTCTTTGGCAAGGTCTTTTCCTAGGGTCAATCCTCCAATCATTCTACCAATTCCATAAGCCGTAAATCTTGGTTGTCAATTCCAAATTACGATCCCAATACTTATTCATGTGTCATAAAATTTTCTATCATCCAAGCCATAAGATCACAATCAACAATCTTGCGTCATACTATCAATCACCAATCACAATTTATTGGTCTTTATCCAAATTATAAGCCACAAGGATTTTAATCACCAATAGCAAGATATGATTTCTATGATCTTAATTTAATTATACTCAATCATTATCTACCCAATCTCACTTGCATAGTCTGCATCAACTTTTAATTAATCAATATATCAGTACAATTTGCATAGTCTTCCATTTACTCAAACTTACTTATACATTCCAGCCAAATCATAGGTCTACACAAAATTCTTTTAGTCATCAGAATCTCGTTTCCCCGAATCAATGATCAATCACAAGGAATTTTCAATATTCACCAAGTTGAGTCTGTCTAACATGGACCCTGTTAGTACTCGTACGTAGAACGGAACCCTTAATTTTTTCCAAAATGGAAACTAATTAAGAGTCAGACTAGTATACTGCATGATTGTCAATGACTCAGCTATTGCTTATTAACCAAGCCACTATTTGTTAACTAGACACTTGGTTTTGTTTCCAACAGCTGAGATCTTGTGAACGGGGCTTGGATCGCATATGTGGCGGATCTTAGGGCCAAAATTTAATCTCATTTCCTATATAAACCCTTTCTTTTTCTCTTTCTTCTCTTTTCCCTCTTTTTTTATGCCTCTTCACTTCCTCTCCACTCTTGAGCTTGGATCTTGGTCTTGATACCTAAGAGAGTAATTTCTGAATCCCTCTTGGTGGTGGAGTAGAGGAGTAAACTTAGAGCTTGATCTAAGCAAGTACATCTTGTCATTCTCTTTAAAAATTATATTTTACTTATATCTTTATATTTTCATGGTTATTATTGTATGATTTTGTTCACTGCATAAATCTAGAGTTGTTTACTTCTTGTACTTGTGATTTGTGAGGATTTTGGCAAAGGTTATTGCTCGGTTTTCCATTTCTAGATCTTACTGTGAGATACGATATTGTGATCTTGGTATCAATTGTGATACTAATGTTTTTCTTATGGATCTTAGTCTTATATGTTATATGTGACTTATTTATAATATTATTTCATATTGATTTCAAGTTTGGTGGAATCGTGACTTATTTTAGTTTTGGAAAAGCCTGATTTTTTTTACTGAAACTGTGAAGTTTTATTTGGAATAGCAAATCATGGCATACCATTTTGGATGTGTTAAAAACTTAATGTTTGGGACTGGTATACTGGTAGTATATCGGCCTACACTATTTTATATTTGGACTTGCGGTCTTCCCAGTATACTACCGGTATAAAGCAGTATACCACCGGTATACCGCTCTGATACCAAAGTTATATTTTCTTAATTTTTTTCTGCCTTCGCTGCATCATCTTTGCTTCGTACATGCATGATTCTTCATGATTATAACAATGTGGTTCGTTATCCTGACTTGTCATGTTACTGATTCCTGTCTCGATTTCTGTTGAGGCTTGTCGTAGCACACACCTGACTTGCTTTTAACAACGTGGTTGCTTTTCTGACCTGAGTTCCTGATTGTGATTGTTAAAGCATTTGAAGTCTTGTCTTTTTTGAGGGAGTATCATGTATATGATGCCGGATGCCTATGGCCAGGGGTTCTAAAAAAATGCTCAGATTAATCACATAGATTCATCGGTAGGGGAGGTGTCTCATTGCATGTAGCCCATTATTCTGACCCTGCTTATAGATTTGTGGCTCTCCGTTGTGAGGGGCACACTTCCAGCACATCCTCCGGTATTGCCATACTTGATCATGGATTCTGGATTCGGCTGGATAGCTTGGAAAGTCTACAGTGGATGTTACTATTGGAATCTCGATTGCATGTGCTAGTAATCATGATTGTTATAACCCTAGTTAGCTAATGATATCAAGTTGTACTTCATGATTGGTCTGAATGCTGGATTATTTGTATTATTATTCATGTTTTTTATTTCGGTTTTGTTTTTGTACCTGTATACTGCTTATGATTCATGTTCTTATACATGTACCATGCTCATGATATTGATCATGTACTCACATGTTGTTTATAATTCATGTTCTTGTCCCAATATATGTTCACATGATCATGGTTACTTATTGTCATACTGTATGTTTCCTTACTGTCGTTTCATATATGTATTATTTCTCCCGCTTATCTTTATATGCTTGCATGATGCTTTTAGTTCACTAGTTTAGCTTCCTTTGTGGTACTTGCTATTTGAGGTTTTAACCCCACTGGTTTTGTATGGCAAGATATTATAGCAGAACCGGAGGATCTACCATATCTCCAAATTGATAGTGAGCATTCGAAGGATCACTTACCGAACATTTGAGTGGGTTTTCATTTTCCCCCACCTACTATTTATCATATGTATTATTTTGCGACATTTAGCATCGAGCATGTGTTTAGCTCATGTTCTGGACTTGACTTTCTGTCCAAGGGCATTCATGATCTGTATATTCTAAACTACAACTAGGATTGATCATGTATTATTGATGCACCCTTGCTATTATCTTATTTTGAATTACTAGCTTCATGATTATCTATATATTTATAGCTTGGGGTACTTTACTATTTTATATATGTGATGATCATATATCTTGCTCTTTAGTTATTTGATGGTGATTAAGATATCTAAGATTGCTTGGCATAATATTGACTATTGAATTGTAGGATAACCCACGTCTTTCACAGTTGTGATTGTATCTTAAGATAGTGAAGTACTTTTATATACATAGTTGGCTTTGTACCATCATAGCTCTCTAGTATTCTAGTTCTAGGACATGACAATAATCATCGTTGTCCCCTTTCTAGCTCACTATGTTGGAGATGCTTAGGAGACTATGTTATTCAATCAACTATTCAATGGTATAGGACTATTGTATTAGCTCTCCCCAAATACTAGCTTTGACAGCTCCCTTGAATACTTCAGTTGATCATGGAAATTGTGATTGCATGTTTACACCACCATGGACTCGAGTATTGATTATGTCAAAGATAGATTCTTGAGATCACTCCAAGAAGTAATGGAGCCTGTAGGAAGGCTTCTAAATCAGTCAAAGACAGCTTGCTTGAAAGTGTCAATGAAGAGTCTGACCATAATGGCGTCATTACCTATTACAGTACTGATTCACACTCAGGAGTGATAAATATACTTGGAGAACCTTCACCGTTGAAAATTTACAGTGTCAGCGACTTAAATTTGTGAGGGCATTGAACATCATCCCATGTATGTGGGTAAGTATAGAAAATCCTACTTTTTTCATATCTTCCCATTTTAAAAGGGAATCAAGTTGAGAATGTATATTGTGCAGAGTACTTGGCAATGGCATTGGCATATTAGCAACACTCGGTTTACTCCAATTTGTTGATGAGGGTTCAGAGATTACCTATGCTTATGTTTCACGAAAATTGGGCTTGTCTTGTAAGAATTGGCTATTTTATGAATGCCAACATAGGTTCATAGCCATATTCCTTATCATGTTATTTTATAAGTCTAGAATTCATATACCCTAGAAACCCAATTAGGAATTTATAAAAAAAAATTATTATATTTTAAATAGAAATCATAAGTGAACTCTTAGTGAATAGATGAAATAAGTAAAGAATATTGGGTAACACAGGGTCAAAATTGTAGAAATAACTAGAATTTTCGAGAATTTATTAATATTTATTAGTAACAAAAAAATTAAAATATTAAATATGCTCGATTAGGAATTCTAGAATTTATTATAAGGACCCATGATCGTATTCTAGCCCCAAACTTTATTCATATGGTTATTATAGTATAATATAGTTTTTCTAAATTTTTTGCATTTTCTAGATTTTATTAGTATATTTTAGCATTTATTTAGGTCCAAAATCTATTTAGTAATTAGGTTTAGGGATTTAAAAATGAGTTAAAGATATACAAATATTAAAAAAGGCACCCAGCTAACCCACCCCCACTATTCCCTGGGGGACGGGCTGCCTTTTTCAGTTGTAGTAGTGCTTACTGGACGGGTCCCACGTCCCAGTGGGACCGACCCGCACCTACTAGCACCACTTTGTACCAACCTCCGCCCATGGCCCACATGCCAATCACACATTCAAGCAAGGGTGGCACACATGTGCCCCCCCCCCCCTTATCCAACCTATCTCAATCGTAGATAAATGGCTCAGTCATTGATCAATTTGGAATTTTACTATATTTATGAAGGTTTATAGGGTTTCTTTTTGTAAACGTTTTGTGGGTTTTCTTTGCGATTTCCAATATCTCTTAGGCGACTTCAACCTAGAATTTGCTCTAGTTCCCTAAGGAGTTTTGCTTTCAAAATTTACAAGTAACCTCTTCAACTTGTATAGTATTTTTTTACATTTGTTTTGGTGAATTTAGGACTTCTAAGTAAATTTTAAGAACATGACCTCTCTGTATTTTTTAATATAACTCCTACTAATTATATTATTTTTTTACTCCTACAAAGTTTTTATGATTCTGAACACACACTGATACAATATAATATATTAAAATTTGGTTAAATATTAATATATTTTGATAGGTGTTAAGGATCCATGAACTCATAACTTTACTGTAGAATATATAACCAGATTTAGTAAAATTAAAATTGTCATCTCTCTCTACCAAGAATTTATTTTGATCTGAAATTTATTCTAGACTAATCCTAACATGTTAGGAATCTAAATCCAGAATTTCAAGATATTTGGAGTTATTTCAATTTGGTATGATTTCTATAAGACTAGTTTAGAATTGTTTATGTTTAGAATTGAGACTTGTAAACCCTACCAAACTAATCAGACGCCCCACTTTGAAAAAAATTTCAAGGAAGTATTTCATGAGGTCTTGTTACTCATCAATTATCAGAATTTCTGGAGTTGGGTTGGTAGTTTTAGAAATTGCTAGAAGTTAACAAAATCAGGTCATGCCAACAAGATCCTTTTCGGCCAAAGTGGCTATATTTTGTGGAAATGACTTCAATCTAAAAATCTGACGATACTAATGTGTCTATATCAAAACACAAGGTAATGTCACTTTTAAAGTAAATTTGAAGATCAGTGAATTTCGGAACGACTTTTAGGGCATGGATTGTTGTGTCGTAGAAATCACATTATTGAATACAGTTCAAGTTTTAGTTATTTATTGTATCTAGTGTTAGTAAATTACTGCCTGTTGATTCATGAGATGAAGAACAAAATAAATGTGGAAGTGTACCTGAATCCATTGATTGGCTTGATGGATCTTGAAGCAGACGTCTCTTTATGAGGTTCGATCTTCCAACTTACTACGACCCCTAATGACAAAGAGGAATCTGAACCCTTTGTCCCTCTATTTCTGTTAATGGGGATGCAGAAGAGAAAAAGAAAAGAGCTTCTTTTGTGGTCGTATAAGTTGGGGACCATAACCCTAATAAGTACACACACACACACACACACACACACATATATATATATATATATATATATATATATATAAACCAAACGACCATGTCATATATTCATATAAAAGTCGCAAAAAGCTAAACCCTGTACATGTAAGATCATGACAAAAAAAAGATGGTAGGGGAGCAAAATGAAAAACCCGCTCGAAAGCCTAACACCTCCCACGGATCATAACCTCAGCTATTCAGGGAGTTCCAGAATCCGTCATTGACGTGCTTGCAAAGTCTGTTAACCTTGTGAATATGTCTATTTACCTCGAAAATCAATTGGGTAGAGTTGTACCGATGACCTTCATATCTATATTTATTACGGTTCTTCCAAATGATCCAAGTGATGGCGGCTACAACGATCTGGTGGCCATATGAGGCTTTGCCCCAGGTGGCTAAGAGATCGTTGAAGCCCCTAATGTCCGTGGGCGAGAGGCAGGACGACGAGGACCTAAGCCAGACTTCGGATGCCAGGTCGTCCGACGAGAGGATGTGATCCGCTGTTTCATGCTGACGCTCTACACAACAATGGAATGCTGACGCTAAACTGAAGCCTAAGGTGGTGAGGGCATCGTCGGTGGGGCATTTCTTGCGTGAAGATCTCCAAAGCAAAATGGACCACTTAATCGGAATGCAAGACTGCCAAAAATGAGCGATGATAGGGGAGGCCAATCCTGGCCCGCGAGCCGTACGACGGGCCGATGCGAGGGAGAAGGAGCCATTCGTCGTCAGCGACCACCTGAGGGAGTCAAGATCCACCCCAACCACCACTCCGGATGCTGCTAAATAAACAGTCGCCTTCTCACCGATTCACTCATACACTCTCTCCCAGTTCCAATCTCCGTTGTTAGCCCATATGTCTCTAATAGCGATGAAGATAGGACACCCGGAGAAGGTTGAAAAAAGTCCTCCCTAGACCACAGTTTGAAAAAAAGACGATTCGCCCGATCCCAACCGAAGACGAATTAAAGGTTCGGTGAGCTGCCAACCGGTAAGCAAGCGTCGCCAAGAAGCAGAGGATCTACGATTGGAGGTGGCAACAGAGGGATGGGAGTGCTTGAAGTATCTGGCCTTCATAAATCGTACCCAAAGGGAGTGATTCTCACGGAGCTTCCACCACGTCTTCATCGCGTGGGCATCTACAATGTGAGCCAACCTGCAGAACCCGAGACCACCCTCGGATGTGGGTCTAACCATAGAGTCCCAGCTGGCCTAGTGGTGCTTATCCTTGCCGTCGCAGTAGCCCCAGAAGAAGTTGGCAAAGAGCATTTCAATGGTGGAGAGGACCTTCTTGGGGGGCGCAAGCGGCTAGAGTGTAAATTAGGATGGAGGAAAAGATATGCATGATTAGAATCGTCTTTCCATCGGATAATAAGGTGGCATTTTGCCATCCCTTGATCTTTTTCCTGATTTTACCCACTAAATCATCATAAAGGCCAGAGTTTGATCTGCCGTACACCAGCAGGCACCCTATAAAAAGGGGGTACGAAACACACTACCGAAATAAGTCATATTAGCGACGCTAGAAAACTTTGCTAAAATGACAAAAAAATATCGCTACAACGGTTTACCGACGTATTTAGCGACGTTTTCCTATGATCGCGAAAAGCCATGTCGCTAATAGGAAAAACGTCGGTAATCGTCGCCATTACCGACGCTTACCGACGTCAATAAACGTCGGTAATTGACCGACGTTCACCGATGCCACGTCGGAAAAATGGCGACGTCTCAAACGTCGGTCAACGTCGGTAAATTTAGCGACGTATGCTAGTTGTTACCGACGTTCACCGACTCTGTAGACGAGAAAAATACTGGGACTCTAAACGTCGGTAAACATCGGTAAACGTCGGTATAACTGGTGATGTACCGATATTTATCGACATTTAGCTGTGTCGCTAAATGTCGGTAAACGTCCCTAAACGTCGCTAAATTATAAAAAAAATTACAGAATGTCCACAGAATCATATTTTTTACCTGCAACATTAAATAACAAAAAAACCAAAAGCACATTTTCTTCCTGGGTTCACCGACCCCTTCGGTGGAACACTCAACACCGGTACATCATAATATACATATGTATCAATGCAAACAAGAGTAAAAGCCTACAACCAACATATGATGAGATACCAACACAATGAACACCAAAATATCCAAAGTCGGTAAACGAATATCCAAACCAATATCCACATGAATCCACAACCAATAATGAAAGTCCACACAAACAAATAATCCACAACCAATACTGAAACAACATAAACAAACACTAAAAATATATTACAATCTCGTAAAACAGTCCTAACTCAGACTAGTGCGGATCTGGAGGAGGAGGGGAACCGCCACGCCTCAAGGATAGGAACATCTCGTACTCCTTCCGTGAAATTGTCACCGATGAAGAAGGTAGTGACGTTGGTGGAGTCGGAGGTAGTGACGTCGGCGGAGTCGACGACGATGAAGGCGCACATGGAGGACAATAACGCTCCAACGCTGATAGTCGCTAGTGGTAGGAATCCATGGTAGATAACAGCCTCGTACTGCTATCAACCATCAAATCCTGCATCTACGTGAGCCTCCACCCATGGATAGCTGTGATGCCTGCAGATCCGTCATGCTACGCTCTGTCGACGCTCTAAGATCAGTGACGTACTGCTCTGTCCTCTCAGTCGCATCCCTGAGCTCCATAATGCTGCGGTCGAGTGTATCCAATCGTGCTATGAGCGCAGCATCGTCCGTCTGGTACTGCTCCTGGATCCGTCGTAGCAGCTCGTCATGGACGTACTCCACTATCTGCTGGACTCAGGCAGACTCCTGGAAGGGCTGTGGGCTATGCACACTAGCATGGAAGGCCCTAGAGGACTGTGTCGCAACTAGGGCACCATAGGATCTTGTACCGTAGTACATACCGCTGTAGAGACCACCAGTGGCGGTCACCCACAGCTCGTCCTCCGACGGAGCTGGAGCGGGTTGTGAGAAAGTATCGGCCTCTCCCGCAGCAGGTGCACTAGCAGCCGACCGCTCCTTAAGCCTTTGAAACCCAGCCTAGAAAGCATGGATACTCTATAACTTCTAATGTCTACTGTACTTATTATTACTAACTACATGAATATCTATTTGCATGCATATTTACTAAGTTATATCAAAACTAACACGAAGTATTAATATTAATAAATAGAATTATAATACTTACATAGGCCTGCTCTGCCCTCTCGTCAATAAGCTTCCCATCCTTCCGATGTGTGGCCAGGAAGACAGTCACCATATTGGCGTCATGGGTCCTCCTTACCTATAATTAAATTGAGTAATATATCGAACTTGCATTAAAATAATTTATCGGACTTGCATTAAAATAATATTTCTGAAATAAAAAGACATACCAAACAACGAAAATGTTCCGTCATCGGAATCGACCCACTACACCACTTTGATCCCTGCTTCCTAGCCGCCTTGGCCTTCTCAGACTTTTTCTTGTACGTTGGCTCGTCGAATCGAGCCTTCATCGCAGTCCACTGCTCAGGGGTGATCCAACCTTGGATCAGCTTTACGGAATGATTATGAGTCTTCTGATCATTAATAGCATCACGGATCAGCTTAGCGGCGACGGCAGAAAATATCCCCTCGAATATCTCGGCCCGACGTAGTGGATAGAAAACATATCCTAGAAGAGTACAAACCAAATATTTATCAGTTATATATAATATGCAAAAATTATATGATTCATGTTAAAAGCAAATATATTTTAACCTTGAAGCGCGCAAACCAGTAGGCCTTCCTCTCATCCGGAACATCAGAGTAGTTTATCCAAGGACAACCATAATTAGTCCTCAAGTTGTGGCCTAGGCGTCTCTGTACTGACGGGGGACGATATCTATACAGACATATTATATTCATGTGAAAAGTTAATTTATGATAAACACAGGAAAAATAATAAACCGAAACACTTACTTTATTCCGTCGGCCCAGATCTCTGTCCTCGTCTCCTCCGGAGGTGTGCATGCATCATCTGCCTGATACTGGTCGGTCGTCGGCTCAGCCTACTCCATCTGCTCTCCATCGTAGTATCAGCAGGAGGAACGCTAGACGATGGAGCAGTCTCAGGCTTGGAACTACTCGTCCCAGGAGATATACCACGTAGCATCGGGGCAGGCGGAGGTACTATACGATACACAGGAGTACTGGGCGACGAGGATCCAGAGCCGGTACCAGTATGAGGTACCGAAGGAGTACCCTGTACTCTGACAGTACCAGTACCCTGTGCCCCATGTCGTGGCATGCGGAACGATCCGCGACGACCTGTCATACCTGATAACAACATATGATGAGATACAACAAATAACAGTACATTAGAAATATGAAAGTACAATAAAGACAAGATAATAACCAAGACCATATGATGATACATTTTACAAGAAACATCTAAGTCTAGATAGTATATTCTACAAGAAACATCTAAGTTCAGATAGTACATTCTACAAGTAACATCTAAGTCCAGATAGTACATTCTAAAAGAAACATCTAAAAAATGAAAGTACTTCTCTCTCAATCATCTTCAGAATATTCATCTTGTTCGTCTTCCTCGACCTCATCTTCCTCTTCCTCCTCCTCCTCCTCATCTTCAGTTTCATCTTCGCCTTCGTGGACTTCGCCTTTCTTTTCGGATAATTCTATATCTTCTACATTAGTCGTATAATGCATAACTTCCGTAGAGTCCACATCAACAATATTGGTTACAAGAGGTAGCTCGTCCTCCTGATAAGCCTTTTCGTCAACATCAAAAGTATCTCTAGCTTTAGTCTTGCATATTGTCTACCAGTCAGACTTCGTTGCTCCCCGTCTCGGATAAGCTGTGAAGTACACGAGCTGAGCCAGAGTTGATAGGACAAATGGTTCGTAGCCTTGATATCTACGCTTGTAGTTTATATCCACAAGACCATGCTTGTCAATTTTTCAACCTTGATTTTCAATCGGATCGAACCATTCACACTTGAACAACATGATATTTGCAGGTTCTCTGCCATAATTATATGTCAACTCCACAATCTCTCGCAAGATGCCAAAGAAATTATTTCCTGGATCGACGTCTTTGTAGTTTAAAGATTTGATACACAAACAACTATTTTTCGTGGAATCAAGATCCAGGAAGCTGTCTCTGATCGGAGCATTTGTTAACTTGAATCTAAAGCCATTGATACAGTAACTTGGCCATATTTTAACAAAAGTAATTGTAACACCCTATTTTCTGAAATTGGGGATTTTTGAAAATTTATTATTTTCTATTATTTATTAATGGTATTTTAGTCATGGTATGATTTTCTGGTGATTTTAATTAAGTTAAACCATTTCTAAAGTCATGCTAAGTCATGACTTATGACTTTGTGACTTTGTTAGTAAACCTTAGTGTAAACCCTAGTTTCTCTAACTAGAAGTTGCCATGACCATGAGAGCTTGACCATAGGCTTAGAATATCATTTTAGTGATTTTTAGCCATAGGGGTATTTTGGTAATTTTTAGGAATTTATTTGAAATTTAGTGGGATTAGTGAGATTTTACTATTCATGGACTTTTAGATTAGTGACTTGCTAATCCCTAACCTAATTACCCTAATCCATAGGTTAGCTACTAACCTAGAATGACTAAGAGGATTAGATATTTCATGGTAGTCAAAGCTATATAAATATCTAGATATTTACTTATTGATATTTTGCTTAATTTATGCAAAATATCTTAAAACCCTTTACAAAGTCCTTCTCTTAGCCTAGAAGCAAGACAACCCCCCCCATACCCCCATGCCTTGGCCATGCTTGGCCGGCCAAGACACCCCCCCACCCTTGGTTGATCATTCCTATATATTAGTTCATTTCCTTGTATTAAAATTTACATGTTTTAAATCATTGAAAATAGCCTTTTCTTGGAAAATTCACGACTCTCAACATAGTGATCCAAATCACTTCAAACCTCTTGCATTGGGTTCCTACAACCTAGAGGGTGCTAAGGGAGGCTAGCAAGTTGGACACAAGGACTTGGACACACCCATAAGTGGACTTGGACACCCCCCCTCATTTATTGAGTTTTCAAGGATTTTGCACATATAGGTAAATGTCTCTAAACCATATTAATGTTGTAATTTTTCTTCATAAATGCATGCATATAGGTGTATACTAGCTGTGGGTAAAGTTTGGTGAAATCTAGGAATTGTTTGGTGTCGTATCGGACACGTATCCTAATTTATTTCATTGTATTTTACTGTTTTTTTAGCTCACTGTCACATTAATATACACACTGTTTTGTTAATCCTTTTAACCAAAAACCTAGCCTAGCTAACCCTAAACCTAACCCTGTGTCACTGTGCACGTTTTGAGCTTGTGTCGTGTCCAAAACTGGACACAAAGCTCACTGGACACACACTGTTTAGACACTGTTTTTACACTATAAAAATCCCCTGCTACCACCCCCTTGGTTCTCCCTACACACGACACTAGGACACGGGAAAATTGGTGGACACGAGGGGGCAATGTCTGCGCACATGCCCCCAAAATTTGGTGTCGCCTCGTGTCGTGTCGAGTGAGAAATCTCACTCGCACTGGACACGGGCTGTCAGCGCACACACGCACAGACACCAACTTCGAGTGTCTCGTGTCGCACGGACACGACACAATGACACCTCGTGGTGACACGATTGTGTAGCCCAACACGTGGGCTACACGTGGACATGAGCACGAGGCCCCACGTGGCCCGTGTCGTGTCCACGAGGCGTGTGCATCTCTGCACGACGCAGCGCAAAACACGCGTATCAGTCAAATTTTCACGACTGATACGGGCTTCGTATCGTGTCCTGAGGACACGTGGACATCGTGCAGACACACTGACACCTAGCCTGACCCTAGGCGAACCTAGGGACACGAGCACGAGACTTCTAGACATGTGTGTCGTGTCCTAGAGCAAAGTGCACGCGTGCACGACGCTGTGACACTGTGACTTACCCATTTGTGTTTTTAAACCCATGGACACGCCGTGTCGTGTCGTGGTGTCGTGTCAGGCACCTAGGACACTAGTATATGTGTGAGGCTACTGTTACCAACCTAGGGATTCGAGCCTTAGCTCGATTTGGAGGGTGTAAATGAGTTTACCCTATTTACCTGTTCACAGTCCCTAATTCCAGAGTTTGGATAAATTTCCAGTTTTTAGAAATGACTTTTGATTTGATTTTTAGTATGATTTATACATGTATATGTGTATTTCAGTATTGTATACATATGTATATATATATATATATGTGTGTGTGTATGTGAGTTTTTAGGGCGTACACATGTGTATAGATATGTATATACACATATGTATGTATTATGTAGGTTGGTGTGTGTGTGTTGGGACCAAATCTGGTTCCAGAAATTCTGGAACCTCTCCCTCCTTCTTCCTGTCTCTGTCTATCTCTCTCTATATGATTCTCTCTCTCTCATTATATCTCTATATATATATTGTATTAGGTATATATACATATACATATATGTGTCTATATGTTATATAGTTGTGTGTATAAATATAAGTTATATATTTGGGTATGGGTATATACATATTGACCCCTATATATAGGTATAATGTATAGACCCTATTATAGGTGTAAACCTATGAACCCTATAGCCTTGACCTAGGAATACTAACCTATGGGCTATGATACTAGCCTATGGCCATTAGGCCTAACCCTAATTGACTAGTAAACCAAGACTTAGCTAGTTTGACCCCAATTTGACTAAGTGTTGACCAAGGTCAACCTTAGGTCAAATTTGAACTACCTTAACCTAGTTTTGACTTAAACTAACATAGAATGACTAGTTTGACTAACCTTAACTAGTTTAACATTGTTTGACCTAACTTGGACTAGTTTGACCAGTTTGACTTTTAGTGTTGACCAAGGTTGACCAAAGTCAACTATAGGTCAACCATGACCAAATTGACCTAGAAATAGCTTGGATGAACATAGAAGGACTTGTTGACTAAGATTTGACTAAACCCTAGGCTATTAACTAGTTGGTTTAGGTTTGACCTATATATAAGTATATTATTGTGACTTGGGTTTTATGGAAGACCTATGTAGATTAAGATATGTATGGGGTTAAGTTAGATACTTAGAGTTGAGTCATGACTTGAGATTGGAATATGGGATTAGCTTGAATATAGGATTAAGGTTGGTATTATATATATATATGTATTTATATGTGGTATACTTGTATAGGTATTGGTTATACCCTAACCTTGTGGTGTAGTACCTTAGATAGTCTAGATTGACCTAGCTTGACCATATTGACTAGTATTTGACTAGTCTGACCATTGATTGACTAAACCCTAGATAACTTAACTAGTTTGACCCTATTTGACCTTGTTTGACTTTAATTGACTTAGTTTGATTTCCTGTAACCTAGTATGACTTCCTGTGACCTAGTTTGACTATTAGAGTTTTCCAAGAGTTGACTTTTGACCAGATTGACCTAGAATTATGTAGTATGCATTGTATACTTTATTTTACCATTGTGGATACATTGTGACTTGTATTGCTCTGATTAGGAGCCAGACACCTCTCCTCAGACAGTATATCCTCTTCAGACATTCAGTTATCAGACGAGTACATTCTCTGACCGTTTCATACTTGTTCAGGCTTTACTTCTCGCTCTAGATTACTTTACTTGTTGCTGTCACGTTGGTAACACGGATTGGTACTATATGGATCTTTACATGAGATGTTATCCCCCTCGGGAGCATCGGGTACTTCATGTTATGTGTGTTTCACTATCATCATGTACACCCATGCTTTTATTATTCATGTACACTCATGTGATCATGTACTCTCATGTTTACTGAGCTCTCATGTATACTATCATGTGCACCCTTTCATGGGCCCCATGTGATATCATGTACAATAACGTAACTTGTATAGATCCTTGTGTATTGATTGGGGAAACGGGGGAGTAGAAGTGGACATGTGAATAATTCCAAAGTAGTGTAATCATGTACAACTCCGTAGTGTAATCATGTATAAGTCCAGCCATTCACATGCCTATCTTATGCTCTACATCACTAGTCACTTACAGTTCTCTATATACAGTAGATATTTCATTACAGCTATCTCTTTTACAGCGTATATTTCCTTTCAGCAGTTCATGTATCTTACTCTATTGCCTGTATCGTATTTCCTAACATGATATGCACTATGTGAGATGTATTGTGCTCGTTCCTGTCCTGACTGGACCTGTTGAAAATATTACAGAGGATGAGGATGAGGCCCTGGTGTCTACCTATTATGGAGCAGGACTAGATGATACTTATGTTGTGGACCCTCAGCAGGATCCACCTGCAGCTGAGGATGTTGTTCCAGTAGTCTAGACCAGTTTAGTCTAGGCAGTCTTTCTATATTTACATTTTGTCTCACTTTCTGTGTTGTATTTTGAGATGTGGAGATGTATAGACTCTTAGACTTATCGTATTATGAGTTGACATTCTGATGTTATGTTATCCTAGACACTTGGGCTTATTTCATCTATTGTACTGTTCTCCTTGAGTTACCATCTGTCTATCTATCTATCTTCTGTCTTTCGTTCTTCTACCCTAGATGTGATTGAGATGTATATTGTTATGTTACCTCCATTCGGAGAGTATAAACTGTACAGGTACTTTGGTATTGTTAGATGATTGACCTAGGACAGCGTTCTACCGCCGACACTGCGGCGTAGGCTGGGCGTTGTTACGTTCTCGTACCCTAACAGTGGGTGCGGGTCGTGACAGTAATTGGTCCCTTGGCAAGAGTTCTAATTAATTCAATCTCTGGTAAAATTAGACGATCGACCTGAATACCAAAGAAGAGATAGTAAGTTATTTATTTCGCAGTTGCATTAGAAGAGGCCAGTAATTATCGAGTTGCTTACATATTCGCTCAACCAAAAAGGAAAATGACGTCTCATTTTTTGTTCTAATGCTTCGTCAGTTAGGTAGGTTCTAACCGACATCAACTCATCATTATATGTGCTAAAAAACAACGAAACAACCGTCGATTAATACAATAATTTTAGCTTATACTTTTATATTGAGATGATGTAAACTCATCATTAATTACTTACCCCTCTAGCTTCTCCACTTCATCCTCATAGCAGTTGAGTAATATATACAACTAAGCAGCCCTTAACTCTTCGTCATTCAAATATCTCTTCTTCATTTTCCCCGAAGGCTTTCCGAACGCATTGAATACTTTCAGTATTCCATCATTAGATTCTTGATATCCGTCGTCATTTTTCGGGGCCTTCGTTCTATTCGTAGCAACATGAGGTTTGAAATACGTCGAGCAAAAGTTTGTAATCTTTTTGAGAATATAGGCTTCACAAATAGAACCCTCGACCCGAGCCTTGTTTTTTACCATCCTCTTTAGGTGGTTAAAATGCCGCTCAAACGGGTACATCCACCGATAACCAACGAGCCCACCAACACGTGTCTCGTAGGAAAGATGAATTGGCAAATGCTCTATGGAGTCGAAGAATCCAGAAGAAAATACCTTCTCGAGCTTGCATAGTATTACTGCAATATCGTTCGCCTGCTTTTCTAGACGATCGACGAGCAACATAGTAGAACAAAGATCTCTGAAGAATATGCTAAGCTTGGTCAATAGATCCCAAAAAACCTGGGGTAAGAATTCCTGAAATGCAATCAGAATTAACCTCTCCATGAATACGTGACAATCATGGCTCTTCATAGCTGTTAGTTTGTTCTCCTTGAGGTCGACGCATCTTCTCAAGTTCGAAACATACCCGTCTGGAAATTTTAGACCTTGAATCCACCTACAAAGTGTGACTTTATCCTCCTTCTCCAGTGAGAAAATTGCCTAGGTTGCTTCAACTTCCCATTCCCCTCCTCTATCAAATGCAATACAGGACGTCTACATATTTCTTCCAAGTCCAATCTAGCCTTTGGATTGTCTTTCGTCTTCCCCTTTACGTCCATCACAGTATTAATTATGTTGTCAAACACATTCTTCTCGATATGCATGACATCAAGGTTATGTCTAATCAGATTGGTGCTCCAATATGGCAGATCCCAGAATATACTCCTCTTCGTCCAGTTATGAGTGCGACCAAATCCGTCACACTTGTAGCCCGTAACAGGCTCTTCAATAGCTATTGGAAAATCTTTTACCTCTTTCCATATCGTGTATCTGGGCCACCTTAGCGGGGGATTAGCCTTATCCACAATGCCAGCACGAAAAGCATTCATGTTCTCCCGGTACAGATGATCCTTCGGCAGGAATTGTCGATAACAATCGAAGAAGCACGGTTTGCCTCCGTGTTTCAAACGAAAAGCCTTAGTGCGGTCCATGCAATACGGACATGAAAGACGACCATACGTGCTACATCTAGATAATATACCATAGGCCGAAAAGTCGTTGATGGTCCACATAAGTGTTGTCCGCATCTAAAATTTTTATTTTCTAGATACATCGTACGTGTTGGAACCTACTTCCCACAACTGATTTAACTCATCAATCAATGGTTGTAAATACACATCGATGTTCCTTTTCGGATTGTTCGGACCTGGGATAATAACTGTGAGGAACATATACGGAGTCTTCATGCACATCCAAGGCGGTAGATTATACGGAGTGATGATTACAGGCCAGCACGAATACTGGGATCCCGAAAGTCCGAATGGGGTAAAACCGTCAGAGCAGAGCCCCAATCTGACATTACGCTGATCGGAAGCAAAATCTGGATACTCTCGATCAAAGTGCTTCCAAGCTTCTCCATCAGATGGGTGATCCAACACTCCTTCGGTATGTTCTCGCTTATGCCAACTCATATTTTCTGCAGTTTCCTTCACCATAAACAACCGCTGCAACTATGGCATCAACGGCAAGTAGTGCATCAAATCGGTAGGCTTCCTTTCACCGAAAGACTTTCCTCTACCACTGCCCTTATAGCAATCAGTACCACAAATCTGCAGGCATCTTCATCCTTGTCGTCTTTGTAGTACAACATGCACCCGTTGCGACATGCATCAATTTTTTTGTATCCCATCCAGAGCGATCTCACTATCCTCTTAGACCGATAAAAGTCTTTAGGCAACTTAGCACCCTCAGACAATATTTCTATAATCAACTCCATAACTCGGTCGTAGCAATCTTACGACATATTAAAATTGGACTTGATGCTCATCAATCTTGTAACCACCTCCAACGGTGAATGATCCTCGCAACCAAGATATAATAGAGTCCTTGCATTCTCCAGCAACTCCATGAACTTTACAGTATCGGCTTTCGGTGCCTCCTCAGGTGCATGATGATTGTCCGGATCGAAACTAGGACCCGTCGCATCAAAAACCATGTTCACCAACCCATGGTCGTAAGCAGCGTGGTTGTGGACATCCACATAAGGCTCATACTCTGATGCTAAAGACACAAGTTCTCTGTGCGTGCTCCAATAATAGTAATTCGGCGTGAAACCCTTCGAGTATAAATGATACGTGACTTCCACTTCTGGATAATATTTCAAGTTGCGATATCTCACACACGGACAATTAATTTTGGTACCGTCCATGTACTGAGGGAACGCCTTGGCAAACTGCAGGAACTGCTGTACACCCTCTATGAATTCATTCCGCACACCGCACATGTCATCAGGATGACGGTTGTACATCCAAGAACGATTCCGTAGATAGTAATTAAGATCCATATCCATTTGAGGATAATTCTGTAAGATAGATACATGCACTCGTTGAAACACTTGTAAAAGTAATAGGCACATTAATCATGACATATCCTAAATATTAAAATAGAATCCCAAGTAATCATGATACAATAAGTGGTAATAGTGTATCATATGACATAACCATATAACCATAGTGTATCAGAATTGACCACACAGAAGACTTAGCCTAATTAATCTCCATAAAACAAGTGGTAATAAGTCCATAATTAATCTCCATAAAACAAGAACAGCTGGTAATAAGTGCATAATTAAGTCCATAAACTCATCTCCATAAAACAAGTACAGCTGGTAATAGGTACTAATAGTCCAACACAAAATATATCCATAAAACTACACTAATGACGACCATGCAGCTCACGTATACGCTCAATGATACCATCACGCAATATTTTTGAAAAAGTGGGATCGATAGCGGGAAAGTGCCATTCCAATGCTGGTGCTGGATGAATGGAACTCCCGGTCTCACTAGCTACCGGTGCCACTTCCTCCTTAACAGTAGGAGGAGCTACCTCAGCAATCTGTGTTTCCCTCAAATGACGTGCTGCTGCTCGGGTCATGGGTGCCATCTGGTAAGATCGATATTCATAGAGAATATAATTGTAACATAAGGAAGCTAACTAAAGGAACCATCATCTCGTTTCATGTATCAAAACCCAAGTTCCATTGTAAAATCTCAGTTTTCATCAATGAGTATACCTATGTGTGTTTAGCTCAGTTTTTCTTGAGATTGTATATATATGTATATATGTAGATTGATAGATATAGCTATAGTTATATAAGAGTTTTTCATGAGATTGTATACATATGTATATATGTATATAAAGGAACCATCAATGAGTATACATATGTATATATTGTATACATATGTATAAGAGTTTTATGTATAATGTATATATATGTATAAGAGTTTTCTTCAACGAGTATACATATGTATATATTGTACACATATGTATAAGAGTTTTCTTCAATGTATACATATGTATAAGAGTTTTCTTCAATAAGTATACTTGTCTGTGTGTCATGTTATACACTTCCATGTTTGCGTATTAGGGTGCATATGTCTGTATCTGTGTGTCTTTTTGTCTGTGTCTGTGTCTGTGTCTGTGTCTGTGTCTGTGTCTTTGTCTCAGTGCATGAATGTTTGTGTCCGTGTTCGTGTTCATGTCGTGGCAGATTAAGGGAGTATGTCAGTATCGTGTCCAAGTCTAATGTATCGTGTCTATACGTGTCCAACACCAAAATCTAAATTCATATTGCCCCTCTCCCTCCCAAATCACAAATACAATAACTTAAATAAAATAGCAAATGTGGGATAGGGTTTACCTTCGATGGATGATCGAGAAGGGTCTGACCGGAGGGGGCGTCAAGTCAGGAAAAGGGGGACTAGGCGGCGACAAAGGAGGAGGGGACTAGGCGGCGGAGGAGGGGGTCGGCGGGGTTCGCGAAAACAGAGGAGGGGGTTGAGGGGGTCGGGGGTCAGCGGTCACCGGAGGAGGGGGTCAACGAGGTTTCCGTAGACGGAGGAGGGGGTCGGCGGGGTTCGCAGAGATAGAGGAGGGGTCGGGTGGTTCGCGAAGACAGAGGAGGGGGTCGGGGGGTCAGGGGTCGGCGATCACCGGAGGAGGGAGTGGGGGTCGGGTTGGGGAGAGGGAATGGTTTGAATTTGGGTTGAAATTTTAAGAATGAAAAAGAACTCGATCGGCTGACCTAAATAAAATTTCTTAGCGACGTCCAATAAAGACGTCGTTAGATCAAAAAACTTAGCAACGTAAAGCTAAATCGTCGGTAAATATCGCTAATCAGCGACCTTTACCGACTTATTAGCAACATTATTTTTTTAACTTAAGAGATGTCGCAGGATGTTGCTGATCGTCGCTAACTTTGACGTCCTGCGACGTTTTTTTATGCGTCGCTAAATTCCTTTATTTTAGCGACGTTTTCCTTGGGCGTGGCAAATTTTGTTGGTAATATGACTTATTTTGGTAGTAACAGAGAAGGAAGTGATGTTGGTTAACAAGGAGGTGTGGTCTATGTCAGTGGAGTGGTGGACGTATGTAACACTCTTCTAAGGGTTGATATGCTGGCCAGAATATTGGGTGTATCTCTGCAACATATTGTGGACCACCTCCACGGACCCTGCATCACCGGAAGAGAAGATCAGGATGTCGTCAGCGTAAACCAGGTGGGTGATGATCGGGCAACCGCTAGCGGTATAAAAGTGCTGAAAATGGGGGGTACCAGCCATCTTGATAATATTTCTACTCAGCGCTTCAGCGGCGATAATGAAGATCATAGACGATAATAGGTCTCCCTGTCTGACACCGTGAGTTAATTTTAAGAAGCCATTAGCTTGACGTTGACGATAGTGGAGAACCATGAGTTACTGATAGATCTCCAAATGATGTTCGATCCAAGTCTCAGAGAATCCGAAGACCCTGAACATTCAGATCATGTATTGTCAATCGAGCTTGTCATAAGACTTCTCCATGTCCAATTTGATGGCAATGCTCTCTCCCCTGACCGGGAATTTCATACAGCTGATCATTTCTTAGGCCAGCAAAATATTGTCTAAAATATTGCATCCGCGAACGAACCCGTTTTGCTCTTCAGATATAATTTTTGGAAGTAACCCAGTCATGCGGTTAGCAATAAGCTTGGAGATGATTTTGTTAGTAAAAGTGCATATGCTCAAAGGATGGAAGTCTTTGAAGGTCCCTGGGTTATTCTTCTTAGGGATCAGAATCGGGTTGGCACTAGATATCGATGTGGGGTACCTGGCTCCTTGAATGAGACCGCCTCGTCGATGTCCGTCTTGATGATGTCCCAGCAGGTTTTGAAGAAGATGCCAGTGAAGCCATCCGGGTCAGGAGCACTATGCTCATTGAGCGACCATACGACATCTTTAACCTCGAGATCGAAGGGCTGAAGCTGTGGCTGGGTGTTATCACAGTCCTCGATCAGTCGAAGGATGGCCGCCAAAAATGCCTCATCCTTGTGGATGACGTCTTTGGTAAATAGCTGACTGTAGAAGAAAGATGCAACCGACTGGATATCTTGTTAATCTGTGAGAATGTTACCGCTCTCATCTGTGATCTGGTAAAGGTTGAGTTGTTGTCTTTGGCCCTTGACGCAGGAGTGGAAGTAGTTTGTGTTCTTGTCGCCCTCAATATCCCAAGTCAGTCTGGCTTTCTGTTTTCAAAATTCCTCCTCGACTTTGCGACGGTATTTCAAAATCGCTCTGGTGAGATTGAGGGATGCTCGGGCTGAAGTGGATCCGTCATGGGCAAACAGGATCTCAGCACGAGAGATGTCATCTTCGGTGATGCGAACAGCCTAGAATATGTCTCTGTAAGCTTCCTTGCTCCATCAAAAAAGAGCTTTCCGAGTGGCTTTCAGTTTGGCTGCCATGATTTCGAAGGGGTCGAGAGCATCGGGCCCTCTCTAGGCAACCGATATAATGTCCCTGAACTGAGGGTGGTAGGACCAAAGAGTGAGGAACCAAAAGCTTTTCTTATGCTGGCTGGTCTTTCGGCTGATCTCGATGAGGCGTGGGGAATGTTTCGATTCGGTAGAATTGAGGTGCATGAGTCTGGAGTTTGTCTCGAGGTCCACCCAATGAGAGTTAATAAGAGCATGATCGAGGCAGGAGTATTGGCGCCTAGCACCTTCTTGCATGTTACACCAAGTGAAGGCGCTGCCAGAGTACATAAGAGAGGACAGGTGGGCATCAAAAATAAAGTTAGCGAAGTCGTTCATCGCAGACGATGGAGGTAGACGACCTCCTGACTTCTCTTCTCTGCAAGTGACAGCGTTGAAGTCTCCTACGCAGAGCCAAGGGATGTTGTTGTGATTATGGTGAATGTCTGTTAAGGATTCCCAAAGCTGCTTGCGTTCAGAGATGTCGCAGCTCCCGTGGACGACGGACAAGATCGACCGGGACTGGAGCATGGGGTATTCCATCCAACAAGTCAGCACTTGCTTAGAGTCATCAATGATGACGTGCTTCACTTCAGCGGCATGGAGGATCCAGATGTCGTGGTAGCCTGCGATGGCAAAGAAGAAACCCAACTACAGCCGGATGGACTTTATTTTTTTATGAGGAATTTTGGGTTCGATAATTACCAAAATGTCAATGTTGTGGATTTTTTTGAGGCTTCTTATACGTCTCAAGGTGGGTTTGTTGGCAAGACCCCTAATATTCCATGATAAGATGTTAAGCATTGAGGTATTGGAGAGGGGAGCATTGGTGAGTTTAGCGGCAGATTGGGTGATCATTGGCTCAGATCCTTCGTCCTTGTAGGGATCGACGTTGTCTGTGGCAGGGTGCAGGTAATCCTCTCCTTCTATTTCAGCTAAGGCTCCGAAATATACTCGGACTAGCGAAACCTGCGTCTATCGCATGCTACAACTTGGCCGCTGTTTCTGGGCCTATGTTGGATAGCGCATCGGTACAAATGATAACCTCGATGTGAAGGTTAGTAGAGGCTTCCGAGTTGGGGTGGCGAATCTCCATAGTGTTAGGGGGTCTTTCTCGGTAGGGGAGTAAGAATCTGGATATTTGTTTGGGTAGAAGCTGGTCAATTTGGTTTGATTCTTTGGTTTCTAGATGTTGGCCTCGACCCCTCTCACAGAGAGCACCTTAGTTCCTAGGACATTCGCTCCGGGATCGCTAGTGTCGGTTTCCTGGACTAGATCTTGATCACTAGATTTTCTAGCGTTCGATTCAAAACAGCGATGGGAGTTAGAAAAAAGAAGGATTAGGGTCTTCACACTTTGACTTCTGGTAACCTTCTGAGTTGTTTTCTTCTTTAGCTCTGGGTGAGCTCTAAAGCAGTGGTCGATGTAGTGGCCTCTCATGTGGTAGTACCTGCAAAAGATTATGTTATTGTCACAGATAATCTGCTGAGTGTGCATCTTGTTGCCAATGGCAATCTGGATGGAGTTGGGAAGCTCCTTCGATAAGTCTAGCTCTATGCAAATTTTGGCATAATTAGTTTAGTGAGGTACAAGTTT
The DNA here is from genome assembly GCA_029216955.1 of Iris pallida. Classification (NCBI taxonomy): domain Eukaryota; kingdom Viridiplantae; phylum Streptophyta; class Magnoliopsida; order Asparagales; family Iridaceae; genus Iris; species Iris pallida. Next base: position 4,992,466 of record JANAVB010010193.1, on the reverse strand, counting down.
TGCCAGCCACGCCCACAACAGTCTCGAAGGAGTTGGCGATCCTCTCCATCGCTGCCGGCACAAATTAAATGAGAGGTAGGTTCGGAAGGGTGACCCAGGCGGAGACGATCGCCGAGTCTTCCTTCGTGTTGAAATCCTGAAACCACTTGACGACTTTCGTGAGGTGGGAGTCGATCCTTTTGGTACCTCTAGTCGAGATATTTTTGTGGTCAACCTCAGAAGATAGATGCAGGAGGATGTGTTTGGGGTCCATCGGGGCCACCCAATAATCAGAGATGAGACCCCAGCTGGCCACTACTTTTTGGACATACGAAAGCTTCGGGCAACCGATAGAGAATTTGAGTATGAAAGTATCGGAGAATGTCTCTGACAGAGAAGCTACTTCTTGGGTGGAGAACTGAACCAAGATGTCGTGGACGTCTTGCGAAGGAGAGTACTCGAGTTCAGGGAGCTCGACGTTAGTGCACATCGGCGAGTTCTTAGTGTCACGACCCGTACTATGTTTAAGGGCACGAGCACGTGGGTACGTCCAGCCTACGCCGCAGTGTCGACGGTAGAATATTGTATAGGTCGTCTATAACATGTAACAATATAGAATATAAACTTGTCATCTCCACACGGAGGAATAAAATGACATGTAAAGTGTATAACTCAATCACAAGATCTAAGGAAGATAAGCATGATATTGGAATTGAAGTTACGAAGATAAAACTGAATAGTAGCAGAATTTCACAACACACAATTTTAGAAGTCTGAGTCAAATATAATACATGTCCTGAATAACTATAACATCTCAGCGAGCACCGACTCCAAAGGAAAACTCCTGGACATGGTCGTCAGTCCTCTAGATACTCTAAAAAAATATTATCCAGTCAGGATTGGAGCGAAGTACAACTCAAATAGTAGTTCCATTCAATTAACAAAAACTATAAAGCAGTGATAAAGAGAATGTTGTATACGATGAAGGAAAATAATATGTGTGAGGCAATAGTATAATAGAAAGAGACAGGCAATATATACTAAAAATATAATCTGTGTGAGCAAGTAATGAAAGATGAACTACCATATCAAGGATAGAGCAATGTAACTGGTGAACTGAGTATGAAACTATAATAGACAATGTGTTTAGAATACCAAATTAGATATGTGATCAGCTTGGAAGATTCAATGATTTACACTAAGAAAGGCTAGCTCAACCATATGTGCAATGTATGATAGCTAGCAGCCAATGATTTACACTACTTGTCGATAGTTCTTGATCACATATCTAACTAGTATTTCTTTCGTCCCGACTGATAAGATGGATCCAACCATTACACTTTACTAGCCAATATATTCCAGTGTTATCTAATATTATCTAATGTTATCCAATACCAACGAGGACAGTATCTGATACCATTGTGATGAGTTAAGGTAACATCTCATGACTGAAGATCCAATGACAATACCAATTCGTATACCATCATGTCAAGAATCATAAGTAACATTTCTAAATATTTGAATTATAATGGTAATCAGTAATAAAAACTATCAGAGAATATACTCGCCCGTGGTTCAGAGCAATGAATGTGAATCGAGATCCAAGGTGGAGTCACAGAGACCTAAAGATGAGATATACATATGTTAATTGGTGTTTAATAGTATTAAACATAGTTTTCTAGTGCGTGATATACAATTTAGGTCAAAACTAGGTCATGTTTGACTCATAGTTGACTTTTTGTCAACAGGTCAACCCTAGCCAAACCCTAGTCAAATCTAGGTCAGACACTACCAAAATTCATCGCTTTAGCGACGGCCGTATCCGTCGCCCAGCCATCGGTAAATGGTAATACCGACGGATGGTCGACAGATTTTGGTCAAAAACATCCGTAGGGAAAAGCCTCGTCGCTAAAAATAATCCGTCGCCAAGTTCTCGCACAGTGACGATTTCGCGACGGATTTTCGTCAACCATACTCGTACATCTCGCGACGAATGGCCGACGAATTTCCGTCAAAGCACGTATCGGAAAGTTAATGATACATCGTCTTAGCGACGGCCGTATCCGTCGCTAAATGGTCGGTAATTGCATATCAGAGAGTATCTGATACGCAATATCCTTAGCTAATTCGTCGCTAAATGTTCGGTAAACGCATATCAGAGAGTGTCTGGTATGTAATCTCCGTCGCTAACTCGTCGCTTGTAGTCGCTACTGTTCGACGGCCTAGCGACGGAATAGCGGTGGTACATCCATCGACCCAGTTCTGTGAATCTTTCATATTTTCAGAACCGTGGTGACGGATATTCCGTCGCTAATCCGTGGGGTTTAGTCGCTAATCCGTGGGGTTTAGTCGCTAATTCGTCGCCGACCAGTCGCAGATTTGGTGACGGATTATCCGTCGCCAAAATTTTACAGACTACTAGGGACGACCTACCGACAGAATATCCGTCGATCCGTTTCTGTGATTTTTTTATATTTCCAGAACCTTGCCGACGGATCTTCCGTCGGTGAGTAGTCGCCATCCGTTGCTAACTTAGAATAGTTCCAGTTAGTGACGGATATTCCGTCGGTTGGTAGTCACGACTCCGTCGTTAACTGGGAATTTTTTGAATTTTTTTGCATAAAACAGAGCATTCAATGTTCACACAACATCCACCTACATAAATAACATAAATTATCCAAACATTCAACATTATCCAATATACAATCCCAAACATCCACCAACATAAATAAAATAGATCATTCCCAAACATCCACCAACACAAACCAACATAAATAATACACCAAACATTTAAAACAGTCAAAATTATCCAATATTTCAAATTGTCACACAAAACACACAAATATTCAATATTTCAACAGTTTTCAAAATATTCGAATACAAACATCAATGAGAAGGAGGAGTTGGATCATCCGATGGTGCTGGTACTCTCTGCTGCGCCCGACGCATGTACACTTCCACCAGGTATGGCGCCAATCCCTCTAAGACATGGTCTGGAAGTTAGCGTAGCTGCTCTGGCAACATCAGGTCGAGAAGGGCCGTCACAGCAGGAGGCGGTATGATAGGGGCAACAGGGTCAAAAGAGAGGCGCCCGACGAAAGACGGACCGGCAGCACCAGTAGACGGACCGGAAGCAGTAGAAGGACGCAGAAAGTATGTGGACAACTGCGCCCGCAAGTCCGACACTGCCTCATTCAGATGCTCAAGCTGGGACCTCACATCATCGTCTGTCGAGGCCGCGGGAGGATGCGAAGGAGGTAGAAATTTCGGAATCTCCGCGTGCAACGGCGCCAGGGAGCCGACTCCGTACAGGCACCCTTTCTTAAAGCCGCCGACGGTATTTACGAACACGTTGTCGTAGCGAGCGACCGTAGAAGATGGCATCCCGACGGGCATCGTTTTGCCGACATCCTCGACAGCAGATGGGTGAACCCGACTAAGGGCCTCACGATACGCAGCCTATCAAATGAATGTATTTATACTATAAGTTTACCTAAGTTATAATCTAAATCCTATGTTTCCCTAAGTTATAGTTTGAATCCTAAGTTATAGTCTGAATCCTAAGTTTACCTAAGTTATAGTTTGAATACTTATAATTCTAACATAAGTCTCATAAACGCAATTACTTACATCCGTCTCCTTGGCCCTCTCGTCGACGAAGCTCCCGTCCTTCCGTCTCTTGTGGATATGCTGGAATATATCGTACATGGTGATCGAGTCAGCATCTTTTCCCTCCTTTAACGTCCATTGGGTCTGCATACGAAATATTCGTAGAATTTAATTAATTAAGTATAATAATAGTACCGAATTAGATAGTGGAATGAATTTGTGGTATCTCATCAATTCTGTAAGCGCCGCTACGTGGGGCTTTGATCCCCCCGTATGTAGCCCTACGGCCCGTCGGTTCACTTTCACTTTTTTTGATTTCTGCTTGAAGGCAGGAGCATCCATCTTCTCCAAGAGCTTCTCATAGTAGTCTTGTCGGATCCACTCCTTCTTCGAATGCGCTGTTCGAAGGTCATAAACCGCATCCCGGATCTTCTTCCCGACGGTGCTTATATAGGTCATGTGGACCGCCTCCTCGCGATGGAGGGGCCACCAGAAGGTCCTCTGACAAAAAAATTCAATTGTCACGATATTAAAAAATAGTTGATTAAAGAGTAATTAATAATTAATCACAATATATATATACCCTCATCTCGTCGAGCCAGCAGTACTGCAAGTCTAGGGGCACCTCAAAAAAATTGAGGTAGGGGCCATGGTAGTTAGCCCGGATAATCTTTCCTAGAAGCCTGGTAGCATCCCATGGAAAAAACCTACAAAGAAGTAACGACTGGATTATTAAATTGAATAAATGAAACAAATTTATTAAATTAAATTAAATTTACTTACGCTTCACCTGCGGGCCATAGCTCTCGTCGGAACTCGCCCATCGGCCTCTCTGCTGGCGTCGGAGGATCCGCGACTCCGTGCATGTACTCACCAGTAATCGGGTGTAACTGAATTCGGGGGTACTCCGGGGCCCACTGTACAGTAACTGGTGGTACCGCTGGTGGATCTAACGGCAGAACGGATCCACTAGCGGATGGAGACGCCTTCGACGAAGGTATCGATAGCCCCGTGGTAGATCGACGGCGGGATGAGTCTGTGCCCGAGGTACTCTCCGGGCTGGGATCGTTAGACGGGGTTGCCTCCCGGGAAGGCTGAAGGCGACAACGATCAGCACCACCAGCACCACGACGACGAGTGCTAGCCATCAGCAGGGCGACAAGTGACGCCACAAAGAAAAGTACTAGGAATGCCATCTGAAACAAGAATATGCAGAAGTTTAAACTGAATTCACTAAGTTATAAGTGCTTTTATGAGGTCAAACTAGAATCATGTAATTAAAAGTATTTTTAATATATACTGATATTTAATCTAATCATCGTCTTTGTTTTCGTCCTTAGCCTCGTCCTCATCATCATCCTCATCCTTATCCTTATCCTTATCCTCATTATCGACTTCATGTGTATCCTCATCCTAGGCTCTGCAGGAAAATCTGGATGACACAAATTAAAATGTTTCCACGCCTCTCCGTCCGAAGGATGTGACAGTTCTCCATCGTCCTTTGTGCGTTCTTCGTTGTGCCACGTCATGTATTCAGCTGTATTCAGGGACATATACATCCTCAGCAAGTGCTTCATAATCGACAAGTAATGCATATACTTGTAAGGACATCATTTTTTAGCTGACTTTCCTTTTTCCTTTATTGGCTTGTAACGATCTGTATTACAGAAGCTGCAACTTTCTATGTCTTCCTTCTCCTTGTAGTATATCATGCATTCGTTACGACAACAATCTATCTTCTCGTACCCCAGTCTCAGTTGTCGGACCATCATTTTTGACTTATAGAAGTTTTTTGGGAGCTCTTTTGATTCCTTCGGTAAGATCTCCATTGCTACTTGTGTAATCCGATCATAGCAAGCTTGTGGCAAGTTAAAATCAGACTTTATGTTCAACAACCGCACCATCACTGACAGTACAGAATGAGTCCCACAATCAGGATGTAGAGGAGTATCTGTATCCTGAAACATATCATAGAACTTCTTTGCCTCGGAATTAGGATCCTCCGGATCAAAATTAGGCTATGTCGCATCGTACACCATATCTCGTGCACGATTCTGTAGGTCTCCATAATCAACAGAGCATCCATCGTCCATGACAAAATTCGTTGCAGCATTTCCATCAAAAGCATAAGTAGCAGCATTCGCAACCTGTCTTTCTACATATAGTTTACCTTGCGATGACCACATGCAGTAATCACATACGAAACCCTTACGGGTCAAATGATCTCTCACCGTCACCATTTCTTGGTAACGTCTATTACGACAATTACCACATGGACACTTGATTTTGTTACCGTCTATGTACTGCCTGAAAATCATCACTCACACCTATTCTGCTCTCGTGTTGTCGTTTGTACATCCATGTACGATCAAAGAAGTAACAATCCATCGCAGATTGGATGTGAAAATCTATATCGTAAGACAAACAGAATTACTATATAATTATGTACTCACCAATAACCGGATGTAACTGAGTCCGGGGGTACTCCGGGGCCCACCGTACAGTAACTGGTGGATCGTTGGTATATGCCGGATGTACTTAGTTCGATCGTATCAGATTAGTATCGGTCTATCGGTTTGGTATAGGCCGTATCAAATTGGTATTGGCCTTAGCAAATTGGTCTCGTCCTATCCGATATGTACATGTATCGACCATATAGCTAAGATTTATATTGGCCTTATTGATTCATTATTGGCCATATCCGATAGGTATCGGCCGTGTCGGATTAGTATCGACCGTATTGGATTAGTATTGTGGAAGGTTTAGTAACAACTGTACTTGGATTTCTCTCTTCTCGAGCTAGAATACCATTGCAAGAGAGTCACGAAAATGTAAAAAATCTCATAAATATTGATGTTTACGAGAGTGATTGGCCCGTTACAATAACACCATCAGAAAAAGAGAGATTGAAAGCAATAACATATAGAGTTGAATTTTTGAAGAAGAACTCTTGTAATTCTCCCAAAATATAACTCTATATGTTATTGCTTTCAATCTCTCCTTTCTGATAGAAAAAGAAGCATGTATGTTACTGCAACTGGCCAATCACTCCCGTAAACATCAATATTTAGGAGATTTTTATGCTCTCGTGACTCTCTTGCAATGGTAATCTAGCTCGAGAAGAGAAAAATCCAAGTAAAGTTGTTACTAAAACTTCTACCATACTAATCAGATACTTTCGATACTAATCTGATACGTCGATACCTATCGGATATGGCCGATACCGAATCGATAAGGCCAATACGAATCCTAACTATACGACCGATACATATCGGATAGGACGATACCAATTCGCTAAGACCAATACCAACCGATACGATCGATACTTATAAGTACCTACGATCAAGAAGGTTGACCTGCTGGTACATCCATGTACGATTAACGAAGTAACGATCCATTGCAAATTGGATGTAAAAATCTGTATCGTAAGACAAACTAAACATAATTATTTCGATACCGATTCCGATACTCAATGAAATAGTCCAACACCGATACCGAATGGTGGTGGGACGAGCCATAATCCGCTGACGGAGGCTTCTCCGTCAAAGGATTCTAGCTCGCTCCACCAACTAAATTTTGGTTTTGGTTTTGATTTTGGTTTTGGTTTTGGTTTCGGTTTTGGTTTCGATTTTGGTTTCTATTCCGATTTTGGTTTCGGTTTAGATTATTTGATTTTGGTTTTGGTTTCGGTTTTGGTTTTGGTATTGGTTTCGGTTTTGATTATTCGGTTTTGGTTTTGGTTTTGGTTTTGGTTTTGGTTTCGGTTTTGATTATTCGGTTTTGGTTTTGGTTTTGGTTTTGGTTTCGGTTTCGGTTTTGAATATACTAAATTCGGTTCGGTTTTGGTTTTAAAAAAATTCTGTTTGGTTTCGGTTTTGAACATACTAAATTTTGTTATTCGGTTTCGGTCCAAAGTTTATGTGTGTGTGTGTGTGTGTGTTCCGACCCCCACCAACGCCGACCCCAACTCCCACTCTCGGCCCCAATCTGATGCACTACCCCTCCCAGCGACCCCCACTCCCACCACCGTCGACCCGCCACCCCCACCCCCCCCCCCCCCCCCCCCCCCCGCACCCTTGCCTTCATCCCCTGCGCTACCCCACCCCCCTCGCGAGCCCCACTCCCACTACCGCCGCCCCCCCACACCCCCGCCCCCTCCCCCCCCCCCCGCAACCTCCCCCACCCCCACGGCCTCCATCCCCCCCACGCGGCCTCCCACCATAGCCGACCACCCCCCACCACGGCTCCCCTCCCCCCTCCCCCACCGTCGGCTACCTCCGCCCCACCCACCCTCGTAGCCTCCATCCCCCCTGCGGCCTCCCACCACAGCCGACCCCCCCACTACGGCCCCCCTCCCCCCCACCGCCAGCTACCTCCGTCCACCCCCCTCCGCCCCCTACAACCACCAAACGAGAGAGAGAGTACCTTTGAGAGAGAGCTCCAAGAGAGAGAGAGGAGAGAGAAATATTTTGGTTCGAATGAAATCCTCCCTCCCGTCGGTTCAATTTAAGTTAGGGCTGGCTATTTAGCGACAGACTTTTGACGGATATATCCGTCGCTATGTAGTCGTAAAATTTCTCACGAATTTTTATATATTTTCCCACCAGCTGAGTGACTACGTAGCGACTGCTACAGTTTCTGTCGCTAAAACTCATCAGCTGGGCGACGGACGATCCGTCGCTACGTAGTCGCCCAATTTTTTGCAATTTTTTTAACATTTTTCCATGCAAATATTGACTAAGGAGAGACTACCTAACGACGGCTACAATATCCGTCGCTATTTCGCCGATGCCTTACCGACGGGTGTGCGACAACTTTTTACCCTTAAAATTAAAAAAATATTGCCTGTGATTAGACGGTAAACCGTCAGTATATAGTCAGGAGTCCGTCGCTAGTAGCGACGGACTTAATCCGTCGCTAAAGCGATAAATTTTGGTAGTGAAATATTGACTCTAACAAGTCCTTACCCTCCTATAACACCCTATAGCCTAACATTACCATTTATATATACATATATATATGATATACCCATTATCTATCCTAGGTAATGTAATATCCTAGACTATTAGGTATACCCCTATACTTAGATATTTACATTACCATAGGCTATTTGTAAACCATTACCTATATAGGTATATCATTACCTACATTAGATAGGTAAACCCTTACCCTAACAAAGATGCCTACTAGGCCAACCTTAACTTAGATAGGCTAGGAAAATACCTATTACCTACCACATGGGCAATACTTAACCTTAAGTTGATAACCCATACCTAGACTACTAGGTAACCATCTACCTTAGCTAATAGACAAATCGTATACCTTAGCTAATAGGTAGATCCTATACCTTATATATATATATATATATATATATATATATATATATATATATATATATATATATATATATATATATATATATATATATATATATATAATCATCCATTACCTAGGCTAATAGCTAAACCTCTATACCTTAGCTAACCAAGTGGCTATGTGGCCCATGCCAACTGACCAAACAAATATATATATATATATATATATATATATATATATATATATATATATAATCATACATTACCTAGGCTAATAGCTAAACCTCTATACCTTAGCTAACCAAGTGGCTATGTGGCCCATGCCAACTGACCAAACATGGGAAGGATCCCCTGCTGCCTAGTGCAGCAAGGCAAGCTGTTGTTGCTACTAGTGCTTGCATTTCTAAAGCCAGTGTAAGTGTTGCAAAGGCAAGTTGCTGCTTGCATATGCTCTGCTAACAGCCAAAGCATGGCAGTCCAAGCAAGCCTGTAGCCCGCAGTGTAAGACAGCATGCTGCATATGCAATGCCCCACAACATATGCCATGCTCTCAACTCTCTATTCTAAACCATGACACTTCTGATAGTAGGATACTCACTGCTACAGTCCATATATCTGGACACTTAAACACACACACAACACTCACAAATCTCTGAAATAACATTCTAACTCTCAAATCCCCAAATCTTAATCTGAACAATCAATATCCTAAATCACATTCACTAACTAACACTAAGGAAAACTGATACTCTAACTACACATGACACTAACTCTAGGATACACTAACAGGGACTCTCTAATACTAATCCTCTCTCATTATGACACTCATAAATTCCTGTACATGACAGATACAACACTAACAGTCCCCTCACTCGACACCTGGGCCAATGGCCAAGAAACCCAAAGCCCAAGTGGCTAAACCGAATGCTGCCTACAGCAGACCATTGCTATTGCTACAAATGCTGCAATGCAGCCAAGGCAGGCCAAGCAATGCCAAACATTTGCCCTGCTGCAAAGCCACCTGCAATGCCATTGCCAAATGGGCCGACTTCTTCCTGTGTAACATGGCCAAGTGGCCTCTCTTGCTGCCACTACATTTGCAAGCCAAAGGCAAGCTTACCCGACCCTATTTCTCTGATACTCTCTGTCACTCTCGTTTTCCGTTATACGTATTTCCTTATACATATACGAGATCTCTAACGTTTGTCAGGTGACCCATAGTTGGACTTGACTTGCTAGCCTAGTCTTGGTTGGTCATGAATTGGCTTGGTTTCTTTTGGTTTGGCTTGGTTTGATTGGGCTTGGTTTATTATGAGAAAACCCTCCCCCTTTAAAGCCCAACCACCCCTTATTTCTCTCTCTTCATTCATTACTTCTTCTTCCTCCATTACTCTCCCACCAACCTAGTGAGCTTAGGCAAGTACAACTTTCTTCATGACGGATCTTCCATTTTATTGTTCTATCTTCTTCTCTACATGATTTTAAGCATCTTTAGAACTTGGAGTTTTCGATTTGGACGAATGGATTTTTGTAGATCTAAGTTTGTAGTCTTTTCGGTTTTCTTGGGTTTTGATATACCAAACTTTATTATTTTCAAGTTTTGATTGTTCTATGTTGTAGAGAATTCGATTTTACCCAAAACGAACCTTTGAAAAGTTAGATTTTGACTTAATCTGAGGAAGTTATGGCCAAAATAAGATTTGGACATCTTCTATGTTCATCTGACCTGCTTCTGACAGGGATGATGAATAGTGCCAGTATGCATAGCTGCATAGTGCCAGTCCGTATAGCTGCATAGTACCTTGCCGTGTAGTACCAGTCTAAATAGATGTATAGTGCCTGGCCTTATAGTGCCAGTTCATATAGATACATAGTGCATAGCCGCATAGTACCATATCGCATAATTGCATAGTACCTGGCTGCATAGTACCAGTCTGCATAGCTGCATAGTACTAGCCACATAGTGCCAGTCCGTATAGATGCATAGTGCCTGGCCGTATAGTGCCAGTCCGCATAGCTGCATAGTGCCTGGCCGTATAGTGCCAGTCCGTATAGCTGCATAGTGCCTGGTCGTATAGTGCCAGTTCTCATAGATGCATAGTGCCTAGCCGCATAGTGCCAGTCCACATAGATGCATAGTTTCTGGCCGTATAGTGCATATTTTCGCTATTTTTGGCTATTTTATGCCCTATTTGGCTGATTTGTGGCCATAGTTTCTTTCACCTCCCAACATAAAAGTTGTAGATATTTTCCTTGGCTTCAAGAATATGTTACTAGCTATTTTATACAAGTTTCTCTCGTTCATGATAATGTAAGGATAGAACACGATAGTGGCCTGTTAAGGCGCACTCTTACTAAGTAACAAGTAACATGACATGATAGTGGCCCGTCGTGGCGCACTCTTGACAAGCAACCTTGGCATGATAATACATGATAGTAGCCCGCCGTGGCACACCCTTGACAAGCAACCTTGGCATGATAATACATAAGAGTGGCCCGTCGTAGCGCAGTCTTAACAAGTAAACCTAACATGATAATCTGGATATGCTGTTGTGACAGCTATCTTAACTTGCTAAGTAACTTTTGTCTTAACACCGTGGGTGCTTGTACTTGTATAAGCTATATGTTTTGTCTTACATTATGTCTAGGACATGAATTCTTGGTTACCACAGTCAGGGTTTCATACTGAATCTGACTAGGATAATGACTAGATTGATCAGGTAGTTCATGAAGAGATTTTCCAGCTACAAGCAGTCCCGTTATCTGCGTACTTTAATTAGACTTGTAGCCTGCTGTCGAGTAGGGCACATTTCCAGCACACTGTCATATGTTGCACCCACAAGTCACCTATTCCAACTCTCTCAACTTGTAACTGGATAACCTGGATTAAGTTTGTAGGACTTTGGCTGTTGGAACATCTCAATGCATCTTGTTAGTAACTAGGCTTGTAATAACCCTAGTTAGTTAAAGTATCAAGTCGTACTCATTGCTTGGCCGTGATTGATGGATGGAGTCCAGTCTAGTCTTGTCTAGATCCAGTACATGGCTATCTCAGGACATGCTTGTTTATGCTTTACTCTTAGCATTAAATGGCTAGAGACCTGGTTCTGTTCAGGCGAAGGGTTACAACCTCGGTCCTTGTTTGGTTTAAGGATTGTAACCTAGCTTCCAGAATAGTTCCTCGTCCTCTCGTCATTTGTTGCCTTATTTACATTTCATGTCTTCTGTTATTTTTTTGTTTATGTTCTGACATGCTGGTTTTAGTTCTTAAGTGAAGCCTCCCTTGTGGCACTTGCTCTTTCTGGGGTCTGACCCAGCTAGTTTTGTATGGCCAAATTTTGGAGTAGCTCTCGAGGATCTTCCAGCCTTCCAGTCAGATGGTGAACACTAGACACAATCCTGGCAATGAGTGGGTCTCTTTTGCTCTTCCACTCTATTGTAAATTATTCTTTTAAGATGTTTAGCCGCCGAGCAAGTGTTAGCTCATGTTGAAACTTTATTTTTGTCTGCCTAAGGGCTATAACATGATTGACAAATCGTAGGGTTGATCATGTATGACTTAAACCCTTGCTAGTTTTTGTATTTTGTACGACTAGCTTCATGATCATCTAAATATGTCATATTTGGGACGCCTTACTTTGTATGTCTGATGATCTTACATCTTGTAACAATTACTTACTTGCTTAAGATTGAGACACTAGGCTTGTTCTTGACCATAAGAGACTGTTGGCTTGTAGATAAACCCTCTTGTATCTAGACAGTCGTGACCGTATTACGAGGTGGGATTCACTTCAAGGTACGTAGCTGGCTGTGTCTGTCCCCCGCTCTCCAGTATTTTGGTTCTGGGGCGTGACACTCTCATCTCCAGCCCACGTCACTCATAACCCCTCACAAATCTCTGATACACCTAATACTAACCAAAACCTCATGACCCAGCTAACTAAATATTAAGTCACATACCTATGGCCTAAGTGTCATAGCCAAAGGCCTATTGCCCAAGGTAATGGCCAAATGGCCAACTCTCGAGCAGTTGGGGTTTTCCTATGCTGCCTATGCAAGCCAGGGCATTGTCTTGTTGTAGCTTGCTGCAACCTAAGCCTTGCAGATAATGCAATACATTTACAGGCCTCTAACACCACTGCCACTGCAATGTGGCCAAGTCAAGCCCCCACTGGACATAAATTTCTGAACCACAATACAAAAATAGGATACTCTCAATGAGGCACCCACACACTCTATGATACTCTCATAAAACTGAGATACTCTAAAACCTCTAACCATCTTCCACTGAACTAATAGCATGTTCATAGGCCAAGGCCAATGCCTAAAGCTAATGTGGCCAAAATCTGGTGGCCAATGCCACAAGCTGCCTACAGCAGTGCAGCCAAACCAAGGCTCAAGACACTACTACAAAGAGTCCTGCAGTAGGCCAAATGGCCCGAGCCGCACCACTGCCAAGTGCAGTCCAAATCCCCTCAATCACTGTCCCAAACAACCACTCCATACTATTCACTTGACAGTGAACACAAACCTCACACACACACACACACACACACACATATATATCTAAATATATATATATACATATAAAATATATATATATATATATATATATATAATATATATATATAAAGAATATATATATATATATATATATATATATATATATATATATATATTAGAGAGATTACAATGAAATAAATTAGAATGTCTAACTAATGAAAAACCAAGCTATCTATAAGCCTAAAATCGAAAAATAAACCTACATTGGTCTATTAGACATTTTAACAAACATTTGGGAGCTCTCCTCAGATTTCTCCAAGGATGGCACAAGAACCCCAAATAAAATACACAAAAATAAGGTTTAGAGCCTTGCTCACCTCCCATGGGTACCCCTAACCAATGTGAGTGTTCTTACATGTGTCATGCATGAAGAAGGAGCTCAAAACTATCAAAATACAAGGGTTTTACCTATTGGGTGGTTGAGTTCCCAATGGAGTCTTCTATGGATGCTCTTGTGTCAAGTTTGACACAAATTTCTCCTCCTTTGGACTCCACCCCACGAGCCCCTTGGTCTCCAAGCTTCTAGCCTTGTAGAATGAAGGTTTGGGAAGGTTTTGGAAGAATTTAGGGGTGTTTTGATGGAGGGAATGAATGGAAATGGAGAGGGCTTGAAGAGGGTCTCTTTTAGGGTTTGCGGAGGCTCTCAAATGAAGATGAAGAAGAAGAAGGTTTAATTGCTCTTTATTACTAGCCAACATGGGAGCCCTAAAATCTCCTCTAAAATATCCATTTTACCCTCTCAAGTAGTCATGAACACTCTCCTAATTGATGGGTTAGTTGTGATCTAAATGTGGGATTAATTTCTAGTCTTAACTAGGCTTAACATGACTTAAATGAGGCTAGTTGTATTCATTCTAGGTTGTAGGCTCAAGTGATCATGTCTAGTCTAATTGGGTTCACAAGTTAAGGTTCAATAAATAGGTTAGTCAACTAATAGATGCCACAATCATATTTAATTAATAAAAAATACCCACTATAGAAATAATACAAAATGACAAAAATATTCCTATTTTAGAAATATGGTAGTGACAATCTTATCCCCCTTAGAAAATTTTTGTCCTCAAAATTTAAGTTTGTTGTACGCTTCTCTAGGTCAAACCCCCGTCAATCATGGTCCAAAATCTATTTAAATAATACACACAAATCATGGTCCTACTGGTCGTGATATCACGGTCTCAATCAGGGTAACTATACTATTTATCACAGCACAAAACACAATTTAAGAGGTACTATTGAAACACACAAAATTATGGAAAAAGGACGAAAGAAGAACAGAAGGACAAACATGCTAACCCATCACCTGTAACATCGGCCTCCTCGACCATCAACGCAAAAGCCTTGCTCTACTGGGGTATCTCCCTCTGCTGGTGTGGGGCATGACGCTGTTCCACAGGTAGCCTAACTCCATCTTCCTGTCCTTGATCTAGACATTGGCCAGGACGATGAAGGGTCAAGAGACAATCCCTTACTAGATGCTTCGTTGATCCATAATGCAAACCTAACCTCTTTCTCCACAACTCCCAAGTATGGCCTGACCTTCGACAGTAGGTTCAGGTGGGAGCTGGCTGAAACTTCTTTTGAGGTTGTTGTTGACCTTGTTGTACTAGGGCTCGTATCGGCGCATGAAACTATTGAACCTGAGCCCTAGCTGGAACCTGGAACTGCTGCTGTGGCGGCTAGAATGATTGATGCAGAAGTTGAGGACATTTCGTCGGTTCCGTACTACTGCCAGCACCACCCACGACGTTACTGCTTCTCTTGGGCCTGAGGCCCAAATCCTCCTTCGTAATCTACACATCCATCAGGATATCCACGAAGGTAGCCATACGACACCCAGAAGTGCGAGATCTAACACTGTGGTTCAGGCCCCTCCTGAACTTACGGGCCTTCTCCCCAGCATCCTGAACCATGCCCTTGGCGAACCGGCTCAGACGAAAGAACTCAGCTGCGTACTCATCAACTGACAAGTTCTCTTACACTAGTCCCACAAACTGGCCCTCCTGTGCACTAAGAGCCACGTCAAGAAAGAATTTCTCCTTGAATAGCCTCTTAAAGGTATCCCATGTCAGACCTGTCACTTTCAGCCGAGGGTCTGCGTGGTACCAAGTCAGAGCGATATCAAAGGGCTGACTCACTGCTGCTGCTACCCGCAGCCCCTCCAGAATTTGGGCCAACTCCAAACTCCTCTCAATATCCTCTAGCCAGTTATCGGCATAAAGGATCCCCTCCGTCCCCTTGAAATCTCGAGGGAACATCTTCTTGAAGTCCTTGACAGTACCCTGCCCCGCCTGCTGCTGCTGCTTTTGGATAGAAGCACCATGAGGCAGAGCAATAGCTACCCTCTTAACAGCAATAAGTGCCAACTGGTGGGCTCAATCAATGCTTTGGCGCAACACATCAGCCTGTCGTTGTTGTGCCTCAGCCTGAGCCCTCTGCGCCTTCATCACCTGCTGGAACAATGCGAACATATGTGCTTTATTAGTCGATGGTGGAGGTGTAGAAAGAGGCTCCGGCTGCACGAGGACAATCCTCTGGACCGATGGAGGAACACCTCCTGGAGCTGCTGACACAGTAGGAGCAACTCCCTGAGCTGCAACTCCTGCAGCTGGAAGAGGAGGCTCTGAAGTAGCAGACCTCTCTGTCGTTGTAACGATTCCAGTGCATTACGATCTGGTCTCCGACATCCTGAAGACACGTCGACAAAAGAAATCAATATGGCACAAGATGAGATATTATCAAGGAAGGACAATTGATTTTGAAGAAAATGCAATGAAGGATTAAAATTAAAAGACTTAGAAGTTTTCCCTAGTTTGTGATTGAGTAACTCTTAACACAGCCTATAACCTATATCCTAATAATAGGCTTGTAGCAACGCTCTAACTCGAGCACCACCACGAAATCGTACTAGTTGCGACCTTGACCTGCATTGGCCACCCAAAAAATGCGTCACAACCCACACCCTGTTTAGGGGCACGAGCACGTGGGTACGTGCAGCCTACACCGCAGTGTCGACGGTAGAATGATGTATAGGTCGTCTATAACATCTAATAATATAGAATATAAACTTATCATCTCCACACGGAGGAATAAAATGACATATAAAGTGTATAACTCAATCACAAGATCTAAGAAAGATAAGTACGATATTGTAATTGAAGTTAAGAAGATAAAACTGAATAGTAGCAAAATTTCACAACACAAAATTCTAGAAGTCTGAGTCAAATATAATACATGTCCTGAATAAATATAACATCTCAAACTCATAAACTGGAGACAAGGTCCAGTAACCCTAGCTACTAGATAAAACACTACTAAATGTGCACTCTCAGCGAGCACCAACTCCAAAAGAAACCTCCTGGGCATGGTCATTATTCCTCTAGATACTATAAAAAATATTATCCAGTCAAAGTTGGAGCGAAGTACAACTCAAATAGCAGGTCCATTTAATTGACAAAAACTATAAAGCAGTGATAAAGAGAATGTTATATACGATGAAGGAAAAAAATATCTGAGGCAATAGTATAATGGAAAGAGATAGGCAATATAAACTAAAAATGTAATCTGTGTGAGCAAGTAATGGAAGAGGAACTACCATATCAAGGATAGAGCAATGTAACTGGTGAACTGAGTATGAAACTATAATAGACAATGTGTTTGGAATACCAAATTAGATATGTGATCGGCTTGGGAGATTCAATAATTTACACTAAGGAAGGCTAGCTCAACCATACGTGCAATGTATGATAGCTAGTAGCCAATGATTTACACTACTTGCCGATAGTTCTTGATCACATATCAAACTAGTATTTCCCCCGCCCCGACTGATATGATGGATCCAACCATGACACGTTACTAGCCAATGAATTCAAGTGTTATCCAATATTATCCAATGTTATCCAATACCAGCGAGGACAGTATCTGATACCATTATGATGAGTTAAGGTAACATCTCATGACTGAAAATCCAATGACAATACCAATCCGTGTACCATCATTTTAAGAATCATAAGTAACATTTCTAAATACTAGAATTATAGTGGTAATCAATAATAATAAAAACAATCAGAGAATGTACTCGCCTATGGTCAAGAGCAATGAATATGAATCGAGGTCCAAAGTAGAGTCACAAAGATCTAAAGATGAGATATCCATATGTTAATTGGTGTTTAATAGTGTTAAACATGGTTTTCTACTGAGTGATATGCAATCTAGGTCAAAACTATGTCAAGTTTGACTCACAGTTGACTTTTGGTCAACTGGTCAACCCTTATCAAACCCAAGTCAAATCTAGGTCTACTATTGACTCAAGGTTGACTTTTAGTCAAATTGGTCAATATTGGTCAACCTTGGTTAGGTTATCCTCTAACAAGTCCTTACCCTCCTATAACACCCTATAGCCTAACGTTACCATATATATAAGATATACCCATTATCTATCCTAGGTAATGTACTATCCTAGACTATTAGGTATACCCCTATACTTAGATATTTACATTAACTTAGGCTATTTGTAAACCATTACCTAAATAGGTATATCATTACCTACATTAGATAGGTAAACCCTTACCCTAACTAAGATGCCTACTAGGCCAACCTTAACTTAGATAGGCTAGGGAAATACCTATTACCTACCACATGGGAAACACTTAACCTTAAGTTGATAACCCATACCTAGACTACTAGGTAATCATCTACCTTAGCTAATAGGCAAATCTTATACCTTAGCTAATAGGTAGATCATATACCTAGACTACTAGGTAATCATCTACCTTAGCTAATAGGCAAATCTTATACCTTAGCTAATAGGTAGATCATATACCTAATATATATATATATATATATATACATATATATATATATATATATATATATATATATATATATTTAAAAGACATTTTATTCGAAACGTAAAGGAGGCTCAAGAAGAGCAGTACAGACGGGTACAGGGCCGTAAAACACAAAAGGGCCCTGTGAAGCAAGGTAATAAAAGCAAAAAGGTAGAAAAATACAATGTCAAAATTTTGGAGGACCAAAATTTCGTAAAACGAGTGAGTTTCAAAAAACATTTCAAAATTTTGAAATTCAAAATTTCAAACTATTTCGAAACAGGGCAGAAACTAAAAAAAGAAAAAAACTAAAAACGGTTGGGCGAGAACGCGGCCCGCTGAGGGGGTGGGTGTCACGACCCGCACCCTGTTTAGGGGTACGAGCACGTGGGTACGTCCAGCCTACGCTGCAGTATCGGCGGTAGAACGTTGTAAAGGTCATCTAGAATATATAGAATCTAAGACACAATAATATAACCTGTCATCTCCGCACGGAGGAATATAACCACAACTCAATCACATAATTCTAAGGAAGATAACACGATAAATAAGATAAATATAAAGATGAGATAAATAGTCTGAAATAGTGCTGAGCCACAATCACAAGTTCAGAGACCAAGACATAAAATAATATCCCAAAATAAATACTACAAGTCTCAAAGTATCAAACTGGAATGTAATCAAGACAAAATCTAGGTGAACTAGGTCACTACTGGCGGTGCGTCCTCTACGAGCACCGGGTCCATAGGCAGGTCCTGATCGTAGGCTCCATCTATACCAAACCCATAGTAGGTCAGGCAATCTGTATCTAAATCCTCTGAAAAAACAACAAAGGTAATCTTGTCAGGATATGAGCAAGTACAAACGCCAACAGCAGTTCCATGTGAATTGACAAATACTATAAGAGACAATCATAATAAAATACAAGATAGAATTTCAAGACTGAAAGTAAAATGGTACAAGAGAACTGGATATCATGTCATGTGTGAGATATAAGATAAAACTGGAATATAAATAAATGGAAAGTAATCTGCGGTATGATGTAAACATAAAAATAAAGTGCCATGAGATATTAGAGCGTTATATGATCAGCTTGGGTCAAGATCAGGCTGTTCCATTTGACCGACTATGCATAGGTAGTATAATAATGTAGGGATCAGGCCGGCCAAAATGGAAAGCTATGCACGAGTAGTATAAGGTCAGGCTATACCCTACGTGTGGTGAGGGTGGAGCTATGTACAAGTAGTAAACAAGTAGGGGTATGATCACATAACCTCTAATAACTCCCCATCCTTGAGTAGTATAATGAATCCAGACATGATAGGTCATGACACGGGATTCAAAGAGCAGGGGGCCAGCCCACTTGTCACTACCACTTTTCTAGCTTGAGGGTATTTTGGTCATTTAAAAATTTAGAATTTAATTTGAATTAATATTATTATTTATAATTAATGTGATTTTTAAGTGATTTTTAGAATAATTGATTTTGGTGTTTTAGAGACTTTGACTTATGTTGACCTTGTAGACTAATCTAGTAGCTAACCTAGGTCATGGCTAAGTGATTAGGATTTGAAAACCTAGGTTGACTTAAGTTCATGAGAATTAACTCATTAGGATTAGTTTGGTGAAATTAGGAGCTAGATTGGTTAAGGAATGACTTGTGAAGTCACAAGTCATTTTATGACAAATAGGCTTAATGGCCCATAGCCCACACCCATTGAACCAAGCCCTAACCCTAGAAAATCTGACCAGCCACTATGGTCAGCCCCCCTATTTATATGCTCTAAAAATTAGGGTTGCCTCTTTAGAAAACTTTGCCATTTGGAAGAGGTGAGTCCCCATCCTTGTAAATCCTTAGAAAATCCATTTCTTCTCCAAATTCCTTTAAACAAATTGTAATAGGACCTAAATCCATTGTTCTTGCTGTTGGTATTGACTTTTTACAGGGAGGAATCAATTTGGAGAACTTTTGGTGGTTTGAGGAATCATTTCATTGGGGCTTTTTGAGAGCTTGTTCACCTATAGGTATAATCCTTTCCTTTGCTCATAAATTCTGTTAAAAATCATTTTAGGAATGCCCTAGCCCTAACCTAACAGTAGGATAGGCTAACCCTAGAATTTGGACCCATTTCGTGTCCGTATCGGACACGTACCAGTGTGTATAGATAAGTGTTCGACAAAATACCTCAAAGGGCATTTCGATCGATTTTTGTGATTGTGTTTGAATAAAAAATTCTATTTTAGGCTCGCTTATACATTTCTTGGACACTGAGCACATTTTCGTGTCGGGTTGGGCCGACACGAGCGCGTGGACACGCGGTCGTGCACCCACGCACGTGGGCAGATTTCTCCCCTGCTGCTCGTGCACGTTTTCTCTGTGCACAGAGGGTTTCGACGCTTGAAACTCGACATAGAAGTCATGTCCATGACTGACACGAGATCCCTAGAGTTTTAGGGACTCTCGTGTCGTGTCGGACATGTATTTGTGTGTGCACATGTTGTACACTGTGCGTCCAGTGTGCAGTGTGGGTTTTCTATTTTAATTCGATTGCTAATGCTTTTAAATGTGTTTTAACTTACTAATTAGATCCTAAATATCATGAGTAATCCCTGTTACATTAGGTTACATATTAGTTTAGGTTTAATGATGCGTTTTGGCTTGTAATGTGTTCGAACAGTTGATTCCTGACACATACACTGATACACTCAGACACAGTGTTCTAGCAGTGAGTTTCCTCACTTGTAAATTCATGTTAATGATGTTTTCCAACTATAAACTACCCCCACACATTTGTTGGCTCATATTAATGAAACATTTAAATTCATTTGGGCTTTTATTGACACTGTCTAATACTATTATTCCCAGTTTTCCCAAACCAGTTAATTCCTTTTTTTTGTGTTATGTTTTAAATTGATATTTGATTCCCTCATGTTACATTCTTGATTAGCTAACTTTTACATTCGATTTTAGACTTGGGAATGAGGAATTAGTTGTGTTTTTAGTCTTTATAAAACCTGAGAATCAAATGCATTTCCTGGGTTTAAATTCTTCAAACCTGAGAATGTATTATTGAATTGAGATTTGGGTTTGTATGGGTGATATGGGAATTGGTATGTAGAGTAGTTGATTTCATCTTAATAATTGTAACATTGATTCCTCCTTTTGATTGCGTATATCTGAGTTTCATTTATTAAACTAGATGTTAAATGAGAACATAAAACCTGAGTTTACTTATATTTTGATTTCAATATTTCTTCTTATTAACTGATATGAGGAGAACTGAGATTCCTTGTTTGATAACCTGTGATTAAAATGTGTTAGTTGTGGTTTCAATTCTTTAACAACCTGAGAATTGTAAAATGTTTTCCTTCTTATAAAACTAAGTTATAGATGTTTGATTATAGGTCTTAAACTGAATTGATTCCCTTTCTTTTGTTCGATTAGGTATAAACCTGAGTTCAGTGATTTAGCACTGATTTTTTTCCCTATTCCAGTTTCCTGTTAAAAACCTGATAATGTGCATTTCAAAACTGAGTTGTGTTCTTCATGATAACCTGAGAAGAGTTCTGTATTTTGACTGAATGAGAACTCTGAAACCTGAATTGGTTTACTGTCCTTCCCTAAACTGATTTCCCTTTCATTATTTCAATGTTGTTCACTGTTGAAACCTGGGAGTTCAATTCTGAGAATGGGGGTTGAGCCTTGTGAACTGATTTAGCTATGGTGTGTTTTTAAACTGGGTTGAGGTTCAATAGAAACCTGAGATTCAGTATGTTTTAACTGAGTTAGATTTCTCCTTAAACCTGAAATTTGACAATCTGAGTTTAGGAAGGGGCTGAACTGAATGTAATCTCAGTTTTCCCAATGTTTCAATACTTTACTGTTTTTTTCCTTTTCCTTTTTACACTGTTTGCTATTCATTAACACTCACATGTAATCCCTCACACCCTCACTCTCTAGTCATACACACACACATACACTGGTACACATTGTGTGCCCCTCTCTCTTTCATACCTATATATGTATTGAGGGTATGTGTAGATACCCTATATTATAGTGTTGTACTTTATATAGAATAGTTATATATAGAAATGTGTGTAAATGTATTACATATATGTGGTTGTATGGGGTAATGTATAGATAGCCAATATGGGTATATTCTAACTAGATTATAATGTATACCAATATATGTTTGTCTAGCTATAGAGAATAACATGTGTGAGATGTGTCTAGTAGGCTATAGGCTAGATATATGACATGTAGAGATGTGTATTGGTAGGTTTGACATGGTATTGCCTAGATTAGCCTAGTAAACTTAGAATAACTTGCTAGACCTAGATTAGACTAGTTGACCTAGATTAGACTTGGTTGACCTAGTTTGACTTCTAGGGTTGACCAGAGTTGACCAAGAGTTGACTTTGGCCTAGATTGACCTAGATTCATGTAAAACGTATTGTAGTGCGTTACATTTCTATTCTGGACTTGTTGTGACTCGTACTGTTCTAAATAGGAGCCAGACACCACTCCTCGGACAGTACTTTCATCTTGAACTTTCAGTTAGCAGGCGAGTACATTCTCTGATCTTTTCATACCTGTCTGGAATATATTCATGCTCTAGATTACTCTACATGATGCTGACACGTATCTTCACAGATTAGTACTATATGGATCCGTTCTTGAGATATTATCCCTCTACGGGTGCATCGTGTATTTCATGTTCATGTACTTTATCATATGCATTAGGTACTCCTTGTACTCGTACTAGTTTATATTTTTACATGTTCTCATGTGCTTTTATGTGCTTATCATGTGCCTCATGTACTACTCATTATATGAGTTCACGTATCTTAGTTTTATTCATGTGCTTATGACATAACTTGAACGGATCCTTGTGTATTGATTGGGACGGGGTGAGTAGAATTGGTTATGTGGACACAATCCCTAGTAGGTATTCATGTGCTCCTTATTTGTATTCATGTGCCCCCAAGCCGTTTACATAACCATATTGTACTCTAAATCACGTAGTCACTTACAGTCTCTACTATCATGTATTTACTTTCAGTTACAAAATATCTCATATTTACTTGTACTTCCATTCAGCACTTCCTGTATTTTACTCTATTGCCTGATTTATTTTCCTAACCTGCTATGAACTGTTGAGTGATATGTGCTCGTTTCCGTCCTGACTGGACCTGTTGAAATATTACAGAGGACGAGGCTGAGGCGTTCTGCCCTACTTACTATGGCGCCACACTAGATGAGTGACTGGACTTGGACCAACAGCAGGATCCATTAGCAGTAGACGACACTCCATTAGTTTAGGATTGTCTTACTATTTTGGATTACTGTATTAGACTATGAGATATTCTGAGATGTATTATTTTAGACACTTAGAATTCTGGATTGTATCTCTGTTATTCTCTGTTCTGGAAATTTTATCGTTTATTATCAATCTATCTTACATGTTCTACCATAGCAGTGGTTGAGTTATATTTCTGTTATGTCACCCCCATTCGGGGAGTATAACTGTTATTACCTTCAATTGTTAGTTGTTGTGACCTAGGACAGCGTTCTACCGCCGATACTGCGGCGTAGGCTGGACGTACCCACGTCTCGTGCCCTTACTCTACGGTGCGGGTCGTGACACGTTTTTAGTGGTGGCCCATGCAGGTCCTAGGTTGGAAATATAGTGGTATTCGAACTAGAATATCGCTGCAGCCTGCAGTAGAAATTAGTATATTTTTTTTGAAGGTACTTAATCACACTAGGAAAATTCCTTATCAGATTCCGTATATCTATTTTGCTGCTTATTGTCTTCCTTAGAAATTTAAATTGTCCTTCTTTGATTTTTTGACTCATTCTCAGTAATTGCTTCTTGTTTGATTTGTGTCTCCAGGATGGTTGAGACGCGATCGCATCGCCCTGTGATGGGAGATGCTGGAGAGGGGACTGCTACCTCTCGTGTCCAGCAGCCAACTTCTAGTGCCACAGGGCCAGTGCAGCCCTCAGGAGTCGGTGTTTCTGCCGTTTTTGAAGGAGCACCTCCAGCAGTCAGGAGGCCAGTTGTGATTCTAGAGATCCTTCCCACGCACAGCCTCCGCCTGCGGGGATGGTAGATGCTGCCCATCTCTTCTCCTTCGTGGAGAGGATTCTGGAGTCGCACCAGCAGCAGACGAGGCAGATTACAGATTTTTGGCAGGGGATCGACGAGGCGCACCAGCTGGTTCGTACCACAGTCGAGATGATCATAGCTCAGGGGACTCAGTAGCAGCCCCGTCTGAGGGAGAAGGACATTCAGGACTTCCAGAAGATGCACCCTCGGGAGTTCTTTGGCACAGAGGGCATCCACGTTGCAGACGACTGGATAGAGCATATTGAGGAGATCTTCCGACTAGCCGAGATACCAGCTCGACTCCAGATCGAGGCAGCGGGCAGCCAGATGCAGGATTTGGCCCGAGCATGGTATCAGGCAGATCCCAGGGTAGGAGTTGAGGGCCAGACTTGGGCCCAGTTCAAGGAGCTGTTTAAGGAGCAGTTCTTTCCGGATGTTGCCTTGGGAGGTATCGAGGCACAGTTCGAGGCTCTGGTTCAGGGGAACTAGACGGTAGCTGAGTATGCCGGGGAGTTCTACAGATTGGCCCGGTTCATTGATGATTTGTCTAAGAAGACGAAGGCGAGGAAGTTTTGCTGGGGTTTGATTCGCGAGGTTCGGTCGCTGACTAAGAGCGACCGGAATGCCACTTATGCTGAGATATTTTCTGGGGCCATGGCGACGGAGGACGACCTAGGGCTGAAGCAGAAGAAGGGTCGTGACTTCCAGGATGGCAGCAGCAGTCAGGGGCAGGCCAAGAGGCCTCACTTCCAGCAGCAGCAGCAGCAGAGGCCAGTACAGCAGTATCAGCAGCAGCATCAGCAGAGGCCAGTGCAGCAGCACCAGCAGCAGAGAGGGCAGTAGGCACCTCGTCAGGTAGTCATTTATGCCTTCTGCAAGAAGCCAGGGCACATAATCCATGAGTGCAGGAAGAAGCTAGGCAAGTGCCTACTTTATGGTGCTGGAGATCACCAGTTGAGGGACTGCCCAGGGGCTTTTGGACGAGGACAGCAGGGAGATGGAGCCAAGGCTCCAGCAGGCCAGCAGAGGGGACCAGCCCTGCCAACCCAGCAACAGAGGTTCCAGCAGCACCAGCAGCAGGCACGAGGTGGACAGCAGGGGCGAGCTTTCGCCATGGCAGCTGAGGATGTCGAGGCCATCGGAGAGCTGATAGCAGGTTCGGTTCTCCTAGATTCCCTTCTAGCATTTGTACACTTTGATTCCGGGGCTTCCCACAGCTTTGTGTCTGTATCGTATTCTATTAGACACAGTTTGATTTCGGAACCATTGCCTAGGACCTGCAAGATCACGACCGAGGGTGGGGTCATCCTCGTGAGTGATGTTTGCAGAGGGCGGAGTGTCATTTTGGGAGGCCGAGAGTTGGGGGTGAGTCTACTAGTCATGCCATTACCGAACTACGACATTGTATTAGGTATGGACTGGCTGAGTAGACACTACGCCCGCATTGATTGCCTTGGGGGTAGAGTTTTGTTCGGGGCGCCAGGAGAGCCAGAGTTTGAGTACACCCGACGGCAGGCAGAGCAGGACGGCGGAGTCTTCTGTGGAGCATCAGTCGAGGAGCAGGTGGCTCCGCATCCCTTGATCGCAGAGTTTATAGACGTGTTTCCAGAGAAGTTGCCAGGGCTTCCACCGGACAGAGATATAGAGTTCTCGATAGACTTGGTTTCCGGCGCGGAACCGATCTCCCAGCATGTTTATCGAGTGAACAACAGCGAGTTAGTAGAGCTGAAAAAGCAGGTGGATGAGCTGCAGGACCAGGGCTTCATTCGCTCTAGTTCTTCACCTTGGGGTGCACCGGTACTCTTTGTACCCAAGAAGGATGGGTCGATAGGGATGTGTATCGACTACAGGGCACTTAACAACCTGACAATCAAGAACAGATACCCACTGCCGCGGATAGATGATCTGTTTGATCAGTTGAGCGGAGCTCGGGTGTTCTCCAAGATTGATTTGAGGTCGGGTTATCACCAGGTGAAGGTGAAGAAGGAGGATATCCACAAGACCGCTTTCAGGATGCGGTACGGGTAGTTTGAGTTTTTGGTTATGCCGTTTGGGCTAACCAATGCACCAGCAGCGTTTATGAATCTAATGAACAAGGTGTTCCACCAGTACTTGGACAAGTTCGTGGTAGTGTTCATTGATGATATCTTGATATATTCCAAGACAGAGGAGGAGCACGAGGAGCATCTGCGGATAGTGCTAGAGACTCTCAGACGGGAGCAGCTTTATGGAAAACTCTCCAAGTGAGAGTTTTTTTGGACCGGATGGACTTCTTGGGGCATGTGGTGACTGGAGATGGTATCTCAGTTGACCCCAAGAAGATTGTAGCAGTTGAGGCTTGGACAGCGCCGACTTCAGTGGCAGAGATCAGGAGTTTTCTGGGGCTGGCAGGATATTATCGGAGATTTGTGCAGGATTTCTCCCGGGTTGCAGATCCATTGACACGGTTGACCCGGAAGGATACTGAGTTTGTTTGGTCAGAGGAGTGTCAGGCAGCTTTTGATGAGTTGAAGAAGCGGCTTACGACAGCTCCGATTCTGACATTGCCTTCAGGATCAGGTGGATTCACTATTTATAGTAATGCTTCGGGGAAGGGGCTGGGTTGTGTCTTGCACCAGCATGGGAAGGTGATT
The DNA here is from genome assembly GCA_029216955.1 of Iris pallida. Lineage (NCBI taxonomy): Eukaryota > Viridiplantae > Streptophyta > Magnoliopsida > Asparagales > Iridaceae > Iris > Iris pallida. Next base: position 4,965,428 of record JANAVB010010193.1, on the reverse strand, counting down.
GCCTATGCTTCCAGGCAATTGCGTCCCCATGAGAAGAACTACCCTACCCATGACCTGGAGCTGGCGGCGATGATCTTTGCTTTGAAGTTATGGAAGCACTATCTGTATGGCGAGAGGGTAGAGATTTTCACAGATCACAAGAGCTTGAAGTATGTGTTTACACAGAAGGATCTCAACATGAGGCAGCGCAGGTGGCTTGAGTTGATGAAGGACTTTGACATCGCACTTCAGTATCACCCGGGGAAGGCCAACGTGGTTGCCGATGCCTTGAGTAGGTATCCGACAGCCATGTGTTTGACTATGGATCGGCACCTGCTTACAGACTTGGAGAGCCTTGGGATTGAGGTGATTGTGCCAGGGGTGCTGATGCAGTTATGGGGCCTTCAGATACAGTCGGACTTGATGGACAGGATGAAGGCGATACAGTTTGATGATGTGGCTCTGCGGTGTATCCAAGAGCAGATCAGTGCAGGAATAGAGGATGTTGAGTTCTCACTTGCAGAGGATGGTGCCTTGAGGCATGGTTCCCGGTTATGTGTGCCCAGCGGGGAGCTCAGAGAGCAGATTATGCAGCAGGCTTACAGATCGCAGTACTCTATACATCCTGGTGCCAATAAGATGTACAGGGATCTGCGAGAGCATGTCTGGTGGTACGGGATGAAGAGGGAGGTGTCCCACTTCGTAGCTAGATGATTGATCTGTCAGCAGGTCTATTTTCCATAAAGAAATTCTCTTTATTTGTTGTGTTTCTGGGAAAATTACAACTGTAGGAATCCGATCTAGAAGACGATCGCTTTATCCCTTGGACTATGCGAAGAAGAAAAGCTCTCAAAATTTTGACAGTAGATATCAATGTATCTGTACAATAAATGAGATAAAAAGAGAACTCTATTTATAGAGTCAAAAAAAAGTAATTGAAAAGATAACTACCTCACCACTGGTGCACTTGAAAAGTCACGCAGACTCTAAATACACGCAGGGTTAGTGAGTAGTTACTGGACGTGGCCCGTAACTGTTGGACACATGGCATCAGTGCATGGGTCGTGTGCAAGTTACTGGGCACGCGAGAGAGAGATCGGTGGCATGGCTGCCACGTACTCCAGTTGAAATAAAATCCACGCTGACTTGCTGAAGGCAAAAATCCACGCAGATTCGTTGACGCAGACTCGTTGAAGGCGAAATCCACGCAAGCTTTGAAGAAGAATACTTCAGAATTCATGCAGGCTTTGAGAAGAATAACTCAAAAGTCACGCAATGTTTTGAGGAAGGAGAAGGTTCAGAATCCACGCAAACCGCCAGCTGTCTTGATTTGGCACGCTTCGTCTGACACAAAATCTCTGACATTGATTTAATTGTCAGCCGCATTAAATGAAGATAAGACCCAAAGTCATGCCAACTTGGTGAAGAGTGAGTCTTTGCTAAGGAAGATTGCAAAAGACGGCTGTGATCTCTCGAGTTCTGTGCATACGTGGCATACGAGGAGACGTTTCTCGACTGTTGTGTTGTCAGTCATTATGATTCTGACGTATGGCTGAGCTATCTCTGCGTGACTTCTAAAGAAGATGGCCAGGCAGAACTTAGCATATCTTTTGTGCTGCTTCTCGGATCACTCTGCGTGACTTGTTCTGATCAACTCAGCGTGACTTTATTTTTGAGCCCTACAAAACCCCCTTCAAAGTTTTTGAAAAATGATAAAATATTTTCGAAATACTTTGAAATAGAGATGATGAAATGAGTTCAGTCACGCTGAGATGACTCCAAAATTTTTCGAAAGTCGAAAAGACTTCGAAGTTCTTTGAAAATATCCAAATGAACTTATTAAATGTCATAATGACTCTTCGTTCTCCGAGACTGATTGCGTCCAATTTATGGTGGAATATGAACTGTCGACGAGATCTGTTATATAAACAGGAAGAGATTCTCAGTCTTGACATTCATCTCTCGAAAATATGACCCCAAAAGAAGCAGCCGAAGAAGAAGCACGAAAGTTGGGCTTTTGTTCCCATGGTGACCCCACTTTTGGGGGCAAAGAACCCGAACCTGTCGTCATCGAGCTCAAGGACGACTCCACGCAGTTAGCCAAGAATCTCTTGAGCTACTTTGGATTGGATGGCTCGTCTTGGTCTGATGGGCGGAGCCTAATGGAGAAGCGTAAAATGCTCGAGACTCTGTTGTATCGCCTGGGAGTTAAGAGCGTAGAGGAGTTAGGCATCAAACTTAGCCGAATAGATAGATGAACTCCACGCAAACTCATCTTCCCATTCTTCTTCCTCTCTTCTGAGAAATAAATTTTCTGTGAGAAGAAAATAGGAAAGCCATGTTGTCTGATGTCAGATCTCTGTGCACGCTACCAGACATGAGTTTGCCGATCCTTAGCACCAAATTTGAAGGTAAGTCTGTGTACTTATTTTTGCTGTTGAAGATAGGCTTTCTATTTTTTCTGTTTCTGATTTGAACAATACACGCCTGTCTCTGTTTGATAGATGCATACTGAATGATTTCTGTTGATCTTTCTGCAGAAACTTGGCTGAAAATTTTCTTCACAACTGGCATTGGGAATGTGGATGCTGTGGAGAATATCCTGCTGACATCTACATCAGGGAGCTCATACGCTTTTGACGTGTAAATCAGACAACTCAGAACTCTTCGAGAGATAGAAGGGTCTTCCTTAGATGGTAGGAAGAGCCTTTATACACGAGAGTTGGATGGTGGAGTTAACTCTACTACCGAGAAATCGGGTAGTAGAGTTCCTTTTACGGGAGAACTAGGAATTGTATCCCAAGGTTGGATACATTCCTGTCTCCTCTGAAAGGTCGCTCCTAATCCACCAGTTGTATTGGCAGCAACACGTTTTCGTGTTGCCCTACTCTGTGGTTCTCCTCTCGTCTGAGAGATAAGACCAGAGTTTGATTCCTGCTGGACACCCAGGAATTACCACAAACAACGAGATTGCCAGAGAAGATCCAAGAAGAAATAGATCTCAGTTGTACATAGAATGAAAATCCAAGATTTGTAATAGATTTCCATTATGATTTGTAAGAAAGTCTAAGAAAATGTAATAGACTTTTTGTGGTGAAATGGGAATGGAAATGACAATTCTTCTATGCTCAATGATTTGTATTTGTGGATGAATTGTGGACATGATAGATAATAAAATCATCTTTTCTGTTTTAGAGTATATGATATTATCAGAGGTATTATGGACGTGATAATATATAGGAACTCGAAAGAAAATAGATTGATTTCTATGCAGAGGTCAAAACATGACAAATGAGTAAGTAGATTCGGAATTGATTCAGAGGTTATGAAAACGTGATCAATAATGAATCCCCACTTAATGAATTGATAGAAGATTATGAACGAACGAACCGTTAGGAAATGAAGAACAGATGAACTATCAGGTGAATGTAATAAATAAACGGACGAACCGTCAAGTATTAATGAACATGTGAAACGTCGGATGAATGTGAGAAATAAATGGATGAACTGAATATCGGGAAAGAATACGTCCCTTCGATCCTTGTAACCATATACCTATAAATAGAGCATATATTTGAGTAGAAGGATCGTATTTTATCCACAATATCTTTTGAAGAGAATATAAAGAAGGCTGAAGTCACCCCCGAAGCTACTGAAGGTATTAAAGAACATCCACCTCCACAGAAGAAGGAAATGGGCGAAAGCTCGTCTACTCCCAAGCCGCCGAAAGATATCCTGGACTTCCTGGTCGAACCAGGAGAAATCGAAGAAGAAGAAGCAATGAGGCTGGCTGCCTGTCAATTCTTGGTGCGGTCAGGAAAAGATGTACTCAATTCTTTTGCTGATTATGTATGTGGTCCTCGTCCCAAATATGAAAGGGATTACAGTGATATTCCATGATGATGTACTCTTTTTCTTGAAGAATTTGTCTCAAATAAACTCCATTTAAGGAAACTTTGTTTACGATATATCCTTCCCACTTTATATTGTTGCCTTTATTCATTGATCTTTTGACTCAGAAATCAGAAAGACTAAATATCATTTTCATAAATATGATATTGAGATAGAAAATTTAGAGGTAATATGGACATGATTTTCTGGATATCAAATTTGTTGAGAAAATGATACAAAGTAGAATACCTATCTCCACTGGGGATAATAGATATCAGAATAATTCTTCGGAAAGAACAATGAAACAGCTAGAGAATAATGGGAGGACAATCTTGATAGAAATATTAAACGTAGTACTTTTTCAAGAATTTGCCGTTGATGGGCATCATAGTGGCTTTACCATCTAGAGTAGTGAGTTGATAAGCCCCATTAGAAAAGATCTTATTGACAATGAATGGACCTTCCCATTTTGCATCAAACTTGTCCTTACTCATGTGTGTCATAGTCATCGGGCGTCTGACAGTAAGCACAAGTTCTCCTTTCTGAAATGTTCGAATTCTGACTTTCTTGTTAAAAGCCCTTGAAATTCTAGCTTGATAGAATTCAATATTCTGTTGAGCAGATAACCGCTTTTCATCTAGAGCCTCCAATTCTTGAAGTCGAAGATGATCATTATTTTCTGAGGTAAGTTCATTAGCGATTGCTATCCTTAAAGAAGGAATTTGAATCTCTAATGGGAGAACAGCCTCAGATCTGTACACCAGAGAGAAAGGTGTACACTTAGTAGCATTACGGACTGTAGTGCGATAAGCCCACAAGCATTCCCCGAGCTTGTCACTCCAATTACGTTTGTTAGTGGAGACAAACTTCTTTAGGAGTTTGATGATAGTCTTGTTGAAAGCTTCTGCTAATCCGTTAGCTGCTGGATTATATGCGGTAGAAGCAACATTATTGATCCGATGATCGTCACAGAATCGAGTAAATTTCTGGCTGACGAACTGTGGTCCGTTATCATGAACAATGCGTCGAGGAACACCAAATCTGTAGATGACGTGGTGCTTAATAAAGCTGATGACATTAGACGTCTTAACTTCAGATAAAGGAATGGCTTCGGCCCATTTGGAGAAGTAATCAGTTATTGCGAGAATGAACCGATGACCTTTAGATGACGGTGGATTGATTGGGCCGACAATGTCCATGCCCCAAGCTTCGAAGGGCCATGATGCTGTCGTCGGATGTAGAAATTTCGAAGGTTGATGTATAAAATCTGCATGGATTTGGCAAGCTTTGCATTTCCTTGCATATTCAATGGCATCTGATACCATAGTTGGCCAATAATAACCCATCCGTCGAATACGGTCTTGAAGTTTTGGCCCAGGTTGATGCGCTCCACAAATTCCATCATGTGCTTCACGAATAACTTGTTGGGCTTCATCACCAGCAATGCACCGAAGGAGTAAACCATCATAAGCTCGACGATATAAGGTCTTTGTTGTATGATTGTAATAGAATCTGAGTGATCGTCGTCTGATAGATGCTGCCTCACTCGGATCATTCGGAAGAATATCATATAATACGAGATCTAAGAAAGGAAGTCTCCAATCTTTATCTGTATTCTGATCCTCAGTCGAGTTACTGAAGATGAATTCCATGCTGGAATCGGATGAAGATGATATCGATTTACGACTGAATCCAAATCCTCTTGTTGTGTTGACGTCATGAGATGTTGATTCTTCAATGTCAACTGGAAGTCCTAGAGTCAGGTTATTTTCAAGATGAAATAATTCTCGATTACGAACAACAATCATTTGTTGCCGTCTGATTGGGATAGCCAGCACCGCTGCAAGATTAGCAAGGACATCAGCTTCTGTGTTACATGCTCGCCTAACATGTTCAATGAAGAATTCCTTAAATGATGAGGCCATAGATATGGTTGCTCTATGATAAGGAACCAGATCTTGATGGCGAACTTCATAAGTACCCCTGATATGATTGACAATAAGTTTAGAGTCTCCATACGCCTCCAAATGTTGAATATTCAGATGTTTAGCGAGTTGAAGACCAATAAGTAATACGTTGTACTCAGCTACATTGTTTGAATACGGCTGATCAAGAGAATAAGCTCTTTGGATGGCAAGACCTTCTGGCGATACAAGAACAATTCCAACTCCAGCGATAATATCGCCATTAGGACCAATTCTTGATACTCCATCAAAGAATAGACGCCAAGTAGGATCTTCTTCAGCAATTTAATTTGAATCTAGGACTTCATCTGGGATTTCATCATAGAGTTTTGAATTTTCTGGAATTGAGTGAACAGCCAGAAAATCAGCTAAAGCTTGTCCTTTGACTGATTTCTGAAGAATATAGTGCATGTCATACTGAGCAAGTAGGATTCCCCAGTTAGCCAATCGAGAATTCAAAACACTGGATTTCTTCATCATGATCCGTATAGAATTGATCCTGGAGATGACATGAATAGTCTGGCCAATGATATAATGACGTGTCTTTTGGACAGCAAACATCAAGGCTAGACATTCTTTTTCAACCGGTGAATATCGAGGTTCAGCTCCGGTCATAGTGCGGCTGAGATAATAAATGGCTTGTTCATGGCCATTTTGATTCTTTTGAGCGAGTAATGCACCCAATGAATGACTCATTGCTCGAGTATAGAGGAGGAACGGTATTCCTGAGATGGAGGTACCAATACTGGAGGGCTCATTAGATATTGTTTTATATCATCAAATGCTTTCTGACATTCATCATTCCAGACAAAAGAGACACCTTTCTTCATAAGTTTGTTGAATGGTCTGCAGCGTCCTGATAAATTAGAAATAAATCTCCTGATATAAGCGATTCTTCCTTGAAATTCTCGTAGCTCTTTTAAGGTGCGTGGAGGACGCATCTCTTGGATGGCTTTGATCTTCTCGGGATCCACGTGTATACCTTTAGAGGTAATGACGAAGCCGAGAAATTTACCACTAGAGACGCCTAAGAAGGACTTAGTAGGGTTCATCTTTAATTGATGCTTACGCATTAGATCAAATATAGTCTTCAAATCTTGGATATGATCCTCCTTTTGTCGACTTTTGACTGCAATATCGTCAACATAGCATTCGACTGTTTTCCGCAAATGTTCACGGAATATAGTGCTCATAGCTCGTTGATAAGTTGCTCCTGCATTCTTGAGACCGAATGGCATAACTGTATAACAGTATGTACCAATCGGCATTCTGAAAGAAGTATGCTTCTCGTCCTCTGGGGACATTTTGATCTGATTGTACCCAGAATACCCGTCCATGAATGACATTCGTTCAAATCCACAGGTATTATCAACCATAACATCAGTGATTGGTAGAAGGAATTCGTCTTTAGGACATGCCGCATTGAGATCGCGGAAGTCTATGCATACTCTGATCTTGCCAGTCTTTTTAAGAACAGGAACAATATTAGCCACCCAATCGGGATGTTGTTTCTCTCTAATAAACCCAGAGGTAATGAGTTTATTGACTTCAGCTTCAATTGCATCCATGATGTCTGGACGAAATCGTCGCTGTTGTTGTTTGACCGGTTTAGCATTCGGCAAGATGTTGAGTTTGTGAGTTGCAATTTGAGGATCAAGCCCTGGCATATCTTCATAACTCCAAGCAAAAACATCGATGTAATCACGAATGAGTTTGATCATGTCTTTCTTATCAGTTTCTGAAAGACTTTCACTGATGAATATTGGTTTGGGAGATCCCTCTTCACCAACATCTATTTGAACAAGTTTATCTTCAGTCGGAGGTTCTTTTTGCTCGAAACGAAACTCCCATTGATTATCTAATCTTTGGGCCCACTGTTCTGATTCAGGTAAGATTTCAAACTCTTCTTCGTCTTCATCACTTTCTTCAGAATGGTCAATAGAAACCATGTTGGAAGACAGAAGGTTGTAATAGAAGTCACCGATACTCGTATCGGAATCCCAAGAAGTGGTACTAGAAGAATCAGATCTCTTATCTTCGTCAGACTCAGGATCTTCATGGATAATATTGATGAAAGGAGTAGGAGCAGTATAACCCAATCCGCATTTCGTCCTTCCATATTTCAAAGGAGGAATCCGGACAGGTATTTTTCTTCCTTTTCTATTATTGAGGCCAGTCCTGAAGTCATAGCCTATATTTTTGATGATGTCTCTAGATTGCTGACTATAACGACGTAGTTGTAATCTTCCAGTATCATCATTTTTGTCATCATCTTCAAGATCAGAAGGATTTTGAGGCCCTTTGTAGAAGAATATTGGAATGTCTCCTAGCTTTCTGCTGGGAACTAAAAAGTATGAAGATTGTACAGGTTCTAGAGATACATCTGTATGAACAGTCTGTACAACTCCTATGGTTATTGTGTTCAAGTCATCTAACAGATGTAAATAACTATGAACATAATTACACACATCAACGTACTGCAAAGGTGGAGACTTTTTATTAAATGTAAAAGCAGCAATATTTATATTGGGAGAAGGCTGAGCCTTAGAGATTTTAGCCAAGTCAATGACTAAAGGGGGAGAAGAAGAAGAAGCTTTGTTTCGATTAAGATCGATAACAAATGACTCAGAAGAGGTGAGCTCCCTTGAAGTTTGAGTAGGAAGAGTTGTCCGCCCTCCAACTGGAATTAGCAGAGTATCTTGTAAAGGTACAGAAACTGTAGTACGCCCACTGACAGGAATGATCAGTGTATTTTGAGTAGATGACTGAGGTAACGGAGAGATCCGTCCACTCACTGGAATGATGAAAGAATCTTCTCCAGAGGGTTTAGGAGATGGTTGCTGAGTAGTTCGACCTTTAACAGAGATTATTAAAGTCTCACTTTGTGCATCTTCTTTCTCCATAGCTTGTATGATCCTTGTATACTCTTCTTTGTACATTCGGGAATCGTTGAAATAAGCTTCAACCCCATGGAAGGGATTTATATCAGCAACTTCTTTTTGTACTCTTCCATTGTTATCAATGTATTTAAAATATTGATGAAGAGTAGAGGGTACCACATTATTTTCATGAAGAAAGGGCCTCTCCAGAAGAAGATTATAGGATCCCGCGATCTCGATCACATAGAAAGTGACTTTAGATCTGAAATCGCCTATCTGAAGCTTCAGATGAATCTTTCCCAAAGGCTCACTTCGGCTTTGATTGAATCCCAAGATAGTAGTAACCGTCTTGAAGAGCTTGTGAAGAGGGATTTTTAGTTCATCCAACAAACTCTTTGGCATTATGCTTATATCAGACCCTGGGTCAATGAGGATACGATCTATCTTCATCGTATCAATATAACCAGTGTAGTAGAGAGGTCGGTCATGTCGATTATCCTCCAGTAATATGTCGTCTTGTGTAAAGGTGATATTTGGGATAATCTCCAGTACACTGTTGCAATGTAAGCAAGTGGCAGGTTCCGTATCCGGCTTCTTCAATTGTGCAAGACAAGAGTCAGCTTGTAGAAGTGCTTCACTTAACGTCTCCCGAGTCTCTTTGGAAAGACGTAGAAGTTCAAAAAGGGACATTCTAGCTGGAGTATTAGCAAGTTGAACCAAAATGTCGAAGTTGTAAGGCTTCTGAAGTCCAAGAGGAGAAGACTTCTTGATTGGCTTATCAAACCGAGCCTGTTGTTTGCCTTTCTCCAGAGCCGTAGGCTTGGGAGGAACAGGTTTAGTAGATGATTCTTCTTCAGGAGGAACGTTAGGAACATCTTTAGCATATAAAGGAATATCTTCAGGATTTTTAGAATAATCCTTTAGGTAAGGTTTCCCCGTTCGAGTAGCACTAACAAGTGCTTCTTCTTTGTCTTTTGGCTCTGTGTCAGAGGTAGACCCAAGAGAAGTCATATGACATGACTTGATCTTTCCAGCCTTCTTGGATTTTTGAGAAGAAATCTTTTGAGGAGAAGGCGATTCAAAATCTGCCACTAGATCAGGATGGATCCACATGATTTCCCCTGTTTTCAAAGTGATTGGCACTAATCCTTCAGACTGTGGAGGAGGAAGATTCACTATGTCAAGAGTTACCTTGGGAATAGGAACAATCCCACTTTCAAGGAGTTGAGGAGGGAAATTTCCAAATTGCATAGAGACGACGTTGGAGGTGACGGTCTTCTCTTTTGGAGTAAGAGAGATAGCTCCAGATTTAATCATTTCTTGGATCTTTCCTTTCAATACATAACATGTACGAATTGTGTGACCCAGCATTCTGTGATATAGACAGTATTTAGGATGATCTGTCTTACCAGCTTCATCAGGTTTCTTGATCTCTGGTAATTGTATTTTATTACCTTTCAGCAGACATTCAAAGATACCAAGGACATCGTCGTCATCAAAAGAATATTCTTCTCTGGGGCGAGGTGTTCTTGATTGTTGAGTTGTAGAGGCAGGAGTTTGAACATTTGATGCATCTTTGCTCTGAAGATTAACTTCAAGAGTTTCTTTTCCTTTGCGAGCATTATTTTTATTGTTAGCACCTTGTCCTGTTTCTTTAGGAGTCATTTGCACTCCTAAACCTTTGAAGGTTTCAGCACTGATTTCTGCAGCTTTGGCACTGACTATGAAGGAAGGCCAATCTTGAAATTGAGTGGACCCTGTCCACATACTGATGATTGGCAACAAGTTTGATTTGCACGTGTCAATGGTGACAGCATCAGGAGTTCCAAGAGGCATCTTCAGAGCTTCTCTTCGAAACCGTTCAATGTATTCCTCTGTAGATTCATTATTTTTCTGCTTGATTCTAATAAGAGCAGACATAGTCATGTCATTAAGCCCTTCATAGAACCTTTCAAAAAACATCTGTTTGAAACCAGCAAATGAAGTAATACTCCCATCTGGGAGACTTCTATACCATTCATAAGCTGTTCCCTTGAGACATCCAATAAATACCCGAGTAAGGAGGGCATCACTTGGTTGTAGTTGATCAGTCATCACTTCAAAGTGATTGATAAACTGACTTGGAGAAGTGGTTCCATCATAGAATGAGATAGTAGGAGGCTTGTATTTAGGAGGATATGATACTTGCTTCCATTCTATCGGATAAGGCTGCTTGATGCCTAACCTTTGTAAACCATCCTTCTGTTTGAATGCCTCGAATTGAGTTTTGAGATTCTTCAATTCTTCAGATACAACTCCCGAAGATTGTGGAGTTGTGGCTTGTAGAGAATAGTTGGGAGAAGGAACAGCATTGTAAGCACTACCCCCAGCTCCAGAGAGACTAGGATTTGGTTGAGCTGGTCCAGGAGTATTGGATTGTACTGCTGGAGGAACTTGTACTGGACTTATATCAGTATCAACTGGTATGGCATCTGATACAGTCTGTCGATTTTGCAACTGAGCTGTCATGAGTTCATACATCGACTTCATTGTGTCAGTCATAGACTTCATTTGCTGTTCCAAAGAAGCAATTCTTTGATCTTGAGGAGTCAAGGAAGAAGAAGATTCATCAGTATTCCCATCAACCATGTAAGTCGTGACTGTATGAGGGATTATTGATAAACTAGTGGATGTTGTATACTCTGAATCATTGCTTCGTGTATCAAAGTCAACTATAGGAGAATTACCCCCAGTAGGAAGAGGTGGGAAGTTAGATTCTCCAAGAAATTCAGAATCAATTTCAGGGATCAAATTTCTTTGACTAGAAGCCAGGACTCTTGCTCTGGTGTTTCTATATACTCCATCTGGACTATCAACTCTACCCCCGGTGTCCCGAGAAGTCATGTTGACAGAGGCAAACAAAGGCTCATCTTCATCAGGCATAGGTTCATACTGAATCCTATTGAAGACAGACTGTCGTTTATTTTGACATCTGCATTGCATTGTGACTCTTGGCTGGAAGTTACATTCATGATCACCATGGTCTTGAACTGTTTATTAACATCTGCACTGAATTATGACCCTTGGATAGAAGTCACATTCAGCATGTTCCTTTGATATAGAATTACTCCTTCTCTTCTGTTGAAGATATTCCCGTAAATCTGTTTGTGAAGATTGAGGAGTATACTTCCTGTTCTTGGGTCTTGATAGCTCTTGATTATACAAAGAGTGATTAATGTGAGCCACATAATTTCTTGCATACTCTGCATCTGGATCTTTTATCTTCATATCCAATTGGTATGGTTTCTTAACACCAGAAGTGCTGAGTTTTGTTCTTAAATCAGTGGAAGGTAACACATTAATTTTGGAAACATGGAGTTTTCCTTCCATTGATCTGGATATTTGCAGAAAAGGAAGAGTTAAACCACTCCCTTGATTAGGAGTTGGTAACAGACCCTCTTTAATGGACAGATTCTGTGCCCAATTTGAAGAAATCAAAGAAGAAAACATTAAGGAATGTTTCTTCTTAGACTCATTCAGATTTTGAGACATAGAATGTCCAGAAGGAAGAGTAGTCAAAAGACCATCTCCTTTCCTTTGACTAACAAAAGTATCAGTCAAAGCTGTTCCTGAAGTAAAAACTACAGGAGCAGAAGAAACAACTAAAGAGTTATTCCTTTTCGAAGGGACTTTGTGTGGAAGACCACCCCCAGTTCTAGTAGAACTCGGTGAAGAAGAAGAGATAACTAAGGAGCTATTCTTCTCTGATGAAATACACGCTGAAACAGATTTGGCTAAAGAACCAGAGCTGTTAGCGTGACTTTTGATTTTAGAATTACACGCTGGAACAGATTTGGCTAAGGAGCCAGTACTGTCAGCGTGACTTTTGAATGTGAGATTGCACACTGGAATAGATTTGGCTAAGGAGCCAGTACCATCAGCGTGACTTTTAGAGTTGAATTTGCACACTGGAACATATTCGGCTAAGGAGCCAGTACTGTCAGCGTGACTTTTAGAGTTGAATTTGCATGCTGGAACAGATTCGGCTAAGGAGCTAGTACTGTCAGCGTGACTTTTAGAGTTGAATTTGCACGCTGGAACAAATTCGGCTAAGGAGCCAGTACTGTCAGCGTGACTTTTAGTTACTATCATCTTCGAGCGCACAAGAGTGTACGTACTTGCAGTGGAGTTCTTGCCAGTGTTAGGAGTAGACACTGTGGCAGAGACTTCACCATTGACTGCCAACTGATTCTTAGGGACATAGACAAAGTGTCCCTTCGACTTGGCAGTGATGATGGAGGCTGGAGTGGGCTTGCCATCCTTAGCCCGCTGTATTTCTTCATAGGCGAGTTGATCGAATTTGATCGTCATCACCTTCTTCGTCGAGCCGATTGACGAAGTGTCGCATTGAGTTGTTACCATCTCAGAAGAGGAGATGGTTTTCCCCAGCAGAGTCACCAATTTGTTTTCTATAAAGAAATTCTCTTTATTTGTTGTGTTTCTGGGAAAATTACAACTGTAGGAATCCGATCTAGAAGACGATCGCTTTATCCCTTGGACTATGCGAAGAAGAAAAGCTCTCAAAATTTTGACAGTAGATATCAATGTATCTGTACAATGAATGAGAAAAAAAAAGAACTCTATTTATAGAGTCAAAAAAAAGTAACTGAAAAGATAACTACCTCACCACTGGTGCACTTGAAAAGTCACGCAGACTCTAAATACACGCAGGGTTAGTGAGTAGTTACTGGACGTGGCCCGTAACTGTTGGACACATGGCATCAGTGCATGGGTCATGTGCAAGTTACTGGGCACGCGAGAGAGAGATCGGTGGCATGGCTGCCATGTACTCCAGTTGAAATAAAATCCACGCTGACTTGCTGAAGGCAAAAATCCACGCAGATTCGTTGACGCAGACTCGTTGAAGGCAAAATCCACGCAAGCTTTGAAGAAGAATACTTCAGAATTCACGCAGGCTTTGAGAAGAATAACTCAAAAGTCACACAATGTTTTGAGGAAGGAGAAGGTTCAGATCCACGTAAACCGCCAGCTGACTTGATTTGGCACGCTTCGTCTGACACAAAATCTCTGACATTGATTATATTGTCAGCCGCATTAAATGAAGATAAGACCCAAAGTCACGCCAACTTGGTGAAGAGTGAGTCTTTGCTAAGAAAGATTGCAAAAGACGGCTGTGATCTCTCGAGTTCTGTGCATACGTGGCATACGAGGAGACGTTTCTCGACAGTTGTGTTGTCAGTCATTATGATTCTGACGTATGGCTGAGCTGTCTCTGCGTGACTTCTAAAGGAGATGGCCAGGCAGAACTTAGCATATCTTTTGTGCTGCTTCTCGGATCACTCTGCGTGACTTGTTCTGATCAACTCAGCGTGACTTCATTTTTGAGGCCTACAAGGTCAAGGCAGAGAGGCAGAGGCCCGGAGGATTATTACAGCCGTTGCCCATTCCAGAGTGGAAGTGGGAACATATTACCATAGATTTTGTATCGGGGTTGCCGCGTACACCAGGAGGAAAGACGCGATTTGGGTCATCGTTGACAGGTTGACCAAATCGGCCCACTTCTTGCCATTCAAGGTGGGTACGTCTACAGAGAGGCTCGCGGAGTTGTACATGAGACAGATAGTCAGGATTCACGGAGTTTCCGCCAGCATAGTCTCAGATCGGGATAGTCGCTTTACTTCACATTTCTGGAGGAGTCTGCAGACTAGCTTGGGCACTTAGCTCAAGTTTAGTACCGCATACCACCCCCAGACGGACGGACAGTCAGAGAGGACTATTCAGACCCTTAAGGATATGCTGCGGACGTGTGTCCTGGATTTTGGAGGTTCCTGGAAGGATCACCTGCATTTGGTAGAGTTTGCTTACAACAACAGTTATCAGGCCAGCATTGAGATGTCACCGTTTGAGGCTCTGTACGGGCGTAGGTGTCATACACCCTTATCTTGGGATGATGTTGGAGAGCGAGCTTTACTGGGACCAGAGATGGTTGTTGACACAGCCGAGAAGGTGAAGCTCATCAGGGACAGACTTCGCGTGGCACAGGACAGACATCGGCACTGGGCCGATAGCTACCGGAGGCCGCTGGAGTTTGAGGTACAGATTTAGAGATAGGATTAGAAGTAGGTTGTATTTTCTTTGTTTTGTTTAATTGATCATGTTTGATTTTTAGTAACTTGAGACCTTGCTTGTGATTAGGTTGGAGATATGGTTTTTCTGCGGATATCTTTGACTCGTGGTACGATACGTTTTGGTGGAGGTGGGAAGCTTAGCCCATGCTTCATCGGCCCTTTCGTTATCAGCGGAAGAGTCGGTGACGTGGCATACAGGATAGACCTACCACCTGCACTAGTGGGAGTTCACAACATATTTTATGTATCACAGTTGAGACGGTACGTGGCTGACCCTAGCCATGTGCTCGATCACTCGGAGATAGAGGTTGGACCTACTCTCAGTTATCTAGAGCAGCCTGTGGAGGTTTTGGATCGCCGGGAGATGGTATTGAGGAACCAGGTGATACCCTTGGTACGCGTCGCATGGAGGCATCATTCTCCAGGAGAGTCTACCTGGGAGCGGGAGGATGAGATGCGCGAGCGGTACCCCTATCTTTTTGGACCTTGAGGTATACTTTTCTATCCTTCTTAGCAGTCAGTTTCGCCTTTAAATTTTGAGGACGAAACTATTTTAAGGGGGGTAGATTTGTCACTACCACTTTTCTAGCTTGAGGGTATTTTGGTCATTTTCAAAATTTTAGAATTTAATTTGAATTAATATTATTATTTATAACTAATGTGATTTTTAAGTAATTTTTAGAATAATTGATTTTGGTGTTTTAGAGACTTTGACTTATGTTGACCTTGTAGACTAGTCTAGTGGCTAACCTAGGTCATGGCTAAGTGATTTGGATTTGAAAACCTAGGTTGACTTAAGTTCATGAGGATTAACTCATTGGGATTAGTTTGGTAAAATTAGGAGCTAGATTGGTTAAGGAATGGCATGTGAAGTCACAAGTCATTTTATGACTAATAGGCTTAATGGCCCATAGCCCACACCCATTGAACCAAGCCCTAACCCTAGAAAATCTGACCAGCCACTATGGTCAGCCCTTCCCCTATTTATATGCTCTAAAAATTAGGGTTGCCTCTTTAGGAAACTTTGCCATTTGGAAGAGGTGAGTCCCCATCCTTGTAAATCCTTAAAAAAATCTATTTCTTCTCCAAATTCCTTCAAACAAATTGCAATAGGACCTAAATCCATTGTTCTTGCTGTTGGTATTGAGTTTTTACAGGGAGGAATCAATTTGCAGAACTTTTGGTGGTTTGAGGAATCATTTCATTGGGGCTTTTTGAGAGCTTGTTCACCTATAGGTATAATCCTTTCCTTTGCTCATAAATTCTATTAAAAATCATTTTAGGAATGCCCTAGCCCAAACCTAACAGTAGGATAGGCTAACCCTAGAATTTGGACCCATTTCGTGTCCGTATCGGACACGTACCAGTGTGTATAGATAAGTGTTCGACGAAATGCCTCAAAGGGCATTTCGATCGATTTTTGTGATTGTGTTTGAATAGAAAAATCCATTTTAGGCTCGCTTATACATTTCTTGGATACTGAGCACATTTTCGTGTCGGGTTGGGCCGACACGAACGCGTGGACATGCGGTCGTGCACCCACGCGCGCGGGCAGATTTCTCCCCTGCTGCTCGTGCACGTTTTCTCTGTGCACAGAGGGTTTCGACGCTTGAAACTCGACATAGGAGTCGTGTCCATGACTGACACGAGATCCCTAGAGTTTCAGGGACTCTCGTGTCGTGTCGAACACGTATTTGTGTGTGCACATGTTGTACACTGTGCGTCCAGTGTGCAGTATGGGTTTTCTATTTTAATTCGATTGCTAATGCTTTTAAATGTGTTTTAACTTACTAATTAGATCCTAAATATCATGAGTAATCCCTGTTACATTAGGTTACATATTAGTTTAGGTTTAATGATACATTTTGGCTTGTAATGTGTTCGAACAGTTGATTCCTGACACGTACACTGATACACTCAGACACAGTGTTCTAGCAGTGAGTTTCCTCACTTGTAAATTCCTGTTAATGATGTTTTCCAACTATAAACTAACCCACACATTTGTTGGCTCATATTAATGAAACATTTAAATTCATTTGGGCTTTCATTGACACTGTCTGATACTATTATTCCCAGTTTTCCCAAACCAGTTAATTCCTTTTTTTTTATGTTTTAAATTGATATTTGATTCCCTCATGTTACATTCTTGATTAGCTAAGTTTTACATTCGATTTTAGACTTGGGAATGAGGAATTAGTTGTGTTTTCAGTCTTTATAAAACCTGAGAATCAAATGCATTTCCTGGGTTTAAATTCTTCAAACCTGAGAATGTATTATTGAATTGAGATTTGGGTTTGTATGGGTGATATGGGAATTGGTATGTAGAGTAGTTAATTTCAACTTAATAACTGTTACATTGATTCCTCCTTTTGATTGCATATATCTGAGTTTCATTTATTAAACTAGATGTTAAATGAGAACCAAAAACCTGAGTTTACTTATATTT
Organism: Iris pallida; assembly: GCA_029216955.1. Classification (NCBI taxonomy): domain Eukaryota; kingdom Viridiplantae; phylum Streptophyta; class Magnoliopsida; order Asparagales; family Iridaceae; genus Iris; species Iris pallida. The sequence goes on along the minus strand of JANAVB010010193.1, from coordinate 4,948,141 downwards.
TGATTTCAATGTTTCTTCTTATTAACTGATATGAGGAGAACTGAGATTCCTTGTTTGATAACCTGTGATTCAAATGTGTTAGTTGTGGTTTCAATTCTTTAACAACCTGAGAATTGTAAAATGTTTTCCTTCTTATAAAACTAAGTTGTAGATGTTTGATTATAGGTCTTAAACTGAATTGATTCCCTTTCTTTTGTTCGATTAGGTTTAAACCTGAGTTCAGTGATTTAGCACTGATTTTTTTTCCCTATTCCAGTTTCCTGTTAAAAACCTGATAATGTGCATTTCAAAACTGAGTTGTGTTCTTCATGATAACCTGAGAAGAGTTATGTATTTTAACTGAATGAGAACTCTGAAACCTGAATTGGTTTACTGTCCTTCCCTAAACTGATTTCCCTTTCATTATTTCAATATTGTTCACTGCTGAAACCTGAGAGTTCAATTCTGAGAATGGGGGTTGAGCCTTGTGAACTGATTTAGCTATGGTGTGTTTTTAAACTGGGTTGAGGTTCAATAGAAACCTGAGATTCAGTATGTTTTAACTGATTTAGATTTCTCCTTAAACCTGAAATTTGACAATCTGAGTTTAGGAAGGGGATGAACTGAGTGTAATCTCAGTTTTCCCAATGTTTCAATACTTTACTGTTTTTTTCCTTTTCCTTTTTATACTGTTTGTTATTCTTTAACACTCACATGTAATCCCTCACACCCTCACTCTCTAGTCATACACACACACATACACTGGTACACATTGTGTGCCCCTCTCTCTTTCATACATATATATGTATTGAGGGTATGTGTAGATACCCTATATTATGGTGTTGTACTTTGTATAGAATAGTTATATATAGGAATGTGTGTAAATGTATTACATATATGTGGTTGTATGGGGTAATGTATAGATAGCCAATATGGGTATATTATAACTAGATTATAATGTATACCAATATGTGTTTGTCTAGCTATAGAGAATAACATGTGTGAGATGTGTCTAGTAGGCTATAGGCTAGATATATGACATGTAGAGATGTGTATTAGTAGGTTTTACATGGTATTGCCTAGATTAGCCTAGTAAACTTAGAATAACTTGCTAGACCTAGATTAGACTAGTTGACCTAGATTAGACTTGGTTGACCTAGTTTGACTTCTAGGGTTGACCAGAGTTGACCAAGAGTTGACTTTGGCCTAGATTGACCTAGATTCATGTAAAACGCATTGTAGTGCATTACATTTCTATTCTGGACTTGTTGTGACTCGTACTGTTCTAAATAGGAGCCAGACACCACTCCTCGGACAGTACTTTCATCTCGGACTTTCAGTTAGCAGGCGAGTACATTCTCTGATCTTTTCATACCTGTTTGGACTATATTCATGCTCTAGATTACTCTACATGATGCTGACACGTATCTTCACGGATTAGTACTATATGGATCCCTTCCTGAGATGTTATCCCTCTACGGGTGCATCGGGTATTTCATGTTCATGTACTTTATCATGTGCATCAGGTACTCCTTGTACTCGTACTAGTTCATGTTTTTACATGTTCTCATGTTCTTTCATGTGCTTATCATGTGCCTCATGTACTACTCATTACATGAGTTCACGTTTCTTAGTTGTATTCATGTGCTTATGACATAACTTGAACGGATCCTTGTGTATTGATTGGGGCGGGGTGAGTAGAATTGGTTATGTGGACACAATCCCCAGTAGGTATTCATGTGCTCCTTATTTGTATTCCTGTGCCCCCAAGCCGTTTACATAACCATATTGTACTCTAAATCACGTAGTCACTTACAGTCTCTACTATCATGTATTTACTTTCAGTTACAAAATATCTCCTGTTTACTTGTACTTCTATTCAGCACTTCATGTATTTTACTCTATTGTCTGATTTATTTTCCTAACCTGCTATGAACTGTTGAGAGATATGTGCTCGTTCCCGTCCTGACTGGACCTGTTGAAATATTACAGAGGACGAGGCTGAGGCGTTCTTCCCTACTTACTACGGTGCCACACTAGATCAGTGCCTGGACTTGGACCAGCAGCAGGATCCATTAGCAGTAGACGACACTCCATTAGTTTAGGATTGTCTTACTATTTTGGATTACTGTATTAGACTTTGAGATATTCTGAGATGTATTATTTTAGACACTTAGAATTCTGGATTGTATCTCTGTGATTCTCTGTTCTGGATATTTTATCTTTCATTATCAATCTATCTTACCTGTTCTACCTTAGCTGTGGTTGAGTTATATTTCTGTTATGTCACCCCCATTCGGGGAGTATAACTGTTATTACCTACAATTGTTAGTTGTTGTGACCTAGGATAGCGTTCTACCGTCGACACTGCGGCGTAGGCTGGACGTACCTACGTCTCGTGCCCTTACTCTAGGGTGCGGGTCGTGACACCACTCCCAAATCGGTGTCTATACAAGTACAAGAAACAATTTCGAACAATGTACTCATATACTAGGTAAATCAGAAATGACATCTCATGACAAGATTCACGTATACTAGTCCGTGTATCCTCGTGTCGAGAATCAAGTATCATACTACAACTGAATCAGATATAGTAGATATCAAGACAATGAAAACTATCAGAGAATGTGCTCGCCTGACGCCCTGAGCTGAGAAAATCGAAACTACTACCCACTCAATGAGCACGAACGGTCAACTCCCACAACTGTCTTCTAATGCTGAAACAGACATTATCAACGTTCTCAGAATGGTCAAATTAGCCAGAAATGTCTACCCATAAGTCCAATTCTGGACACAGGGGCAAAACGGTAATTTCGGATCAAAATGGTGTCCGCCGTCGGACCCACTTTGTACCAAAAAATGTGCCAAAATCTACGGTCTCTAAAGTCATCAAACTATATGTCTACAGGTCCGGTTTGACGAGACGAACCCAACGGTATGTCCAATTTCGGATTCCGGTGGGCTGTGCACAAAATCACCCGTTGAGTGGGATTGTAGGCCCGCCAAAATGGCGTCCCGATCAACGGTCTCAGAATCGGACCAAACTTTGCATATAGGAGCAGAAAAATGATATGATCCTGTTGGCGCAAGTTTCGTTTCGATATGACGAGCGTGCACAAAGTAATTGACAAATATTTAAAAGGTCGATACGGTAAATTTTTTACGGATACGCATCAAATTCGTCGCGCATACGCGACCAATTTGAATTCCGTCAAAGCCCACACGACCACGAAGTCGATACGCACCTTTCGATGTTTACGGTTTGTGACCACGTCGCCTGGATTGACGGGACGGATGGCGTATCGGGATAATTTTTCTAAAAATCTACTTTTGAAAATCAGTTTTTTCTCCAACTTCACAAACCAATAACTTTTTGTACAGTGCATGAAATTTAATTCTACAAAAAAGGTTTTAAATCCATATAGGTTGTCTACAAGTCTCTTCAGACTGATTTTGAAAACTCGCAACACGCTGGTCGCAAATCGGCTACAAAGTTGGGGTTTCGGGACAGTTTCTAAACCCAGAAAATCAAGTTTTTTCTCGATTTTGGAACTCATTTTTCGTCGCACATGGTGCGAATCGGCACGAACTATTTGAAGAAAATTAAAGGTGTATATGTTGGTATCATACCTGACCAAGTGGATCGCAAAACGATGGAACGAGGAAGGAGAAATCTATTTTCGAAGTTGGCCGTTCGCTGACAGTTTCCGTGCACAGGTGGGATGCTCGTTGCGTGTTTTCCGGCGATGGACGGCCACGGGTTGGTCGACGGTAACGTTGGGGCGCACGTTGGGTTGGGGGTGACGGCTAGGGTTTGAATTTTGTGAAAATTTCTCTCTCTCTCTCTCTATAAATATTTATATATATATATATAACTATATACAGGTTAAGTGCCACTCGGGTTAATAGGAAAAGGGGGCGCGGGTTTATTTGCTAGCAACTGCTGCTGCTGCTTTGCTAATGCGTGCGGGTGCGTGGGTGCTTTTGTTTTTTTGTTTTTTTTTTCTTTTTCTTTTCTTTCTTTCTTTATTCCATTAGCCTTAAGCTATTATATATATATATATATATATATATATATATATATATATATATATATATATATATACATATATATATATATATATATATATATATATATTTTTATACACACACACATAAATACATGCATGCATACATACATACATACATACATACATACATACATACATACATACATACATATATTATTTATTTACACATATACGTATATATTTATTTATATAAAATAACCCATTAATACAAATATATATATTTATATATATATCCCATAAATAGAATAATACCTAAATATATATAAATAAAAATCAGAATTTATTTATAAACAAAAACTAAATATTCTATTTTATATATATATTAAATATATTAAACTTTATAAATAAAAACTCTATCGATAAAATACCTATTTAAAAAACACTGAAAATAATATTTAAATAATATAAAAAATAGTGCAATATTATAAATGACTATATTAGCCCTATTCAGGAATGTGGGGGTGACAAATCAACCCTCCTAAAAAAAATTCGTCCTCGAAATTAGAGCAAACTAGCACAATAACAGTAGCAAGAACAAAGAAAAATACCTCAAGGCTCGAAGAGATAAGGGTAACGCTCCCGCATCTCGTACTCACTCCCAGGTAGACTCTCCTGGAGAGTGATGCCTTCATGCGACACGAACCAAAGGAATAACTTGGTTCCGGAGCACCTTCTCCCGACGATCCAGAATCTCCACAGGCTGCTCTGGATAGCGGAGAGTAGGCCCCACTTCTAATTCGGAGTGATCCAATACGTGACTAGGGTCTGCCACGTACCGTCTCAACTACGACACATGGAACACGTTATGGACTCCCTCGAGCGTAGGCGACAAGTCTAGTCGATAGGCCACTGCACCGACCCTTCTAAGAATAATGAAAGGTCTGATGAAGCGCGGACTAAGCTTTCCGTCTCGGCCAAAACGAATCGTGCCCCGTGCCGGAGAAATCCTCAGGAACACCATATCGCCAACCTAGACACAAGACAAGACTCAATATAAGACCCTAAAGCAAACAATCACAAACAAGCACAAAAAGAAAAATTGATACTAACCTCGAACTCTAACGGTCTCCGGTGGCTATCGGCCCAATGCCGCTGTCTATCCTGAGCCGTCCGAAGTTTATCCCTCATCAACTTAACCTTCTCTGCTGCATCCACCACCATCTCTGGGCTAAGCAAAACTCTCTCGCCGACATCGTTCTATGACAAAGGAGTGCGATACCTCCGTCCGTATAGAGCCTCAAATGGCGACATCTCTATACTGGCCTGATAGCTGTTGTTGTAAGCAAACTCTACCAGGTGAAGATAGTCCTCCCAAGATCTTCCAAAATCTAACATACAATTGCAAAGCATATCCTTGAGTGTCTGGATGATCCTCTCTGACTGCCCGTCTGTCTGGGGTGATACGCGGTACTGAACTTGAGCTGGGTGCCCAAGCTAGTATGCAAACTCCTCCAGAAGTGGAAAGTGAAACGACTATCCCGATCCGAGACTATGCTCACCGGAACTCTGTGCAATCTGACTATCTGCCGCACATACATCTCTGCCAGCTTCTCCGTAGATAGTCCCACCTTGAAAGACAAAAAGTGGGCCGATTTAGTCAATCTATCAACGATGACCCAAATCACGTCCTTTCCTCATGAAGATCGTGGAATTCCAGATACAAAGTCCATAGTGATGTGCTCCCACTTCCACTCTGGAATGGGTAGTGGCTAAAACAGGCCACTTGGCCTCTGTCTCTCGGCTTTCACCTGCTGGCACACTAAGCATCGAGATACAAACTGAGCTACCTCTCGCTTCATGACATACCACCATACGTGCTCTCTCAAGTCTCTATACATCTTGTTGGCTCAAGGATGCATAGAGTACTGAGAACGATGCGCATCCTAAATAACCTCCTCCCAAAGCTCTCCACTCAGAACGCACAATCTAGTATCGTGCCTCAGCGACCCATCTTCGGCTATAGAGAAATCGTATAGCAATCCTGCTTATACCTGCTCCTGGATGCTTCTCAAGGTCATGTCATCAAACTGTGCTGATCTGAATTATCCATCAATGCAGACTGAATCTGTAAACCCCACATCTAAACCTTGATCCTCGAAACGATCACCTCGATATCCGAACTATCCAGATCGGCCAATAGATGATGATATGTCATCAAATACATAGCGAATGGATACCTGCTCAAGGCATCTTCAACTACGCTGGCCTTCCCTGGATGGTACTGCAAAGAGATATCGAAGTCCTTTATTAGTTCAAACTACCTCCTCTTTCTCATGTTCAATTCCTTCTGGGTAAACACGTACTTCAAGCTCTTGTGATCCGTGAAGATCTCAACTTACTGGCACACTCTATCCGGGATACTATACTTCACTTATGGGATACTACCTTCTATTGTCTTTCTCAAATGAATGCAGGAAAATAAGTAGCATACGGGGCTCAGTTGAATGGGACACAAGTATTAATGTGGGTCGTGTCCATATTTTGGGTCAACAAGTTTGGGTCGAAATGGTGCCCCCAATTTGAGTCGGAAATAAAAATGACTTCGTGGGGTGAATCAAGATTGGGTCTTGTGTCAGAAAAGTTGTGTGATAAAATGAAGCACAAGATGGTGTGCCTGAGTGGGACACGAAGGTCATGGGCGTAGGGTGTCTTGTCTAGATCATCAATATGAAGTTGGTTTTGAGAAAACAACCAGTCTTGTGCTCCTAAATTAAAAGTCATGGTAATGTGCATATGATAATCATAAATAAAAGTGGAAATGGTCAATGGCCTAAATTGATCCGATATTTGTGCGATACAAAGATAGTACAAGAGAACGAGTTTGAGTGGGACATGATATATCAAAATGAAAATAATCTTGTCTACTACAAACTCATGAAGGAAGTTTCCAGAGGTTGACATATCTGACGCTCCAGAAATCAAAGTCACGGATGAACATTCGTCTATCTAGGATACTCTCTCTAGGGTGTCTACCCAAGTCTTGATGCCGTCTACACAAGGCACTAACTCATCTATATGCTACTTGGATGGTACCCCTATACTAGGTTGTTCTTGTCTCTCCTCCAACTAGACGCTAAACTGTTTGTGCCTAAACTTCTATAACACTTGGAATACTTCGTCTCTAGCTACTAGGGTACTCCTTCTATTCTGGTACCTGGTACAACTCCTACCTTAACACTTATTAATCACTCTAGGGTTCTCATCTATATTTAATTATCAAAAATCATATAAAATACTTCCTAACCATACTCTAAACTATTAACATAATTACTCAAGGATACAGACCAATTGCAAATCACCAAGCCATCACACTACGAAGAACCTATAATGAAATGAGAATCTACAAGGACCTGGACTAAAGAACCGAAAGTATCCTTACTTCTAAGCTAATTGAGGCTGGAACAGAATCTATGATAATAGAAGTGAAATGATAGAGATGACATGTTAGGACCCTTCTCAAGATACAATCTGATAATCATACACGTTTGTCCTAAATTATGATACTCAGAATCCTCGCCACGCCAGTAAGCAAGGCTACGATAAACAGTAGATTCTATAACTAGGTATGCATCTCTATAATCATATCGTCTGGAATCCTCGCCACGCCGACTAGTATAGCTGTGAGAAATTTCAAATCTTATGATCAAGATATGTACATCCGAAGTCAGGTCTCTACGTTTTCGTCACGCCAGCTAATATAGCTGCGATAACTCCAGGTTCTATAACCAAGTAGACGTTTACCTTCCCTGTTATTCCCATCAACATATGTTATCAGAAAGGTACCATAATTCAGGCCATAAAATTCATTTCGATATAAAAAATCAAAATCAGCGATGATCCAATAAAATCAAATTCAATAGCAAGGAGCAAGGATGAAGAAAAACATGAGAAAATGATTTCAAATTGACGTTTAAAACAAGATTCCTATGGGTCGTCACAGGAATCTCTCAAAAGTCCTAAGTGAAGAGATCAATATGGAACATGATAGGATATCATCAAGGAAGGACAATTTATTTCGAAATGCAAGAAGAGTTTGTCATGGAAATCAAAAGATTGGAATTTTCCTAATATGTGATTGAGTAACTCATATCATAACCTAGAACATATATCCTAACAGTAGGCTCGTAATTAGCACTCTAAGTCGAGCACCCATTACAAAATCGTACTAGTTGCGACTCTGACCTGCATGGGCCACCATAAAACGTGTCACGACCCGCACCCTGTTTAGGGGCACGAGCACGTGGGTACGTCCAGCCTACGTCGCAGTATCGGCGGTAGAACGCTGTAAAGGTCATCTAGAATATATAGAATCTAAGACACAATAATATAACCTGTCATCTCCGCACGAAGGGATATAACCACAACTCAATCACGTAATTCTAAGGAAGATAACACGATGAATAAGATAAAGATAAAGATGAGATAAATAGTCTGAAATAGTGCCGAGCCACAATCACAAGTTCAGAGACCAAGACATAAAATAATATCCCAAAATAAATACTTCAAGTCTCAAAGTATCAAACTGGAATGTAATCAAGACAAAATCTAGGTGAACTAGGTCACTACTGGCGGTGCATCCTCTACGAGCACCGGGTCCACAGGCAGGTCCTGATCGTAGGCTCCATCTATACCAAACCCCTAGTAGGTCAGGCAATCTGCATCTAAATCCTTTAAAAAATAACGGAGGTTATCATGTCAGGATATGAGCAAGTACAAACGCCAATAGCAGTTCCATGTGAATTGAAAAATACTATAAGAAACAATCATAATGAAATACAAGATGGAATATCAAGACTGAAAGTAAAATGGTACAAGAGAACTGGATATCATGTCATGTGTGAGATATAAGATAAAACTGGAATATAAATAAATGGAAAGTAATCTGCGGTATGATGTAAACATAAAAATAAAGTGCCATGAGATATTAGAGCGTTATGTGATCGGCTTGGGTCAAGATCAGGCTGTTCCATTTGACCGGCTATGCACAAGTAGTATAATAATGTAGGGATCAGGCCGGCCAAAATGGAAAGCTATGCACGAGTAGTATAAAGTCAGGCTACACCCTACGTGTGGTGAGGGTAGAGCTATGCACAAGTAGGGATATGATCACATAACCTCTAATAACTCCCCATCTCCGAGTAGTATAATGAATCCAGACATGACAGGTCATGACACGGTGTAACGCCCCAGTCCCAAAATACGTAGGACTAGGTACATAGACATGCCAGCTGTATACATACGAAGTATACTCCAATATATGAAAACCTCGTATGAATACATAAGCTGTAAAATACAGTAAACCAAGAGTAATCTAATCTCATCCACGAAATATAGGAATAAAAGATGTCATATAATGATAATAAATTGTCATTGATACATATAGTTGGGCGGAGACAAATCTACTACCAAGTATGAAAAGAAATACAAGATATACAAAGAATAATTTTGGCTAGCGAAGACGATCTAAGCGCAATCATCCTCGAAGAAATAGAGATGGTCACAGCTAGAGCTAGGGCACCTGCGAAAGACAAGAACACACACCTGGAGAGATAACCAGGTCCACAGAGGGACGTAACAAGACACATAATATCATGCCATATAAACTGAATAAATATTGCTCAAATGAATAAGGAATTGTATGCAATAGGGAACCTAACCGTACTATAGTAAATATGTAATAAAGAACAAACTTTTGACGCATGGGCCGGATCAAGAATATCAGGAATCAGGACCGTATCTCCCACTGGAGATAACCGCCTATCAGAACCGTACCTCCCACTGGAGATAACCGGCTATCAGGACCGTACCTCCCATTGGAGATAACCGGCAATCAGGGCAGTGCATATATGATCCATACATTAAGGAACTGTTCTTTCCACACAATGCCTATTATGTTGTATCCACAACAGTAAACCTCTATAACCGCTTAGTCAAACTAGCATGCAATTCTATTAGCGGTTATTCCTATCGCACGGCTTATACGTACCGGTGGCAGCCAGTCACGCATGTCCATGTTCTACATGCGACACACAACTTCGTGGTACAACGTGTCAAGGCCAATGAATGCAACACACAAGGTGGTCCCTTAATCTAGGTTTAATGTGTAAGAAAAATAATACATAGCAGAAAATATAAATGAACAGAAAGTTCTAACAGGTTATGCTATGTATCACAGTTTATTTTATATAAAGAAAATAAATAATGCATGAAATATGAGCTAAAATAATTAAACAGCAAATGGCAAGGTGTCTTGCCTGAGGGTGGTACGAGATGTAGCAAAATCCAACAGTCAGAATCGTCAACACGAAAGTCAAAATCCACAAGGAGCTCCGGATGCTGAAACAAACATCATGAACGAGTTTGGAATAAAAGATATGCCTAGGAAACGCCTGCCCAAAAATTAAATTCTGGAACAGGGGCAAAATCGTAATTTCGGGTCAAAACGATGTCCGCCGTTGGACCCGCTTTACACCGAAATGTGCGCCAGAACCTACGGTCTCTAAAGTCGTCAAACTACATGTCTATGAATTTGTTTTTACGAGACGAACTCAACGGTATGTCCAATTTTGGATTCCGAGGAGCCGTACACAAAATCGCCCGTTGAGTGGGATTGTGGGCCCGCCAAAATGGCGTCCCAGTAAACGGTTTCAGAATCGGACCAAACTTGGCATACAGGAATAGAAAAATATTTTGAGTCCAATGGCGCAAGTTTCGTCGCGATTTGATGAGTGTGTACAAAATAATTGGAAAATATCGAAATGGCCCGATACGGAAAAATTTGACGGATACGGATCAAATTCGTCGCGTACACGCAACCAACTTGAATTCCGTCAGAGCCCGCACGTCCGCAAAGTCGATACGGACCCTTCGGTACTCTCGGTTTACGACGGAGTCGTACGGTTTGTCGGGACGTACCTCGTACCGGGGTTTTTTTTAGTTTTTGAAAACTGATTTTTTGTGATTTTTAATCTAATTAAACCTGGAATTTATTGCAGAATAAATAAATCTATTTGAAGGGGATGATAGAGGGTCATGTGGGCTTTCTACAGAAATTTATGGATCTAATAATGGATTTAAATTGGAGGAGAAATCGCATGAAGAAGTTGGGTACCTTGTTGTATGTTGCTGCCGTTGTTGTCGTTTGTTGTTGTTGTGACGACCGGAAGGCGGGACTGCTGTCACTCCGGCGAGGTTGGGCACGCTTGCCGGGGAGAGGCAGACGAGGGTGGAGGAAAGAAAGTGGAGAAGGAGTAATTGAAATTTAGGATTTTTGCTAAACATAAAGTATATAACATATATATATATATGAAGGGGGAAAGGGGTCGGCCATTTAAATAAGGTGCTGTTGCTACTTGGTGTTAATGGGGTCGGCCCCGAGCGCAGCTATGCTGCTGCTTGCTATTCTTTTTTTTTTGCCAATGTGGTCGGTTCCCACTTGTGGGGCCGACCACACTTTTTTATTATTATTTATTTATTTTTTTCTTTTTCTTTTGCTTTATCTAAAACTTATATATATCTATATATTTATATGCATATATCCATAAATACACCAAAAAATCTATTTAAAATTTAAATATCATTTAAAAGTCAACTATCCACTTATTTAATATATTTGAGCATATCTACATATATACATAAATTCAATCCTTAATAAATCAACTCAAAGTAGTAATAATATTTAAATAGGAAAACATATTTATTTAATCTCCACAAAATAACTTAAATTATAATAAAATAATAATAATCGTCCCAATGGGTGAACTTTACCGCTCACCCATGTGTGGGTCCAGAAAATTGTACCATCTTATAAAAAATTATTTTATTAATAAAATATAAATTTTTGTACCCAAAGTCAATAAATATTCAACAAGTTCTAAAAATAATTTAAAAATATTTTTACATACACAAAATATTCCTATATAGCTACCTTGGTCACCCCACATGCTCACATGGACTTAAATTTGGTTCGGGCCCTGTTCGGACTGAATTGGACAAACCGGGCCGTCTAAAAATCAATATATAAAATAATATTTAATAAATAATTTAAATGCGTTATTTCACAACTCGGCCTGGTTTTCCTAGATTATTATTATTTTATTATAATTTAAGTTATTTCATGGAGATTAAAATATGTTCATTCTATTTAGATATTATTATTATTATTGAGATTGATTTATTGTAAGATAAATTTATATATATGTATGTTGATATATTTAAATATATTAAATATTTGGATATGTGATATTTAAAGTGTTATTTGTATTTAAATGATTTTTGGATATATATTTATAAAGTTTGAAAAGATTTAGAAAAGAAATGTTTAAAGAAAAGAAAAAGATAAGAAAAAGAAAAGGAAAAGAAAAAGAAAAAAAAAAGCCAACCCACCCACATAAAGTGGGCGGGCCCCTCCCCAGCCAAAAATTTTCGCACAGTAGCTTAGGCTCACGAATTTGAACCAACCCGTAGGCATAGGCATATTGGGTTATTAGTAATATTAGTAGTAAGTAGGATTTTGGCCCCACTTTTTATATATATAACTTCCTCCATAGATCTCAAAACCGTAGGCTCCCAAAACGAAAATTTTAGCAGAACATACCCTCTTCGCCTACGAGTTCGTTTCACCAGCAACGGAGTTGTGCGCACGATGAACGGAGCATCGAAAGTCAGCCCCGCGTCACCCACGGAGCAGTTTTCCCACTCAAGGTACCCTACTTCCCTACGACGTAACTCTTTGCTCGTAACTCTGATTTCCGATCCGTAAAATGTTCTGAAAAGTAGACATGACCCACTTCAAGAACACCCAGGTGGATTTTGACATGGCCATCCAACTTGCTCAAAAAATCGAGACGAAGTTGGAGAAAAATCACTTTTCTGATTATTACAAATTGTCGTAAAACACCAACTTGTCGGCCACTTTTCTTGCTGTCCATTAAGCTTTCGTAAAAACTAATTGGAGGCAGTCAAAGACAACCTAACCAAGATTGTAACGCACCTTTTGGATTCACTTTTCATTTAGTATGTAGAAAGTTACACGTTGTTAAAGTTTTCCGAAAAACTGTAAATTCTGTTTTCAAAAAGTAGAGAAAAACTCCGATACGGCGTCTGTCCCGACAAACCGGGCGACGTGGTCGCACACTATATGCATCGAAAGGCGCGTATGGATGTTGTCGATGTGTGGGAACTGACGGAACTCGATTTTATTACATGTGCGCGACGAAATCAATGCGTATCCGTCAAGATATCCCGTATCGACTCTTTGCAAATTAAGTCACAACTTTGTGCACGCTCATCATATCGCGATGAAATTTGTGCCATTGGACTCGAAATATTTTTCTGGTCCTGTGAGCCAAGTTTGGTCCGATTTTGAGACCGTTGATCGGGACACTATTTTGGCGGGTCCACAATCCCACTCAACGGGCGATTTTGTGCACAGCCCACCGGAATCCAAAATTGGACATACCGTTGGGTTCGTCTCATCAAAACAAATCCGTAGATATGTAGTTTGATGACTTTAGAGACCGTAGATTCTGGCACGCATTTCGGTGCAAAGCGGGTCCAACGGCGGACATCGTTTTGACCCAAAATTACAATTTTGCTCCTGTTCCAGAATTTAACTTTTGGACAGGCGTTTCCTAGGCATATCTTATATTCTAAACTCGTTCGTGATGTTTGTTGCAGCATCCGGAGTCATCTGCGGGATTTGGCTTTTCTTGCTTCGTTTATTTGTCAGTTCGAGCTACTGGATTATTCTCTTTTGCACATAACCTCAGGCAAGATACCTTACAATTATACTGTTTATATTCAGTTGCATATTATTATATATCACTGTTCATTTATTTTCAGTTTTTACTGTTCCTGATTTACTGTCTGCTCAGTGATATTAGATATACTTTGTTATTATCCTTTGACTGCATATGGACTTAGAGTTAAGAGACTACCGTCTGTAGTGTATCGCATATACCTTGACATAGTTGTACCACGAGGATGTATGAGATGAGTAGCATATAGAGGTTTTTGTGTGTGGGCTGATCCCCCATGCGCATGCGTTAGGGCTAACTGCTAATAGAGGCATGTTAGGAGACTTAGCAGTTAGTAGAGGTATATGAGACATGGATGTGACTCTGTTAGGAATTGGGTGGGAAGAACAGTTTCTTAACGTATGGGCCAAGTATGCACTTCCCTATTGCCGGTTATCTCCGCGGAAGATACGGTCCTGGATCCTGATACTGATTTACTGCTGGCCTCTGACATTCGATGAATGTTATGCTTTGAGGTCCCTGGTATCCTGATGGGCCATACCTGATATTACTGCTACTGAGCCAGAGTGCCCATGCGTTGGAGGTTTGTTCTTAACTGCATAAACACTGTAGTACGGTTAGATTACCTTATTGTCGTCTTGTCACTTATTTCGGTTTGTGACATATTATATATTCAGTTTATTATGGCATGTTTATTGTATCTTGTTACGTCCCTCTGAGGACCTGGTTATCTCTCCAGGTGTGTGCTTCTGTGATTTTACAGGTGCTCTAGCCAAGGCCGCGATCTTCTCCATTCTTTCGAAGACGATTGCGCTTGGTTCGTCTCGTTATTCTATCGCTCACTTCTTGTACATTTTATTTGAGATAGTTGGTAGTGGACTTTGTCTCCGCCCAACGATTGTATACATGACAAATTCAAAGTTGCTTTTATATCATTTATTTATCTAGTGGATGAGATTTAGTTATTATGGTTCTACTGCATTTTACAGCTTATGTATACAAACGAGTTTCCATATATTGGAGTATACTTCATATGTATGCAGCTGGCATGGATACGTACCTAGTCCTAAGTATTTTGGGACTGGTGCGTTATAGAGCTCATTGATCTCCAAGCTTCTAGCCTTGTAGAATAGTTTGGGAAGGTTTTGGGAGAATTTAGGGGTGTTTTGATGGAGAGAATGAATGGAAATGGAGAGGGCTTGAAGAGGGTCTCTTTTAGGGTTTGTGGAGGCTCTCAAATGAAGAAGAAAAAGAAGGTTTAATTGCTCTTTATTTCCAGCCAACATGGGAGCCCTAAAATCCCCTCTAAAATGTCCATTTTACCCTCTCAAGTTGTCATGAACACTCTCCTAATTGATGGGTTGGTTGTGCTCTAAATGTGGGATTAATTTCTAGTCTTAACTAGGCTTAAAATGACTTAAATGAGGCTAGTTGTTTTCATCCTATGTTGTAGGCTCAAGTGGTCATGTTTAGTCTAATTGGGTTCACAAGTTAAGGTTCAATAAATAGGTTAGTCAACTAATAGATGCCACAACCATATTTAATTAATAAAAAATATCTACTATAGAAATAATACAAAATGACAAAAATATCCCTATTTTAGAAATGTGGTAGTGACACTTAGTTAGTCGGTCAGACCTGACCAAGTCTGCATAAGAGTGCGCGAGTTGTTGTAATATCGAAGACGGATCTGACAGAGGCTGGGTCCCCAGCGGGATAAGCGCAGAGGGGGGAGGCGCTGTTGTAACGAGCGAAAAAGAAGGGTTGTAGCTGAGGATGGTATGCGCTGACGAGGGGAGCGCCAGGGAAGTTGGGGATGGGGAGGGCGCAGGATGTGTAGGTGCGCCATGGTCGATAGCCAACGCACCCTGGGTTAGCGGAGGGGGACTCGGCGCCATCCGCAGAGAGGGAGAGGGTAGGGAGGTGCCTCGTGCAGGAACGTGGAGTGCGTTCCCGAGAAGTGCACGGGGCTCAGCGCCAACCTGAAAGCTGAGCGTGGGAGGAGGTGCAGGGATCTCTGCGCCAATCATAGAGGTAGCCAGGTTTGCAGGGAAGAGAGGCGCGAAATCAGATCGTGTAAGGTCAGGCGCGCAAGAAAGCGCGGCCACGGATCGCGCTGGGGGAGCGCCTTTGAACCATCGCCACTCATGGATGGCGCCTGGATGGGCAGGATCATCTGATTCGAATTTGAATATTGGGAGATGGAGCGGAAAGTGGGGGGCTCGAGGCCCAAGGGTGGGACAGCCATCGCAAAGGACAGCACAGAGAGGGGAGGGGGCAGAGGCCCGATGGTAGACGGCACTGCGGATAGCCATGCGAGCTCCGCCAGAGAGGAGCCAGGACGGAGTGTTAGGGCCGCCAAGGGCTTGGGGAGAGTGGCGACGACCGTCGAAGCGGTCAGTCCGAGCAAAGAGAGTTGAGCAGCCGACCAAGGAACGGCCGCCAGAGACGACGAGGGGGACCCGACCATAAAGGGCGGGGGAGGAACCACCGAGGGGTCCCCGACCCCGCAGGGGAGGCCGGACATGGCCGCTGATCTGAAGCACTCGTGAAGAAGAAGAGCTGTGGGGAGCGTAGCGACGCCGGAAGAGCCGTCGGGGAACCGCCACGGCAGCGCCAGGGAGCAGCGCCGACTTACCTGACCACCGGAGAGGACCACCCGCTGCGAGGGGTGGCTGGCAGCACCCAGCCAGAGAACCACATGAGCAAAATGTCACGACCCGATCCCAAATAATTGGGTCGAACCGGATCATGCCCAGCCTGCACCGTTGTTGAGACGGCGGCAGTAAGCTGTTCAGTAGCAGGTAACCATACAACAACACTATATTTGTCATAACTCAACATCGGGAAATTGAAACTTTATTAAACTTGAAATTTAAATACAAATGGGAAAATATTCTGAAATGAAATAACAGAAATGAAAATAACAACAATGCAGAAAAAGAAAAACTATCTATCAGCCGGATCATCGGCCTCAGTCCCAACGTCCTCGAATGGGGACTCTGGCAGTACTACCGGGTACAGGACAGGGTTGTAGTAGCTGCTGATTAACAGCTCAGCATCCTCAATGTCCCCTATAAATGTATCTCCAGTCAGGAGGGAGCAAAGTACAATTCATGCTAATTTAACAGTTAAATTAAATAATATAATCATGCAGTTCTAAACAGTTTTAAACATGAACAGTTTGTTACAGTAAAACAGTAATTTGAACAGGTAATGAAATATGACCGGCTTTGGTTTGTTACAGGAATGGATAAGGGGTTTTGTTACAGTATGGTCATAATCATTACGCTATTCCTCCAGTCTCCAGTAGTTACAGTGCTCTCAGAGAGAGTTTCGTGTTTGCATCGTGGTTTAGACTTGCAGTAAAACGATTAAATAAATAACTGTAAACTAACATAAACTATACTTGCCTCAAGGAAATGACTGGAGAGGTAGAAGACTTCGAGACGGAAAGTTAGAGTCGTCCTCGAATTCCTACATTCGAGAGATAGACTCAGATATCAGGTTTACCAACTTAGCTATGCTAGTTGAAATCTCTATTTGCGTCCTAGTCCAATTTTAGTTCTTTAATTAACCAAACACAGAAAACACGATAATTAGTACGTTGATTTAATAGAAGGGAAAAAGGTCATTTTAACTTTGAATTCGGGAAAACATCGTCGATGCTAGATTATTTTAGGAAAACATGGTATTTTTTATAAATATAAATATAAAGCTAATTTTTCTTATTTAATGAGAAATATGTGACTTTTTAGTTATTAATAAACTTGTCAATTTTAAGTGAGAAAATATTAATTAATTTTATACAAAAATACTTTTTAGTCAATTTAATCGTTAAATAGAAAACTCGTAAAACCAGAAATGACAAGAAAATCTAAGCTATTACAGTTACAGACCACAGCCAGCTGGGCTTATGCCCATTACAATTTATTTACATAAATTGAAATAAGACAAAACCGCCGTTAGTCTTAAACTGAAATATTAAATAAATTTAAACAGAAATTAAATAGTAAAAATAGAGGTAAAAATAGAGTCTCAGATATGGTCCAATCCTCATCTTGGCTAATTGCCTCAACGTCCGGGCGGGGCCGGTTTCGTTTGCACTTAGCCGGGTCCATTGACCGATACGGTCGTCTCCCCAAAATCAAATATCGAATAAAATTCCGAAAATCATTTTAAATTCATTTTAAAATAATCCAGAATTTACGGAAAAATCTGGCAGCATCTCCTCTGTTTTTGGTCAACCCAAAAACTGGGAATTGGCGCCGATAATTTCCTGCAAATCCCAAACCAGGGAAAAACCCGAATTTATATATATATAAAATCCACAACCAGTCCACAGAATAATCGGGACGACCCAAAATAATTTCGGAAGTCCGATTCCAATTCCACAAATCACAGAACGCTACCGGAAAAATCCGGAAAGCTAAAACATACCAAAAATCATTTCCCGAAATATTCCGGGAATCCAAAATAATCCACAGGACCTTTCCGAAAGTCCCAAAAAATTACGACGTCGCTAAAATCGAATTCCCAAAGGGAATCGGGGACCATTTCTCATCATCGACGGATAATAAAAAGATCGGGACAGGGGGTTATACCTCGGATTGCTCGGCTAGAGCTCTCAGATGAATAATAGAAAGAAAATGAGCTCCACAGCGAAAGTATTCCCGAAACAGCGCTGATTCGAAGCATCGACAAAGGACGCTGAGAAACGCAGAAGCTAGGGTACGGCCAGGGAACGCTGGAACAGCGGGGGTACTCGGCCAGAGGGGCGCCGAAGCTCTGGCGGTTGGCCGAGGAGCTCGGCGGGGTCGCGAAGGGATGCGCGAGGGGGATCGCCGAGGGAAGCTCGGCGGGGGCTGGCGCTCGCGGGGGAGACGGGCGGCGACAGGGGCTGTCGGCGGGGGCGCCGGCGGGACAGCGGGCGCGGGGCTCGGCCGCGATGGTGGCCGCGGCTAGGGCGCGGCTTGGGCGAGCTGAAGGAGGCAGGGGCGCGCGAGGGGAGCTCGGCGCGGGGCGCGCTGGTCGGCGGTCGGCCGAGAAGGGGGATCCTCGAATTCCTACATTCGAGAGATAGACTCAGATATTAGGTTTACCAACTTAGCTACGCTAGTTGAAATCTCTATTTGCGTCCTAGTTCAATTTTAATTCTTTAATTAACCAAACACAGAAAACACGATAATTAGTGCGTTGATTTAATACGAGGGAAAAAGGTCATTTTAACTTTGAATTCGGGAAAACATCATCGCTGCCAGATTATTTTAGAAAAACTTGGTATTTTCTATAAATATAAATATAAAGCTAATTTTCTTATTTAGTGAGAAATACGTGACTTTTTAATTAATACTAAACTTGTCAATTTTAAGTGAGAAAATATTAATTAATTTTATACGAAAATACTTTTTAGTCAATTTAATCGTTAAATAGAAAAACTCGTAAAACCAGAAATGACAAGAAAATCTAAGCTATTACAGTTACAGACCACAGCCAGCTGGGCTTATGCCCATTACAATTTATTTACATAAACTGAAATAAGATAAGACCGTCGTTAGTCCTACTGAGATATTAAATAAAATATAAACGAAATAAATAATTAAAATAAAATAAAATAATAAGTCTCAGATATGGTCCAATCCTCAACTTGACTAATGCCTCAACGTCCGGACGGGGCCGGTTTTGTTTGCACTTAGCCGGATCCATTGACCGATATGGTCGTCACCCCAAAATCAAATATCGAATAAAAATTCCGAAAATCATTTTAAATTCATTTTAAAATAATCCAGGATTTACGAAAAAATTCGGCAGTATCTCCTCTATTTTTGGTCAACCCAAAACTGGGAATTGGCGCCGATAATTTCCTACAAATCCCAAACCAGGGAAAAACTCGAATTTATATATATATAAAATCCACAACCAAACCACAGAATAATCGGAACGACCCGAAATAATTTCGGAAGTCCGATTCCAATCCCACAAATCACAGAACGCTTCCGGAAAAATCCGAAAAGCTAAAACATACCAAAAATCAACTCCCGAATTATTCCGGGAATCCAAAATAATTCACAGAACCTTTCCGAAAGTCCCGGAAAATTACGATGTCGCTAAAACCGAATTCCCAAAGGGAATCGGGGACCATTTCTCATCATCGACTAAACAAAAATGAGCGGGACAGGGGGTTATACCTCGGATTGCTCGGCTAGAGCTCTCAGATGAATAATAGAAAGAAAATGAGCTCCGACAGCGAAAGTATTCCCGAAACAGTGCTGATTCGAAGCGTTGACAAAGGACGCTGAAAAATGCAGAAGCTAGGGCACGGCCAGGGAATACTGGAACAGCGGGGGTACTCGGCCAGAGGGGCGCCGAAGCTCTGGCGGTTGGCCGAGGAGCTCGGCGGGGGCTGGCGCTCGCGGGGGAGACGGGCGGCGACAGGGGCTGTCGGCGGGGGCGCCGGCGGGACAGCGGGCGCGGGGCTCGGCCGCGAGGGTGGCCGTGGCTAGGGCGCGGCTTGGGCGCACTGAAGGAGGCAGGGGCGCGCGAGGGGAGCTCGGCGCGGGGCGCGCTGGTCGGCGGTCGGCCGAGAAGGGGGTGGTCGGCCGGAGGGTTTGGGGTTGGTAGAGGGTTTGGTGAGGAGAGTGATGGAGTTTGGTGTTCTTTGAGAAAAACTTGTTCCGTTAGGGAGAAATGGGAAAGAATGCTTTTAAGAAGAAGAAGGAGAAAGCTTCTCCTGAACGTGGGAAAGAGTTGTGGTGAGGAGTTAGTGTAGTGAGAAAGAATAGGGGAAAGGAAAGAGTGGGTCATGTACAATTATGCTGGTCCTTCGGGACCATCTCACCAACGTCCATTTATTTTTATTTTTTATGTATATTATTAGAACCAATCAGAATTTAGAAAAGAAAGGAAAAGAGATTGGGTTCAGGCTCAGGCCTGGGTCTGGGTTCGGACTCGGGTCTGGGTCTGAAACAAAAATCCATGTTATTATTTTTTCGAAATCCTTTGCACTCAAAATATATAATAATAATAATAATATTAAAAATACTAATATTTAATACAAAATACTAATATTAATAAATTACAAAACATGGGTTTCATAATCTTCCCTCCTTAGAAAATTTCGTCCACAAAATTTAAAAGTAAGGTTAGAGATTACCTCAAGTCTCAAACAGGTACGGGTACTGCTCCCGCATCTGGTCTTCTCGCTCCCAGGTCGACTCGCCTGGTGAGTTGTGCCGCCACATCACTCTGACTATTGGCGTCACGGTATTCCTGGTCCTCTTCTCGCCTCGATCCAATATTGCCACTGGTTTCTCCGGCACTGTGAGGCTGGATCCAATCTCCAGCTCTGAATGGTCCAAGATATGGCTCGGGTCCGGGATGTAGCGTCTCAGCTGCGAGACGTGGAAGTCGTTGTGGACGTCATTGAGACTTGGGGGTAGAGCCACCCGATAAGCCACTTCTCCAATTCTGCTAAGTACTTCAAATGGACCAATGTACCTGGGACTCAACTTTCCTGCTCTGCCAAAACGAATTGTTCCTCTGGTAGGCGAGATCTTCACAAACACACTGTCGCCTTCTTCAAATTCCATAGGCCGTCTGCTGCAATCGGCCCAATGCTTCTGTTTGTCCTGGGTAATCCTGAGCTTGTCTATAATCATTCTCACCTTCTCTGCTGCTTCGGTCACCATCTCAGGTCCAAGCAACACTCGTTCTCCGACGTCATCCCAGGCAAGTGGAGTGCGGCAACGACGTCCATAGAGTGCCTCGAACGGTGTCATCCTGATGCTAGCTTGGTAGCTATTGTGGTAAGAGAACTCTACCAAGTGCAAATGGTCTTCCCAAGACCCTCCAAATTCCAGGATGCAGGATCTAAGCATTTCTTCTAGCGTATGGATGGTTCTCTCTGATTGCCCGTCAGTCTGAGGGTGGTAGGCGGTGCTGAACTTCAGTTGGATTCCCAAGCTGTCATGCAAGCTCTTCCAAAAATGAGATGTAAATCTAGTATCTCTGTCAGATACGATACTTACCGGAACTCCATGAATCCGGTAGATGTGCCGCATGTACAGTGCTGCTAACTTCTCGGTGGATAAACCAACCTTAAAGGGGATAAAGTGAGATGACTTCGTCAGTCGGTCCACTATAACCCAAATGGCATCCTTTCCTCCTTGGGATCGAGGCAGTCCCGATACAAAATCCATCGTTATGTGCTCCCATTTCCACTCTGGAATGTCAAACGGCTGCAATAATCCTGCTGGTCTCTGTCTGCTAGCTTTAACTTGCTGACAAATTAAACATCTAGCCACATACCTGGATACGTCCTTCTTCATTCCGTACCACCATATTATAGTCCGCATATCCCGGTACATCTTGTTGGCTCCAGGGTGTATAGAATACTGCGACTGGTGCGCTTCTTGCATCAGCTCGTTCCTCAGTTCGCCAGTTGGTACGCACAGCCTCATACCATTCTTCAATGCTCCGTCGCTGGCGATTGCGAATCCTTCAAGTGTTCCTGCCAACACTTGGTCTCTGAGTTTGCAAAGCGTCTCGTCTTGGAATTGTGTCTCCTTGATCCTGTCCATAAGACTCGAACGCACTTGCAACTGCATCAATGATGACTCATCTCCTGGTACGATAGCTTCTCTTCCAAGTTTCTTCATCTCCTCCTCGGGCAGTACAATTTCCAATCCAAGCTTCTCCATGTCTTCCAGCAAATGGCGCTCCTTGGTCAAGAACAACGCCATTGGGTATCGACTAAGTGTATCAGCAACAACATTAGCCTTACCCGGATGGTACTGCAGGTTGATATCAAAATCCTTCATTAGCTCCAGCCATCGTCTTTGTCTCATGTTCAGCTCCTTCTGAGTGAAAACATATTTCAGACTTTTGTGGTCCATAAATATTTCCACTCTCTCTCCAAACAGGTAGTGCTTCCATAGCTTCAAAGCAAATATCACCGCTGTAAGCTCCAAATCATGTGTAGGGTAGTTCTTCTCATGAGTCCGTAATTGTCTAGATGCATAGGCAATTACATTCTTGTGTTGTTGAAGAACGCAACCTAGTCCTTTTCCGAAAGCATCACTATAGATTGAGAAGCCACCGGTACCTGCGGGTAGCGCAAGTATCGGTGCAGTTGTGAGCCTCTTCTTCAGTTCCTCAAAAGCTGACTGGCACGCTTCAGACCATATGAACTCTTCATTCTTCCTGGTAAGCTTCATCATTGGCTCCGCAATCTTGGAGAAATCCTTCACGAACTTCCGGTAGTAGCCAGCTAGTCCCAAAAAGCTCCTAATCTCTGCAACCGAGCTTGGTGCAGTCCACTTCTCAATAGCAGCTATCTTCTTCGGGTCCACCGAAATTCCTTTTCCTGTGACAACATGGCCCAAAAATTCTACTTTGTCTAAAAAGAATTCGCATTTGGATAGCTTACCATAGAGCTTCTCCTTCCTCAAGGTACTCAGCACTTTCCTCAAGTGCTCTTCATGCTCTTCCTCCGTCTTCGAGTAGATCAGTATGTCATCGATGAAGACGACAAAAAACTGATCCAGATATTCATGAAAAACCTTGTTCATGAGGTTCATGAATACCGCAGGAGCATTCGTCAGTCCAAACGGCATGACCAAGAATTCAAATTGTCCATACTTGGTGTTGAACGCCGTCTTGGAAATATCCTCCTTCCTGACCTTGATTTGATGGTAGCCTGATCTGAGATCTATCTTTGAAAATACCTTGGCTCCACTCAGTTGATCAAACAGGTCGTCGATCCGGGACAGGGGGTACTTGTTCTTGATGGTGATGTTGTTCAGCGCCCGGTAGTCGATGCACATCCGCACGGTTCCATCCTTCTTGGGCACGAACAATACTGGTGCTCCCTAGGGTGAAGCCCCGTCTCTGATAAATCCTTGCGACTTCAGCTCGTCGATCTGATCCTTCATCTCCTTAGCCTCCTTTGGGTTGACTCTGTAGCATCCCCGAGAAATAGGGAAAGAGCCGGGTACTAGATCGATGTTGAATTCCACATCTCGATCTGGCGGCAATCCTGGAAGACTATCTGGAAAGACATCCATAAATTCCGCAATGATAGGGTGAGGAGGCCCGGGTTCTTCGGTGATAGAGGAGTAGGAAATACTCTTCATATCCTCCGGAGCCCGAGAGATTTCAAACTCCGGTTCTCCTGGTGGGCTGAAGATTACACATCCTCGGTGATAATCTATCAGCGCATGCTGTTCACTTAACCAGTCCATCCCTAGGACTACATCATAGTTGGGCAGGGGCATCACTAGTAAAGGTGTTGAGAACTGATGGCCAGAGATGGTTATGGGACAATTACAAGCTTCAGTGATGGGTATAGGTCCACCACCGGTCATAACCCTACTAATCACCTTGCTAAGTCCCGAATCTATGTGGTGTACAGATATAAACTTGGATGATATAAAACTATATGATGCGCCCGAATCAAATAATGCTAGAGCAGGATGTGAAAATACATAAATAGAACCTGTGATAACATCTGCGGTGGGTTCCTGCTCTGGCTCCTGCTCATCAGCTGCTAGGGCAAAAGCTCACCCAGTCTTCTGCTGGTGCTGTCCAAACTGCTGCTGCTGAGTAGGTAGGGGAGCTCTTTGCTGGTTGGTTCCGGTCCGGTGGGCTGACATGGGACAGTCCTTCACTTGGTGGGTGGCAGACCCACAGACTAGGCAGTATCCTAGCCTCTTCCTGCAGATGTTCGACTGATGCCCTGGCCTCTTGCAATAGTCACAGACAGGGATCTGCTTCTGGTGTGCTCTGTCATTGGTCCTCGCCTGATGATGATGCTGCTGGTGGTGCGAGGGCCTGTTGCTGTTGTTGTTGGGCCTCTTCTGACTACCCTGGAAGTTGCTAGTTCCAGGGTACTCTCTCTTGGATCGAGAAGACTGGCTCTTCTCTACGTCCTGAGCTCGGATCAGGATCCTCTCATAGGTCTTAGCGCCACCTGCGATCACAGGGGTACGAATCTCTTCTCGTAATCCATACCTGAATCGTTCAGCACGATCCTTGGGGTCAGCTACCAGGTTCTGGGCAAAGCGGCTTAGTCGGCCGAACTCTGCCGCATACTCGCTGACCTTTATGCTTTCCTGCTTCAAGTTCTGAAATTGCCTTTCCATCTCCCGCATCTCCGATGTCGGGAAGAACTTTCTGCAGAATAGCCTCTTGAAGGTGTCCCAGTCGAGCTGCTTGTCCTGGAGTCGAGGTTCATTCCGATACCAGGTGCTCGCCACATCTTGTAGTTGGAGTCCTACCGTTTCAGTCTTGAGGTCCTCGGGGAGTCGAGCGACGCTCAAGAGACGCTCCATATGGTCTAGCCATTCATCGGCGTAGATGATACCCTCGGTTCCTTTGAAAGGTCAAGGGTCTTGCTTCTTAAAGCTTTCTATATCTCCAACCTTTTGATAATTGATGCACATCCGTTGTTCCATCCTTCTTGGACACAAACAAGATAGGTGTTCCCTAAGGTGAAGTTCCATCTTGGATAAATCCTAGAGCCTTCATTGATCTGGTCCTTCATCTTCTTGGCCTCCTTCTGGTTGACTCTGTATCATCCTTTAAAGAAAGGGAAAGAGCCAGGGACTAGGTCAATGGTGAATCCTATGTCTAGATCTGGGATAATCCGGGAAGACTATCAGGAAAAACATCTGCCATAAAGGTGTAACTAAGAATTTAATTCATGTGGAGAATTACAGCAAAAACTCTTATGATTGATCTAAGGACATCCTGTTACAACTTCCAAAAAAAATAGATAATGCTATTCAGCAGTCCTAGGTACTATTCTTCATGGTTCTGGCTCTTGCATGAGCAGTCTCCAACTGCTTCATCTTCTATGAACCTCGAGTATGCATCATGCCTTATTGTAGTAGGCAGGGTCTGCTGGATAGGAAGAGAGTCCCTAGGTTGTGGCCTAACAGGTGTTGCTGGGATAGGTATTCTGGTACGATGGAAAGATAAGGGGCAATCCTTTACCCGATGTTCAGCAGATCCACATACCAAACATTTCCCCAATCTCTTATGACAGATATTGGCTTGGTGACCAGGCCTTTTACAGTAGTCACAAACCAATAGCTTCTTACGATATAACTGCCGGATAGGGCTCAAAATGTCTTCTAGATTTCAGGGGCACCCCTTCTAGGGTGAGGTTCCACTCCAACTTGGTTTAAGATAGCTAAGGCTACATCATTGACGTTCTTTATGTCTTCTCTCGTGATATTTATCTGTTCCTGTTGGGCTTCATCTTGAGCTTTCTGGGACTCCATGATTACTTGAAATAGGGCAACCATTTGGGAGGTGTTTGCTGGTACTGGTGGAGCAACAGGAATGGGTACTTCCCCAAGGAATGCAACTCAGTTTGAGAAGAGGTAGGAATCGCCAGTGTAGTGAAAACTTCACTGGATGCATTATGGGGACGGTCAATCAGCTGCGAGGGAATAAACCCTGGACTTGGTTGAGGAGATGGGGTATGATCCGGAGATGACACCTCATCGCCAGCAGGATTGGTCTTGTCAATGGTCATTCTCTGGAAGGTTTAGGGTGCAAACATAAGCAAGGCATCCTACCAGTCCATAATCAAACAAAAATATTTATTTTTAATATTTTTCGGTCCTATGTTGTGACAAATTGATGTTCTAGTGTTCTAATTATTTCTAAATATGTTTTCCTAAGTTGTTGTTCAGACCTGCATGGGCCACCACTAAAAACATGTCACAACCCGATCCCAAATAATTGGGTCGAACCGGATCATGCCCAGCCTGCACCGTTGTTGAGACGGCGGCAGTAAGCTGTTCAGTAGCAGGTAACCATACAACAACACTATATTTGTCACAACTCAACATCGGGAAATTGAAACTTTATTAAACTTGAAATTTAAATACAAATGGGAAAATGTTCTGAAATAAAATAACAGAAATGAAAATAACAATAATGCAGAAAAAAAAACTATCTATCAGCCGGATCATCGGCCTCAGTCCCAACGTCCTCCAATGGAGACTCTGGCAGCACTACCGGGTACAGGACAGGGTCGTAGTAGCTGCTGATTAACAGCTCAGCATCCTCAATGTCCCCTAAAAATGTATCACCAGTCAGGAGGGAGCAAAGTACAATTCATGCTAATTTAACAGTTAAATTAAATAATAGAATCATGCAGTTCTAAACATTTTTAAACATGAACAGTTTATTACAGTAAAACAGTGATTTGAACAGGTAATGAAATATGACCGGCTTAGGTTTGTTACAGGAATGGATAAGGGGTTTTGTTACAGTATGGTCATAATCATTACGTTATTCCCCCAGTCCCCAGTAGTTACAGTGCTCTCAGAGAGAGTTTCGTGTTTGCATCGTGGTTTAGACTTGCAGTAAAACGATTAAATAAATAACTGTAAACTAACATAAACTATACTTGTCTCAAGGAAATGACTGGAGAGGTAGAAGACTTCGAGACGGGAAGTTAGAGTCGTCCTCGAGTTCCTACATTCGAGAGATAGACTCAGATATCAGGTTTACCAACTTAGCTATGCTAGTTGAAATCTCTATTTGCGTCCTAGTCCAATTTTAGTTCTTTAATTAACCAAACACAGAAAACACGATAATTAGTACGTTGATTTAATACGAGGGAAAAAGGTCATTTTAACTTTGAATTCGGGAAAACATCGTCGATGCTAGATTATTTTAGGAAAACTTGGTATTTTTTATAAATATAAATATAAAGCTAATTTTTCTTATTTAATGAGAAATACGTGACTTTTTAGTTATTAATAAACTTGTCAATTTTAAGTGAAAAAATATTAATTAATTTTATACGAAAATACTTTTTAGTCAATTTAATCGTTAAATAGAAAACTCGTAAAACCAAAAATGACAAGAAAATTTAAGCTATTACAGTTACAGACCACAACCAGCTGGGCTTATGCCTATTACAATTAATTTACATAAATTGAAATAAGACAAAACCGCCGTTAGTTTTAAACTGAAATATTAAATAAATTTAAACAAAAATTAAATAGTAAAAATAGAGGTAAAAATAGAGTCTCAGATATGGTCCAATCCTCATCTTGGCTAATTGCCTCAACGTCCGGGCGGGGCCGGTTTCGTTTGCACTTAGCCGGGTCCATTGACCGATACGGTCGTCACCCCAAAATCAAATATCGAATAAAATTCTGAAAATCATTTTAAATTCATTTTAAAATAATCCAGGATTTACGAAAAAATCCGGCAGCATCTCCTCTATTTTTGGTCAACCCAAAAACTGGGAATTGGCGCCGATAATTTCCTGTAAATCCCAAACCAGGGAAAAACTCAAATTTATATATATATAAAATCCACAACCAGTCCACAGAATAATCGGGACGACCCAAAATAATTTCGGAAGTCCGATTCCAATTCCACAAATCACAGAACGCTACCAGAAAAATCCGGAAAGCTAAAACATACCAAAAATCAATTCCCGAAATATTTCGGGAATCCAAAATAATACACAGGACCTTTCTGAAAGTCCCAAAAAATTACGACGTCGCTAAAACCGAATTTCCAAAGGGAATCGGGGACCATTTCTCATCATCGACTGATAATAAAAAGAGCGGGACAAGGGGTTATACCTCGGATTGCTCGGCTAGAGCTCTCAGATGAATAATAGAAAGAAAATGAGCTTCACAGCGAAAGTATTCCCAAAACGGTGCTGATTCGAAGCGTCGACAAAGGACGCTGAAAAACGCAGAAGCTAGGGCACGACCAGGGAACGCTGGAACAGCGGGGGTACTCGGCCAGAGGTGTGCCGAAGCTCTGGCGGTTGGCCGAGGAGCTCGGCGGGGTCGCGAAGGGGCGCACGAGGGGGATTGCCGAGGGAAACTCGGAGGGGGATGGCGCTCGCGGGGGAGACGGGCGGCGACAGGGGCTGTCGGCGGGGGCGCCGGCGGGACAGCGGGCACGGGGCTCGGCCGCGATGGTGGCCACGACTAGGGTGCGGCTTGGGCGCGCTGAAGGAGGCAGGGGTGCGCGAGGGGAGCTCGGCGCGGGGCGCGCTGGTCGGCGGTCGGCCGAGAAGGGGGATCCTCGAATTCCTACATTCGAGAGATAGACTCAGATATTAGGTTTACCAATTTAGCTACGCTAGTTGAAATCTCTATTTGCGTCCTAGTTCAATTTTAATTCTTTAATTAACCAAACACAGAAAATACAATAATTAGTGCGTTGATTTAATACGAGGGAAAAAGGTCATTTTAACTTTGAATTCGGGAAAACATCGTCGCTGCCAGATTATTTTTGGAAAACTTGGTATTTTCTATAAATATAAATATAAAGCTAATTTTCTTATTTAGTGAGAAATACGTGACTTTTTAATTAATACTAAACTTGTCAATTTTAAGTGAGAAAATATTAATTAATTTTATACGAAAATACTTTTTAGTCAATTTAATCGTTAAATAGAAAAACTCGTAAAACCAGAAATGACAAGAAAATTTAAGCTATTACAGTTACAGACCACAGCCAGCTGGGCTTATGCCCATTACAATTTATTTACATAAATTAAAATAAGATAAGACCGCCGTTAGTCCTACTGAGATATTAAATAAAATATAAACGGAATAAATAATAAAAATAAAATAAAATAATAAGTCTCAGATATGGTCCAATCATCAACTTGGCTAATGCCTCAACATCCGGGCGGGGCCGGTTTCGTTTGCACTTAGCTGGGTCTATTGACCGATACGGTCGTCACCCCAAAATCAAATATCGAATAAAAATTCCGAAAATCATTTTAAATTCATTTTAAAATAATCCAGGATTTACGGAAAAATCTGGCAGCATCTCCTCTGTTTTTGGTCAACCCGAAAACTGGGAATTGGCGCCGATAATTTCCTGCAAATCCCAAACCAGAGAAAAACTCGAATTTATATATATATAAAATCCACAACCAAACCACAGAATAATCGGAACGACCCGAAATAATTTTGGAAGTCCGATTCCAATCCCACAAATCACAGAACGCTTTCGGAAAAATCCGGAAAGCTAAAACATACCAAAAATCAACTCCCGAAATATTCCGGGAATCCAAAATAATTCACAGGACCTTTCCGAAAGTCCCAGAAAATTACGACGTCGCTAAAACCGAATTCCCAAAGGGAATCGGGGACCATTTCTCATCATCGACTAAACAAAAATGAGCGGGACAGGAGGTTATACCTCGGATTGCTCGGCTAGAGCTCTCAGATGAATAATAGAAAGAAAATGAGCTCCGACAGCGAAAGTATTCCCGAAATAGCGCTGATTCGAAGCGTTGACAAAGGACGCTGAAAAACGCAGAAGCTAGGGCACGGCCAGGAAATGCTGGAACAGCGGGGGTACTCGGCCAGAGGGGCGCCGAAGCTCTGGCGGTTGGCCGAGGAGCTCGGTGGGGGCTGGCGCTCACGGGGGAGACGGGCGGCGACAGGGGCTGTCGGCGGGGGCGCCGGCGGGACAGCGGGCGCGGGGCTCGGCCGCGAGGGTGGCCGCGGCTAGGGCGCGGCTTGGACGTGCTGAAGGAGGCAGGGGCGCGCTGGTCGACGGTCGACCGAGAAGGGGGTGGTCGGCCGGAGGGTTTGGGGTTGGTAGGGTTTGGTGAGAAGAGTGATGGAGTTTGGTGTTCTTTGAGAAAAACTTGTTCTGTGAGGGAGAAATGGGAAAGAATGCTTTTAAGAAGAAGAAGGAGAAAGCTTCTCCTGAACGTGGGAAAGATTTGTGGTGAGGAGTTAGTGTAGTGAGAAAGAATAGGGGAAAGGAAAGAGTGGGTCATGCACAATTATGCTGGTCCTTCGGGACCAGCTCACCAACATCCATTTATTTTATTTTTTATATTATTAGAACCAATCAGAATTTAGAAAAGAAAGGAAAAGAGATTGGGTTCAGGCTCAGGCCTGGGTCTGGGTTCAGACTCGGGTCTGGGTCTGAGACAAAAATCTATGTTATTATTTTTTCGAAATCCTTTGTACTCAAAAATATATAATAATAATAATAATAATAATAATATTAGAAATACTAATATTTAATACAAAACACTAATATTAATAAATTACAAAACATGGGTTTCACAATCTTCCCTCCTTAGAAAATTTCGTCCTCGAAATTTAAAAGTAAGGTTAAAGATTACCTCAAGTCTCAAACAGGTATGGGTACTGCTTCCGTATCTGGTCTTCTCGCTCCCAGGTCGACTCGCCTGGTGAGTTGTGCCGCCACATCACTCTGACTATTGGCGTCACGGTGTTCCTGGTCCGCTTCTCGCCTCGGTCCAATATTGCCACTGGTTTCTCCGGCACTGTGAGGCTGGGTCCAATCTCCAGCTCTGAATGGTCCAAGATATGGCTCGGGTCCGGGATGTAGCGTCTCAGCTACGAGACGTGGAAGACGTTATAGACGCCTTCGAGACTTGGGGGTAGAGCCACCCGATAAGCCACTTCTCCAATCCTGCTAAGTACTTCAAATGGACCAATGTACCTGGGGCTCAACTTTTCTGCTCTGTCAAAATGAACTGTTCCTCTGGTAGGCGAGATCTTCACAAACACACTGTCGCCTTCTTCAAATTCCAGAGGCCGTCTGCTGCAATCGGCCCAATGCTTCTGTCTGTCCTGGGCAATCCTGAGCTTGTCTCTAATCATTCTTACCTACTCTGCTGCTTCGGTCACCATCTCAGGTCCAAGCAACGCTCGTTCTCCAACGTCGTCCCAGGCAAGTGGAGTGCGACAACGACGTCCATAGAGTGCCTCAAACGGTGTCATCCCGATGCTAGCTTGGTAGCTATTGTTGTAAGAGAACTCTACCAAGTGCAAATGGTCTTCCCAAGACCCTCCAAATTCCAGGACGCAGGATCTAAGCATATTTTCTAGCGTCTGGATGGTTCTCTCCGATTGCCCGTCAGTCTGAGGGTGGTAGGCGGTGCTGAACTTCAGTTGGGTTCCCAAGCTGTCATGCAAGCTCTTTCAAAAATGAGATATAAATCTAGTATCTCTTTCAGATACGATACTTATCGAAACTCCATGAATCCGGTAGATGTACCGCATGTACAGTGCTGCCAACTTCTCGGTAGATAAACCAACCTTGAAGGGGATAAAGTGAGCTGACTTCGTCAGTCGGTCCACTATAACCCAAATGGCATCCTTCCCTCCTTGGGATCGAGGCAGTCCCGATACAAAATCTATCGTTATGTGCTCCTATTTCTACTCCGGAATGTCAAGCGGCTGCAATAATCCTGCTGGTCTCTGTCTGCTAGCTTTAACTTGCTGACAAATTAAACATCTAGCCACATACTTGGATACGTCCTTCATTCCGTACCACCATATTATAGTCCGCATATCCCGGTACATCTTGTTGGCTCCAGGGTGTATAGAATACTGCGACTGGTGCGCTTCTTGCATCAGCTCGTTCCTCAGTTCGCCAGTTGGTACGTACAATCTCGTACCATTCTTCAATGCTCCGTCGCTGGCGATTGCGAACCCCTCAAGTGTTCCTGCCAACACTTGGTCTCTGAGTTTGCAAAGCGTCTCGTCTTGGAATTGTGTCTCCTTGATCCTGTCCATAAGACTCGAACGCACTTGTAACTGTATCAATGATGACTCATCTCCTGGTACGATGGCTTCTTGTAGCACCCAGTTTTCCAAATAAGGGTAATTTTGAAATTTCGTGTTTATAATTATTTTAATAATGATATTTAATTCATGATATAATTTTTGGTGATTTTAAATCATTTTAAAATTATTTAAATCAATGACTTGTGGTTTTGACGTTTTGCTAGTGAATCCCTAGAGACTATTTGACCTAGAGCCTAACCATGTGATTATGATATTTTAATATCATTTTTAGCCTAAGGATATTTTTTGCATTTGACCTCTTTGAATTATTTTGATATTATTTTATTATTTATGATATTGTTTTGGGATTATTTGAGTCGGGTTCGAATTTTATCTCAATCTGACTTGTAACGGGGACCCGGGGGTAGTTTAACTCTAGTGGGACCCACACACTAGTTAGGCATGGCCCACATGATATTAATTTTAGTCTATATGATAGAAATATTTTAGTTAGAGGTTAGACTAATTATTATGGATAAGGTTAGTGTGATTAGAGACTTTAGAATGACTAATTTAGCCCCAACCAATTAGCCCTTTCCTAATACTCATAGAATAGGTTAGTAGGGGCTTTTGGACTTTTCCTAATAGGACAAAACCACCTTTATGGCCAGCCACAATAAGGATAGGGTTGAGCCTCCCATTTGTCATTATCCATCTATTTTTCTCTCTCTTGTTCTTCCCCAAATTCCTAGAGAGCAATCCCTAGCAATTTCTCTACCAAATCCTTCCATTTCACCACCAAATCTTCTTCTTTCCTTCTCCATTCTAGCCAAGGAGGAAGCTACCCAAGTTTGGAAGGATTCGGAGCTCGTTCGTGTCCTTTTGGAATCTCTACGTGTCGGTGTCGCTCCGGAAAGGTTTTTCTTCGATTCGATCTACCGGGAGGTATAAATCCCTTCTCCTTTTCATTTCCTCATGCATATAGGTCTATTTTGAACCCATAGAAATGACTTCCATGGTTGTATCTCCATTTGTGTCCATTTTTTGTCCATTTGGAGGTCATAGGAGTGTCCTTTGTGTTGTGGATGTGTTCATGTTACATATATAGATTTATATATATATTGTAATGAGAGTGTATCTATATTTATATATGTAATAAATGGCTCATGATGATTATATAATTAAATTTGTGAGTGTGGTTCCTCATATTATTATTGCTATTATTGTTGTGGATAATTAGGATATATATTGTGTATTCTTTTGGCTCAAACTACCCAAATCCGTCAGGATTTTTATCCACGTTTTTAATTTCAGCCCTAACTTAGAAATGTCATAACTTCTAGCTCAAAGCTCGGTTTAATCTCCCGTTTTTTTTAAAAGAAGCATATTGAAGTTAACTTTCCAAAAACATGTATTAATAGGCCTAATTCTTTCTGTAACTTTCTGGAGATTTATTTGAGTGTCAGCTATACGAAAGATAAATGCGTTCTCGGTGTTTTCGCGATTTCGGGAGTTTTCGGAAACAAAAACGCAATCCGTTTGAAGTTTCGGAAAGCTAACACATAGATCTATAACATACTTTAATCCTAGATTTTAATTCATGCTGAGATGATACAGTATTGATTATTAGTAGAAGTTACTATTCGGCATATGCATTTTGTGCACCCTTGTGTGTAATATAATATTCTATTTGATTTTAACCCATGTTAATGTATATATATTATGTAATTAAATAGAGAATGCAAGAATGAGTAAATGTTTAAATAAATAATGTATGAGGTGTAAGTATCCTATCTAATGTAAGCATGTATAAGTATGGCTTGTAATGAATATGTAGGTTCCATAGTATGTAATGTATGGTGCATATAGTGGTGCAAAAGAATAAATGAATGATAAATGAATGCAAGCATGAATGTAATGTAATAATAGATGTAATGTATGCAATATACAAGTTAATGAGATGTAATGTTCTATGTTAACACAAATCCTATATTACCTCATGTACCCCTTATACTATGTTGACACTATCACACTTGATACTTTGTTCACTTACACTTTGACACTCTTTGATATGTATACACTATGTATGCCCATTTAACCCTCACTTGCCCCTTTGCCATGTTCACATACACACACATAGCCTCTTACATAAGTATTTATGAATACAGTTAACTTAGCTATGTATGTATATTATATATATGTTAGCATATTGTGTTGTAATATATAAGTTTATATAACCATTTGAAATGCCATGATTATAGACCTAATGTTGAATACCAATATATGCATTTGTATATATGTGTAGGCATATATAGCTTAAAGTAATAGATTACCTAGTGTATATCCAATGTGAATTCTTGCCTATTTGAGTATTGAATAATGGCATGTTTATAGAGTTGGGTGTATATTGGCTTGTATAGCCTTGTATTGATGTGTGCTTGATAGGATAGTCTTGGTTAGGCCTAGTAAGACTTGCTGGGTTAGGACATGACCTAGTTTGACCTAGTTTGACTAGTACAGTTGACCAGAGTTGACCAAGGGTTGACTTTGGCCTAGTTTAACCTAGATTCATGTAGAATACATTGTAGTGATTTATATTACCCTTCTGGACATGTCGTGACTTGTGCTGTTCTAATTAGGAGCCAGACACCTCTCTCGGACAGTATCTTTACCTTGGACATTCAGATATCAGGCGAGTACATTCTCTGATCATTTCATATCCTGCTTAGAATTATATTCCTGCTTTAGATTACTATACTTGATGCTGTCACAACATTATCACGGATTAGTACTATATGGATCTTCTCATGCGATGTTATCCCCCTCGGAAGCATCGGGTACATTGTGTTATGTGCTTTTCACTTTCATCGTGTACTCATGTACTTTCATTACATGTGCACTCCTGTGAATCTTGTACTCTCATGTTCACGGAGCCCCCATGTATACTATCATGTGCACCCTATATGGGCCCCCATGTGATATCCTGTGCAATAACATAACCTGTTTAGATCCTTGTGTATTGATTGGGGATACGGGGGAGTGCTAGTAGTCGTGTGAACAATTCCATTATAGTGTAGATTCCTGTGCAACCTCGATATCCTGTGCAAATCTGTCCTGTTCACATGTGCTATCTCGTACTCTGACTCACTAGCCACTGTTAGTTCTCTATTTATAGTAGATATTCCTGTTACAGTTTTCTCTCTTGTTTACATACTGTATTTTTTCAGATTCTGTATTTTGCTCTACTGCATGTTTATATTTTCTAACCTGCTATGATCTGTTGAGATGTACTGTACTCGCTCCTGTCTTGACTGGACCTGTTGATAAATTTTACAGATAGCCTGGAGGTTGCCTGCAGCCTAGAGGAGACAGTAGAGGTTGCATAGATAGCTACGATTTTTGCTTATAGTTTATTTTCAGTCATCTTGAGTTGTATTTATGGATTACTGTATTTGAGTTTTGAGATATTTTCTGAGTTTGTATCTTAGACACTTAGACTTCTATCTGTTGTATCTCTTTTCGATTTCATGTTTTATCTATCTTCCTTTATGCTCTACCTTAGATGTGATTGAGTTTACATTCGGCTATGTTACCCCCATTCGGGGAGTATAAACTGTTTAGTCTTATACTGTTAGATGCATTGAGACCTAGGACAGCGTTCTACCGCCGACACTGCGGCGTAGGCTGGGCGTTGTTACGTTCTCGTGCCCTAACTCTAGGGTGCGGGTCGTGACATGTTTTTAGTGGTGGCCCATACAGGTCGAGTTTATGTAGTGGTATTCGAACTTGAGTACCACTACAGCCTGCAGTAGGATTAGGTATATTTTGAAGGTACTCAATCACAGTTAGGAACCCTTGAGAGATTCCTGGGACGACCCTTGAGAATCTTATTTTAACTTCGATTTGAAAACTCTCTTTTTCCTTGATTGTTTTATCTTTATTTTCTTTTGTTGAATTTGATGGATTATTGTTGAATTTGGGTTTGTATTTATTGATTTTGATGGAAGATTGTTGAATTTTGAATCTTGACGATTAGCTGTAGCATCCGGGTTTGTATTTATATGATTGAAGGATTTTGTTCATTTTTGAGTTGATGTTCGTTGATAAATTTGATTTGATTTTTGGGTATTTATTGTTGATTTAATTTAATTTTTGGCAAGATGAAATTATATGGGCTAGGTCATCTATGTTATGGAATCTAGTCTTCTATAGTCACATTAGCCAGCATGGTGAGGACATATAGTCTGACTCTGGATATATTTCTCGGATGTAGGAATTTAAGGTTTTCGCAGCCAAGCTAGCGGCACCGCGAAAATGTTAAATACCATGATTCTAGAGATATGTACATAAGTCAAGGGCTCTGTGATTATCGTAGCCTTGCTTACTATTATGACGAGGATTTAGAGTACCATGATTGTGGATAGACGCATATGATTATCAGATTGTACCTTAAATATTTTCGAACATGTTTTCTCTACTTTGTTTCAGTCCTTCAAAAAAAGGGAATTATTAATTGTTTTGTTTTGTTTCGTTTCTCATCATTTAGCTTAGGAGTAACTTTAGCTATTTTATAAACCTTTGTATAACTTCTTCTATGAATTTCTTCTTAATACAATGAATCGATGATTTTGCTAGACTTTACCTTGGATTTGATATCTTAACTCTAGATTTCAAAATGATTCCTTCTTTTAAACAGATAAGCAAAATAGATTTTATCGTTATTCCCTTCTTGCTATTATTTTTGTATTAAATAATAATAAATCGTCTTGATTACACCAATCACCTGTTTTGCAATATTGGTAGGAATCTAATGTTGGTCTTGGTATAGAATCTGATTTTTATATTGGGACATGAGAATATATATATATATGAATATATATAGTGGATACTTTTCTTACACTAATGCATGCTACACTTGATTTTTACTAATCTAAATAAATATTAATATGTCGATGATGTTAAATTTTCAAAACTCCAATATTTCTGGTTTTCTGCTTTTCCAGTTTAAATTCATAAGTTAAATATAAATTTCATGTTATTAGTTATGTTTACATCACTGCACATGTATGTCATACCTAGAGTTTCATTTTAAAAAAAAATTGTTGAGTTTTGTGTTTAATTTGTCAAATCTGAGACTATGTGCATATTAACCCTTAATACTGGATTTTAAATGTTAGTTCAAATTGTTGTTTTAAATGTAATATTTAGAGCTGTGTACATTGTTGTTGTAGGGATATAATGTTAGGTTTCATATTCTTCCATGATAGGTTGTGATAAACATTGAGTTGGTTTTGATGTTCAAATTTCTCCAAAATCCTGAAAACTGAATATATGTTAATATTTTCACATTGATTTCAAATGTTCAATTTCAGATTTAACATATAATATTGAACTGTATGCGTAGATAAATGTATGGATAGTAAGTTAGGGTTTTATTT
The DNA here is from genome assembly GCA_029216955.1 of Iris pallida. Classification (NCBI taxonomy): domain Eukaryota; kingdom Viridiplantae; phylum Streptophyta; class Magnoliopsida; order Asparagales; family Iridaceae; genus Iris; species Iris pallida. The sequence continues at coordinate 4,910,336 of JANAVB010010193.1, read as the reverse complement.
CTATCATGTTAGGATGTATTGGGACCATTGAGATTGGTTGCGATGTTCAAAACCCTAAAATCTGAAACTGTGTTATGTTAATATTGCGCTGGTTTAAATGTTAGCATCTTTTCAGATTTTGTATGTAAATGCTGAACTAAAACTGGGTTTAACCTTTCAATACTAAGCTATAACCCTGTACAAGGACACACACACCCTAACTTAGTATACACTGTCATGTAACCTAACCCTTTTTCCCCTCTATGTTATGATTATATATCTAGATAGATATATATAGAGCTTAGGCATACATGTTATAATATATAAATACATAACTAAGTCTCTACCTTTTTATATATATATATATATATATATATATATATATATGGTTAGCTATGCAAGTTGTGATTAAATAGATTGTATATTGTAGATTGTTAACCCATATGCCATGATTAGTGTAACTTGATAGTTATTGTTTGAAATCCAAATCCTCATATACACTTTCATGTATATTCACGTACACACACGCCTACTATCTAACCATATGAACACGTCTCCATACACACAATGCTAGCTTTTCCCTCTCTAACGCTCTCTCTATATATATATTGTGATTGGATTTTAATGCAAGTGATTTTCAATTCCTTAATTTTTGAATTTGATTTTCTGTACCTTTTTTTTAAATAATTGGTAGTTGCCTTTATTTTATTTTGATAATGACCAATTTTTATATAGGATGGTAGACAGCCCTACAACCTTGATGATTGTTGTTTCCTTATCTTCCCAATTAAGACACCCTAGATTGTTTGTGTGTTGATACCATAGTACTGTTTTGACCTAGAATGACCAGTGAACCTAGGTGAGACTTCCAACTGCTACGGTATGCCCTGACCTTGTATACTATTCCTTCAAATTTCATAATTTAGATATAAAAAAATTTAGACCTTAATTGTTGGAAAATAGGGACGTCACTCCATTAGTATCAGTTGTAGATATATATGGGTTAGTCCTTGATGTGGGGATGTGTGTCTATAAACATGTAGCTTAGGAGATTTAGGAGAGATTATAGTATCAGCCTTGATAGGATGTACTAGTCTTTTGGTGAGTATAAATGTGTTATGAGAGATAGGGGCCTATATGTCTTAGTAATGCATCATTCCTATGGTAATAGAATGTATTAATAGATGGTTAATAGGAAGATAATAGTTTGAGCATACCTATAGCCTATGATCAGTTCCTTTTCATCCTTAGTTAAGACCACTTTAAAATAGGTCCAGTCCCTTGGATATAGGTTCCAGTCCATATTTTATTGAAGTTCCATTACCGCCGTACAGCAGAGCAGTATTGGAGGTATTCCTAGATTGACACTATTTAGACGTCCGTTTATTATTCCAGTGTTAGGAAGTGTTACCTTAGATATTGGGTAGGTTGGAGGCTCTAGAAGGAGTACTATCGATCTTAAATTTCGAGGACGAAATTTTTCTAAGGTGGATAGAGTTGTAGCACCCAGTTTTCCAAATGAAGGTAATTTTAAAATTTCGTGTTTATAATTATTTTAATAATGATATTTAATTCATGATATAATTTTTGGTAATTTTAAATTATTTTAAAATTATTTAAATCAATGACTTGTGGTTTTGACGTTTTGCTAGTGAAACCCTAGAGACTGTTTGACCTAGAGCCTAACCATGTGATTATGATATTTTAATGTCATTTTTGGCCTAAGGATATTTTTTGCATTTGACCTCTTTGAATTATTTTGATATTATTTTATTATTTATGATATTGTTTTGGGATTATTTGAGTCGGGTTCGAATTTCATCTCAATCTGACTTGTAACGGGGACCCGGGGGTAGTTTGACTCTAGTGGGACCCACACACTAGTTAGGCATGGCCCACATGATATTAATTTTAGTCCACATGATAGAAATATTTTAGTTAGAGGTTAGACTAATTATTATGGATAAGGTTAGTGTGATTAGAGACTTTAGAATGACTAATTTAGCCCCAACCAATTAGCCCTTTCCTAATACTCATAGAATAGGTTAGTAGGGGCTTTTGGACTTTTCCTAATAGGACAAAACCACCTTTATGGCCAGCCACAATAAGGATAGGGTTGAGCCTCCCATTTGTCATTATCCATCTATTTTTCTCTCTCTTGTTCTTCCCCAAATTCCTAGAGAGCAATCCCTAGCAATTTCTCCACCAAATCCTTCCATTTCACCACCAAATCTTCTTCTTTCCTTCTCCATTCTAGCCAAGGAGGAAGCTACCCAAGTTTGGAAGGATTCGGAGCTCGTTCGTGTCCTTTTGGAATCTCTACGTGTCGGTGTCGCTCCGGGAAGGTTTTTCTTCGATTCGATCTATCGGGAGGTATAAATCCCTTCTCTTTTTCATTTCCTCATGCATATAGGTCTATTTTGAACCCATAGGAATGACTCCCATGGTTGTATCTCCGTTTGTGTCCATTTTGTGTCCATTTGGAGGTCATAGGAGTGTCCTTTGTGTTGTGGATGTGTTCATGTTACATATATAGATTTATATATATATTGTAATGAGAGTGTATCTATATTTATATATGTAATAAATGGCTCATGATGATTATATAATCAAGTTTGTGAGTGTGGTTCCTCATATTATTATTGCTATTATTGTTGTGGATAATTAGGATATATATTGTGTATTCTTTTGGCTCAAACTACCCAAATCCGTCATGATTTTTATCCACGTTTTTAATTTCAGCCCTAACTTAGAAATGTCATAACTTCTAGCTCAAAGCTCGGTTTAATCTCCCATTTTTTTAAAAGAAGCGTATTGAAGTTAACTTTCCAAAAACATGTATTAATAGGCCTAATTCTTTCTGTAACTTTTTGGAGATTTATTTGAGTGTCAGCTATACGAAAGACAAACGCGTTCTCGGTGTTTTCGCGATTTCGGGAGTTTCCGGAAACGAAAACGCAATCCGTTTGAAGTTTCGGAAAGCTAACACATAGATCTATAACATACTTTAATCCTAGATTTTAATTCATGCTGAGATGGTACAGTATTGATTATTAGTAGGAGTTACTATTCGGCATATGCATTTTGTGCACCCTTGTGTGTAATATAATGTTCTATTTGATTTTAACCCATGTTAATGTATATATATTATGTAATTAAATAGAGAATGCAAGAATGGGTAAATGTTTAAATAAATGATGTATGAGGTGTAAGTATTCTATCTAATGTAAGCATGTATAAGTATGGCTTGTAATGAATATGTAGGTTCCATAGTATGTAATGTATGGTGCATATAGTGGTGCAAAAAAATAAATGAATGATAAATGAATGCAAGCATGAATGTAATATAATAATAGATGTAATGTATGCAATATACAAGTTAATGAGATGTAATGTTCTATGTTAACACAAATCCTATATTACCTCATGTACCCCTTATACTATGTTGACACTATCACACTTGACACTTTGTTCACTTACACTTTGACACTCTTTGATATGTATATACTATGTATGCCCATTTAACCCTCACTTATCCCTTTGCCATGTTCACATACACACACATAGCCTCTTACATAAGTATTTATGAATACAGTTAACTTAGCTATGTATGTATATTATATATATGTTAGCATATTGTGTTGTAATATATAAGTTTATATAACCATTTGAAATGCCATGATTATAGACCTAATGTTGAATACCAATATATGCATTTGTATATATGTGTAGGCATATATAGCTTAAAGTAATAGATTACCTAGTGTATATCCAATGTGAATTCTTGCCTATTTGAGTATTGAATAATTGCATGCTATATAGAGTTGGGTGTATATTGGCTTGTATAGCCTTGTATTGATGTGTGCTTGCTAGGATAGTCTTGGTTAGGCCTAGTAAGACTTGCTGGGTTAGGACATGACCTAGTTTGACCTAGTTTGACTAGTACAGTTGACCAGAGTTGACCAAGGGTTGACTTTGGCCTAGTTTGACCTAGATTCATGTAGAATACATTGTAGTGATTTATATTACCCTTCTGGACATGTCGTGACTTGTGCTGTTCTAATTAGGAGCCAGACACCTCTTCTCGGATAGTATCTTTACCTTGGACATTCAGATATCAGGCGAGTACATTCTCTGATCATTTCATATCCTGCTTAGAATTATATTCCTGCTTTAGATTACTATACTTGATGCTGTCACGACATTATCACGGATTAGTACTATATGGATCTTATCATGCGATGTTATCCCCCTCGGGAGCATCGGGTACATTGTGTTATGTGCGTTTCACTTTCATCGTGTACTCCTGTACTTTCATTACATGTGCACTCCTGTGAATCTTGTACTCTCATGTTCACGGAGCCCCTATGTATACTATCATATGCACCCTATATGGGCTCCTATGTGATATCCTGTGCAATAACATAACCTATTTAGATCCTTGTGTATTTATTGGGGATACGGGGGAGTGCTAGTAGTCGTGTGAACAATTCCATTATAGTGTAGACTCATGTGCAACCTCGATATCCTGTGCAAATCTGTCATGTTCACATGTGCTATCTCGTACTCTGACTCACTAGCCACTGTTAGTTCTCTATTTATAGTAGATATTCCTGTTACAGTTTTCTCTCTTGTTTACATACTGTATTTTTTCAGATTCTGTATCTTGCTCTACTGCATATTTATATTTTCTAACCTGCTATGATCTGTTGAGATGTACTGTACTCGCTCCTGTCCTGACTGGACCTGTTGATAAATTTTACAGATAGCCTGGAGGTTGCCTGCAGCCTAGAGGAGACAGTAGAGGTTGCATAGATAGCTACGATTTTTGCTTATAGTTTATTTTCAGTCATCTTGAGTTGTATTTATGGATTACTGTATTTGAGTTTTGAGATGTATTCTGAGTTTGTATCTTAGACACTTAGACTTCTATCTGTTGTATCTCTTTTCGATTTCATGTTTTATCTAACTTCCTTTATGCTCTACCTTAGATGTGATTGAGTTTACATTCGGCTATGTCACCCCCATTCGGGGAGTATAAACTGTTTAGTCTTATACTGTTAGATGCATTGAGACCTAGGACAGCGTTCTACCGCCGACACTGCGGCGTAGGCTGGGCGTTGTTACGTTCTCGTGCCCTAACTCTAGGGTGCGGGTCGTGACACTTCTCTTCCAAGTTTCTTCATCTCCTCCTCGGACAGTACAATTTCCAATCCAAGCTTCTCCATGTCTTCCAGCAAATGGCGCTCCTCGGTCAAGAACATCGCCATTGGGTATCGACTAAGTGCATCAGCAACAACATTTGCCTTACCCGGATGGTACTACAGGTTGATATCAAAATCCTTCATTAGCTCCAGCCATCGTCTTTGCCTCATGTTCAGCTCCTTCTGAGTGAAAACATATTTCAGACTTTTGTGGTCCGTAAATATTTCCACTCTCTCTTCATACAGGTAGTGCTTCCATAGCTTCAAATCAAATATCACCGCTGTAAGCTCCAAATCATATGTGGGATAGTTCTTCTCATGAGTCCATAATTGTCTAGATGCATAGGCAATTACTTTCCCGTGTTGTTGAAGAACGCAGCCTAGTCCTTTTCCGGAAGCATCACTATAGATTGAGAAACCACCGGTACCTGCGGGTAGTGTAAGTATCGGCGCAGTTGTGAGCCTCTTCTTCAGTTTCTCAAAAGCTGACTGGCACGCTTCAGACCATATGAACTCTTCATTCTTCCTAGTAAGCTTCGTCATTGGCTCCGCAATCTTGGAGAAATCCTTCACGAACTTCCGGTAGTAGCCAGCTAGTCCCAAAAAGCTCCTGATCTCTGCAACCTAGCTTGGTGCAGTCCACTTCTCAATAGCAGCTATCTTCTTCGGGTCCACTGAAATTCCTTTTCCTGTGACAACATGGCCCAAAAATTCCACTTTGTCTAAAAAGAATTCGCATTTGGATAGCTTACCATAGAGCTTCTCCTTCCTCAAGGTACTCAGCACTTTCCTTAAGTGCTCTTCATGCTCTTTCTCCGTCTTCGAGTAGATCAGTATGTCATCGATGAAGACGACAACAAACTGATCCAGATATTCATGAAAAACCTTGTTCATGAGGTTCATGAATACCGCAGGAGCATTCGTCAGTCCAAACGGCATGACCAAGAATTCAAATTGTCCATACTTGGTGTTGAACGCCGTCTTGGGAATATCCTCCTTCCTGACCTTGATTTGATGGTAGCCTGATCTGAGATCTATCTTTGAAATACCTCGGCTCCACTCAGTTGATCAAACAGGTCGTCGATCCGGGACAGGGGGTACTTGTTCTTGATGGTGATGTTGTTCAGCGCCCGGTAGTCGATGCACATCCGCACGGTTCCATCCTTCTTGGACACGAACAACACTGGTGCTCCCCAGGGTGAAGCCCCGTCTCTGATAAATCCTTGCGACTTCATGTGGAGAATTACAGCAAAAACTCTTATGATTGATCTAAGGACATCCTGTTACAACTTCCAAAAAAATAGATAATGCTATTCAGCAGTCCTAGGTACTATTCTTCATGGTTCTGGCTCTTGCATGAGCAGTCTCCAACTGCTTCATCTTCTATGAACCTCGAGTATGCATCATGCCTTATTGTAGTAGGCAGGGTCTGCTGGATAGGAAGAGGGTCCCTAGATTGTGGCCTAACAGGTGTTGCTGGGATAGGTATTCTGGTATGATGGAAAGATAAGGGGCAATCCTTTACCCGATGTTCAGCAGATCCACATACCAAACATTTCCCCAATCTCTTATGACAGATATTGGCTTGGTGACCAGGCCTTTTACAGTAGTCACAAACCAATAGCTTCTTACGATATAACTGCCGGATAGGGCTCAAAATGTCTTCTAGATTTCAGGGGCACCCCTTCTAGGGTGAGGTTCCGCTCCAACTTCGTTTAAGATAGCTAAGGCTACATCATTGACGTTCTTCATGTCTTCTCTCGTGATATTCATCTGTTCCTGTTGGGCTTCATCTTGAGCTTTCTGGGACTCCATGATTACTTGAAATAGGGCAACCATTTGGAAGGTGTTTGCTGGTACTGGTGGAGCAACAGGAATGGGTACTTCCCCAAGGAATGCAACTCAGTTTGAGAAGAGGTAGAAATCGCCAGTGTAGTGAAAACTTCACTGGATGCATTATGGGGACGGTCAATCAGCTGCGAGGGAATAAACCCTGGACTTGGTTGAGGAGATGGGGTATGATCCGGAGATGACACCTCATCGCCAGCAGGATTGGTCTTGTCAATGGTCATTCTCTGGAAGGTTTAGGGTGCAAACATAAGCAAGGTATCCTACCAGTCTATAATCAAACAAAAATATTTATTTATAATATATTTCGGTCCTATGTTGTGACAAATTGATGTTCTAGTGTTCTAATTGTTTCTAAATATGTTTTTCTAAGTTGTTGTTCAGACCTGCATGGGCCACCACTAAAAACATGTCACGACCCGATCCCAAATAATTGGGTCGAACCGGATCATGCCCAGCCTGTACCGTTGTTGAGACGACGGCAGTAAGCTGTTCAGCAGCAGGTAACCATACAACAACACTATATTTGTCATAACTCAACATCGGGAAATTGAAACTTTATTAAACTTGAAATTTAAATACAAATGGGAAAATGTTCTGAAATAAAATAACAGAAATGAAAATAACAACAATGCAGAAAAAGAAAAACTATCTATCAGCCGGATCATCGGCCTCAGTCCCAACGTCCTCCAATGGGGACTCTGGCAGCACTACCGGGTACAGGACTGGGTCGTAGTAGCTGCTGATTAACAGCTCAGCATCCTCAATGTCCCCTAAAAATGTATCTCCAGTCAGGAGGAAGCAAATTACAATTCATGCTAATTTAACAGTTAAATTAAATAATAGAATCATGCAGTTCTAAACATTTTTAAACATGAACAGTTCGTTACAGTAAAACAGTGATTTGAACAGGTAATGAAATATGACCGGCTTTGGTTTGTTACAGGAATGGATAAGGGGTTTTGTTACAGTATGGTCATAATCATTACGCTATTCCCCCAGTCCCCAGTAGTTACAGTGCTCTCAGAGAGAGTTTCGTGTTTGTATCGTGGTTTAGACTTGTAGTAAAGCGATTAAATAAATAACTGTAAACTAACATAAACTATACTTGTCTCAAGGAAATGACTGGAGGGGTAGAAGACTTCGAGACGGGAAGTTAGAGTCGTCCTCGAATTCCTACATTCGAGAGATAGACTCAGATATCAGGTTTACCAACTTAGCTATGCTAGTTGAAATCTCTATTTGCGTCCTAGTCCAATTTTAGTTCTTTAATTAACCAAACACAGAAAACACGATAATTAGTACGTTGATTTAATACGAGGAAAAAATGTCATTTTAACTTTGAATTCGGGAAAACATCGTCGATGCTAGATTATTTTAGGAAAACTAGGTATTTTTTATAAATATAAATATAAAGCTAATTTTTCTTATTTAAAGAGAAATACGTGACTTTTTAGTTATTAATAAACTTGTCAATTTTAAGTGAGAAAATATTAATTAATTTTATACGAAAATACTTTTTAGTCAATTTAATCGTTAAATAGAAAACTCGTAAAACCAGAAATGACAAGAAAATCTAAGCTATTACAGTTACAGACCACAACCAGCTGGGCTTATGCCCATTACAATTTATTTACATAAATTGAAATAAGACAAAACCGTCGTTAGTCTTAAACTGAAATATTAAATAAATTTAAACAGAAATTAAATAGTAAAAATAGAGGTAAAAATAGAGTCTCAGATATGGTCCAATCCTCATCTTGGCTAATTGCCTCAACGTCCGGGCGGGGCCGATTTCGTTTGCACTTAGCTGGGTCCATTGACCGATACGGTCGTCACCCCAAAATCAAATATCGAATAAAATTTTGAAAACCATTTTAAATTCATTTTAAAATAATCCAGGATTTACGAAAAAATCCAGCAGCATCTCCTATGTTTTTGGTCAACCCAAAAACTGGGAATTGGCGCCGATAATTTCCTGCAAATCCCAAACCAGGGAAAAACCCGAATTTATATATATATAAAATCCACAACCAGTCCACAGAATAATCGGGACGACCCAAAATAATTTCGAAAGTCCGATTCCAATTCCACAAATCACAGAACGCTACCAGAAAAATCCAGAAAGCTAAAACATACCAAAAATCAATTCCCGAAATATTTCGGGAATCCAAAATAATTCACAGGACCTTTCCGAAAGTCCCGAAAAATTACGACGTCGCTAAAACCGAATTCCCAAAGGGAATCGGGGACCATTTCTCATCATCGACTGATAATAAAAAGAGCGGGATAGGGGGTTATACCTTGGATTGCTCGGCTAGAGCTCTCAGATGAATAATAGAAAGAAAATGAGCTCCGACAGCGAAAGTATTCCCGAAACAGTGCTGATTCGAAGCGTCGACAAAGGACGCTGAAAAACGCAGAAGCTAGGGCACGGCCAGGGAACGCTGGAACAGCGGGGGTACTCGGCCAGAGGGGCGCCGAAGCTTTGGCGGTTGGCCGAGGAGCTCGGCGGGGTCGCGAAGGGGCGCGCGAGGGGGATCGCCGAGGGAAGCTCGGCGGGGGCTGGCGCTCGCGGGGGAGACGGACGGCGACAGGGGCTGTCGGCGGGGGCGCCGGTGGGACAGCGGGCGCGATGCTCGGCCGCGAGGGTGGCCGCGGCTAGGGCGCGGCTTGGGCGCGCTGAAGGAGGCAGGGGCGCACGAGGGGAGCTCGGCGCGGGGCGCGCTGGTCGGCGGTCGGCCGAGAAGGGGGTGGTCCGCCGGAGGGTTTGGGGTTGGTAGACGGTTTTGAAGAGGGAGTTGGTGAGGAGAGTGATGGAGTTTGGTGTTCTTTGAGAAAAACTTGTTCTGTGAGGGAGAAATGGGAAAGAATGCTTTTAAGAAGAAGAAGGAGAAAGCTTCTCCTGAACGTGGGGAAGAGTTGTGGTGAGGAGTTAGTGTAGTGAGAAAGAATAGGGGAAAGGAAAGAGTGGGTCATGCACAATTATGCTGGTCCTTCGGGACCAGCTCACCAACGTCCATTTTTTTATATATATATAAATTATTAGAACCAATCAGAATTTAGAAAAGAAAGGAAAAGAGATTGGGTTCAGGCTCAGGCCTGGGTCTGGGTTCGGACTCGGGTCTTGGTCTGAAACAAAAATCCATATTATTATTTTTTCGAAATCCTTTGCACTCAATAATATATAATAATAATAATAATAATGATAGATTTACTAAAATTAATACTAAAACACTATTATTAATTAATTACAAAAATATGGGTTTCACACAAAATCCCAGGATCGCTTGGGGAGCCTCTCTCGTCCGCCCAAAAAATTATATATATATATATATATATATATATATATATATATATATATATATATATATATATATATATATATATATATATATATATATAATATGATATTTCTAATTTGGCCCCTCATCAAATTAGATTCATCTCCGGTATCTACACATGATTTTCATGACAATTATACCCTTAAGCCAATTTTCCAAATACACCACTTTAATTTGGCTTAATTATTTAGATAGCCCAACACAATTAATGTTACATGTGTGGCCCCTAATTATTGAATAATTCCAACAATCTTCCACTGGGACAACCTTATAATTGTGTTAACCTTAATGAGCTCATAAATTACTATCTTAACCCTAGAGTATATCTGGATAATCTCGTCTATTAACCATATCAACATAGGATTAAAGTGGCCTTCGTCACATTTAGCATAAATAAATCATAAATGGTCAAATAAACCAATATAGCTAAATGACATAAATCAATCATAGATGCGTAGCATGAAAATTACACGCAATATGATCAAAATATGTCAATTTCCAACTGGTCCTCCTTTACTTTATTGAGATCAATACTTTAACGTAATAAAAACAGAATGAACTGAATTTTTTTATATATCTGATCAGATAAATATTCAAAATACTTTAGAACATAAATGTGTCCAAATCCAAAATTATAGCACCAAAATACATAAATACAAACTCCCACTATATTGTCATATCCTCAAATAAGGTAACACCCATATGAGCAGTGTGCTCATGAAAGACCTTGGGTGGTAACACTTTTGTGAGCGTATTCGCTAACATGGAGTTTGTCCTAATGTGCTATATGGACGCTGACCATTCTGAGTTCTTTCCTTCGCAACTAGAAACTTTATGTCAATATCCTTGGACTTATATGAGTTCCTATTGTTATTGGAATATAGTACTACTGATTTATTGTCACACCATAATTTGAGTGGTCTTTCAACACCCTCCTGTAGGCGCAGCCTTGTGACAAAATTTTGCAACTATATTCCCTGAATAGATGCCTCACAGCATGCTATAAAATTTGTTGTCATGGTGAAAGAAGTTATGAGTGTCCGTTTGATACTCATCCAAGATATATCTTTACCAGCCAAAAAGTAAACATAAATTGATGTGGATCTCATGTTGTCTTGACATGTAGCAAAATCGGAGTCGGAATACCTTATGATCTCCAAAATCTCCTATAAAGCGCATATAATTCCTTGTTCTCTATAAATTACTTAAATAGTTTGGTTGCTATCCAATGATCCATCCCATATTTGTTTCAATATCTGCCTAACATCCCAACTATGTACGCAATATTCGGACGCGTACATACTTGAGCATACATTAGACTCCCTGCAACTGATCATGAACGGGAATTCTATTGCATTTCCTTAACTTTAAGGCTATTCTTAGGGTACTTGATTGAGACTGAATTTGTCTCCTTTAGCGACATGTGTCACCTGATTTGCATTAAATACTTTAATCGATATACAAAACCAGGAAAAAAATATATACTCCCACTGAATGTGTGATACACACAATCTTCAACAATGTTTATCTCAAAACCAAACGAGATAATCACTTGGTGAAATTTTAAGCACCTTTGACGAGAAGCCTGCTTGAGTCCATAAATAGATTTTGTCAATTTGTAAACCATATTCTTTGGGTCTTTTGACACAAAGTTTTCTGGTTGCACCATATAAATTATTTCGTCAATGTTTTCATTGAGAAACGTTGTTTTGACATCCATTTAATGTAACTCAAGATCAAAATATGCAACAAGGGCTTATGATTGTTCTAAAGAGTCTTTTAAAGATACCGAAGAAAAAGTCTCTTTAAAATAAATTCCTAACTTTTGAGTAAAGCCACTAGCTACAAGACGTACTTTATACCTCTCAACATTACCCTTCGAATTCTTCTTGGTTTTAAATACTCATTTGCAACCAACGGACTTTGCACCTTTTGGTAATGGGACAAGTTTATAAACTTTATTGTCTTGCATAGACTTATACTCATCATTCATTGCCTTAATCCACTTTTGAGAATTGGAACTTTCTGTGGCCTGACGGAAGTTGATTAGATCATCTTCTAGTATTACACAGTCTTTCTCACGTTCATAGAGAAATATGACAATATTATACGAAATTATATTTCTTCCTTCTCTTAGTGGACTGTCTCAACGGCACCGGTTCTTAAGGTTGTTAGTTTGTTCCTCAAAAAGAATTACCTTATCTTAAATGGGGGTGCCGCTACTTTGACTTGTTAAGGTAGCTCAACATCGACTTGTAGAGGTAATTTGACATTGTCTTATTGAGTTTCCAAATTCAATTCTTGATTAATTATAGGTACAGTAACCTACAAATCGTCAAAAATGATAGTAGGAATCGAAACTGATTCCTCCTCAATGACAATGTCCCTAACATTATTTCTCCCCCAAACTCAATACCCTCAAAAAATATTACTGTTCTCGTCTCAAAATATTTCATCTATGTGGGATCATATAATTATTAACCACTTGATCTGTCAGCATAGCAAATAAAGTAGTTGTTTACAGTTTTTGGTCTGTTTTCCTTTACACATTCAATACATACATTAAAGTTTGTGAAGCCAAGGGAATCCAAAAATTCTATCAGACACAAGCCATTCAACTCTATTTCTGGAGATATGACCTAATCGCTTATGTCATAATGAGGCTAAAAAATTTATTGTTAATTTTGCGTTTAGTACCACATGACTCCACTTGCAAAGTTTTATTATAAAATGCAATAGTTTCAAGTGAATATAAGTTATCATAAACCTTAAGAGAACTGTTACCAATAATATTTTAATTTAAAGATAGGCTAAACTTATTTTTTTTTCAAATGAACAATGATAACCATATTTGTCCAATAAGGAAACTGAAATCGAATTTCGTCTAAAAGATGGTACAATAAAAAAATTTATCAAATCCAAATAATAATCGGTTCCTTATAACAACCTAAAATGTCATATTGCTTCAATTTCCACCGAATTGCAGTCACCCATATAGAAGTATCTTTCACCATTAATTGACTTTTGGTAGCTCAAGCAACCTTGTCTAGAACACTAATGTGGGTAGTCGCACCAGAATCTAACCACCATAAGTTTCTATCTCAGAACAGACCAAATTTAGAAACGTACTTTTGCTTATATACCATGCATGGTATATTGTACATTTCTTCTTTATGTGTCCCGACTTATCGTAAAAGAAACAACCCTTAATTTTATATTATTGTTTCTTTTGAGCTTGACCCCTTAGTAGCTTCTGTATTCTGTCCCTTTTTGCCTTTAAGGGGGCGTTTGGTACGCGGTATATTTTTTTTATTCCCGAAAAAATTTAGGGTGGGAATCTATTACCATGTTTGTTTGGGCTATAAAAATTTATTTTCGATAATTAGAAATGCCCGGGTAAATAGTTTACCCATAAAACATGGGAATCCTATCCCTTAAGAATATGTGGGTTTTTTTTTGCCCAGGCAAAAAAAAAAAATTTTGTTTAAACTTTTTTCTACTTTTTTGATCATTTTTTTCATTTTTTTTGTCATTTTTGTCGTTTTTTTTGTCTTCTTCGTTTTTTGGTCATTTTGTTTTTTGGTCGATTTTTTGTTATTTTTTGTTGCTTTTTGTCATTTTTTAGTCTTTTTTGTCGTTGTTATTGTTTTTTTCTCTATTTGTCACTTTTTGTCGTTTTTGTTGTTTTTAGTAGTTTTTATCCTTTTCTGTCTTTTTTGTTTCTTTTTGTCATTTTTGTCGTTTTTGTATCTTTTTTCTAGTTTTTTATCGTTTTTTGTTGTTTTTTGTCTTTTTTTTCTTTTTTGTCACTTTTTACCGGTTTTTACCGGTATTTGTCATTTTTGTCGTTTTTAGTAGTTTTGTCCTTTTTTATCGTTTTTGCTATTTTTTTCATTTTTTGTCTTTTTGTTATTTTTGTCGTTTTTCGTCTGTCTTTTTTGTCGTTCTTTACCAGTTTTTGTCGTTTTTTGTTGTCTTTTGTCCTTTTTTGTCGTTTTTAGAAGTTTGTTGTCGGTTTGGTCTCTTTTTTGTCGTTTTTATTAGTTTTTTGTTGTTTTTGTTGCTTTTTGTCATTTTTTATCCTTTTTTATCTTTTTGTCGTTTTTCGTCTCTTTTTGTCACTTTTTTGTTGTTTTTTATCGATTTTTGTCGTTTTTTGTTGTCTTTTGTTGTTTTAGTCATTTTTTGTCGGTTTGGTCTCTTTTTTGTCTTTTTTGTTGCTTTTGTCATTTTTTGTCGTTTTTGTTGTTTTTGTCATTTTTCGTCACTTTTTGTCACTTTTGTGTCCTTCTTTTGTTGTCTTTTATTTTTTTTGTCGTTTTTTGTTGTTTTTTGTCTTTTTCTAGTAGTTTTTTTTATCCTTTTTTGTAATTTTTTATTTTGTCCCTTTTGTCCATTCTTTTTTGTGTTTTTTGTCGTCTTTCGTCGTCTTTTGTCCTTTTTTGTCGTCTTTTTTTTGTCGTTTTCTTTCTTTTTTTGTCATTTTTTTGGTTTTGTCATTTTTTTATATCATTTTTGTTGTTTTTCTGTCATTGTTGTTGCTTTTGTTGTTTTTTTGGTCTTTTTTGTCGCTTTTTTTATCGTTTTTTGTTGTTTTTTGGTTGTCTTTTTTTTCCATTTTTGTCGTTTGGTCTTTTTTGGCCTTTTTGTCCTTTTTTGTATTTTGGTCGGGTTTTTTTTTGTTTTTGATTTTTTGGTTTTTTTTTTTTACTGTTTTTGGTTTTTTTTTCCTTTTTTATTTTAAGTTTTTTTTATCATTTTTATTTTTTTTGGGGAATATTTTTATAGTCACCAAACATGGGAATGTAATTTTTCAGAAAATTTAATTACTTGGAATTTGATTTCCGGAAATATAGAATTCTCGGCTATATAGTATTCTGTATACCAAACGTCCCCTAAAATTTGTTCCATTAAGCATGAAAATTAAATTTAAATCAACAGATATTGTAGTAACTTTACCTGTAAAGAGAACAACAAACATGCTCTAATTAATAACAAAAAATAATAGCCAAACAAATTCAAATAATGGTGAACCCCATATCAAGATACCTAGTACACCGTTAATATCAAGTATTTGGACAGTAGTATTAACTGTAAGTGGTACTCTTGGTGTAATGATTAAACGTTGACAATAATTCATGTCAAATAACAAGCCTATATTTGGATTGGATTATTATTCACATGTAAACGTTATAATTGTCACACATTTATCATCACAGGTATGCGTACAATTCGGCCAAGTATTAATCTTTCTTTGGGCCAGCTAATATTTGCATGAATGTACACACACAAACATCCAACATCACCATCTACACAAGAGATGTCACTTTGGCGACATCTTATTTCAATGAGTCAATTTAGAATGTTAGACAACTATTGCTAGTTATAAAGAATCACCAAAAAATTGAATCTTGACTAAATCCTTATGTACATGCATATTTTAATTAAATAATCATAAATTCTTATGTACATACATATTTAAATTAAATAATCAACATATCAGACTGAATATATGCATCAATAGATTATATCAAACAACTCATAAGAATTACATCAAAACAATCTACTGACGATATACATCAACATATCACATAAAATAAAATTATCGTAGACATGTGAATCCTTTTGCATGACTTAAAATATTAATTTACCGAAAACTAAATTTCTGTAATATATATATATATATATATATATATATATATATATATATATATATATATATATATATAATATATATATATATATATATATATATATATATATATATATAGAGAGAGATAGAGGATGAGGGAGGTGAGGTGCCACCCTATGGAGGGTGTCTACTTGTCACCCCCCACATGCTATCATCATGCACCCATGTGCATGATGATAGCATGGGGGGTGACAAGTAGACACCTCCCCGTGAGGTGCCACCCTACCTCCCTTATTCTGTATATATATATATATATATATATATATATATATATATATATATATATATATATATATATATATATATATATATATATATATATATATATATATATATATTCACACACACAGAATAAGGGAGGTGCCACCCTACCTCCCTTATTCTGTATATATATATATATATATATATATATATATATATATATATTCACACACACAGAATAAGGGAGGTGCCACCCTACCTCCCTTATTCTGTATATATATATATATATATATGTGTGTGTGTGTGTGTGTGTGTGTGTGTGTGTGTGTGTGTGTGTGTGTGTGTGTTCTGCTACAGACACTTATTGTATCGTATCCGTTTCCAAACAAATCTTTTCAAATATCAAAAAACAGTAGTTGAAAATTGCATATAGAACCATATCTAGCAAACAAAGTTAGCATATATATATATATATATATATATATATATATATATATATATATATATATATATATATATATATATATATAAAAAGGAATTTAAAAAAAAAATATATATATATAAGGAATTTAAACATAGACGGATGCAAACTCTCAAGTGATGGTATAACTTAATATAATGCCCATGTTGGTAATATTGTTGTATGAATTTGTAAAAAAAAACCAACTTTCAATGACTTTTATTGTATTGATGTTAATTCCTATTAACTATTACCTTTTATTATCCATTTTATTGGTTGTTTAATCATAATAAATTATATTAATTATATAGGTTAAGGGTTGTCCATTATTATTCATTTTATTAGTTGTTTAATCCTAATAAATTATATTAATTCTATAGGTTAAGGGTTGTCTATATAATGCATACTTTGTCTTGTTGAAGACACATCTTTTTTAGAGTAGCAACCACATGATTCTCCTCCTTCTCTTCCTCCACAAATCACTACCATATGATTTATACTTTTCTATTTCAATCTCTCATACTCTGGGCAAGATCTAAGTTCGGGTCGTTCTTCCGAAACCGCGTACGGTGACGGGAAGCTGGTAGCAAGGAGATTTTACCACTAGGAGGATTCGAGATGATGTCTGCACATAGACCTCGAAAATATCTTAGGACAGTGCTTCATGCATGACTTCCCCGTAGACCGATATTTCTAACATTTTTATTATTTTATTATTCCATTTTTCATGATGATAAAAAAAATATCTAACAATCTAAGAGATTTTTCAATTTTTTATTTTGATGATCTATTTGACAAGAAAAAAAATGATACATGGTTTTACATATTGTTTTAATCGAAATTGATACTCTCTGTCAAAAGAATCAATTTACATGTCTGTCATGTTAAGAATTAAAATATTCTTTACTACATATAATTTATTCACTATCTTTTATATTTGATGACATCATTATTCAGTTTGATATTTGATAACATCATTATTTGGGGACATTAGAATTATTGTTTGAATAATAGTGCAAACAATTTTTTGGATTCTCTATTTTCTATTGTATACATCACTGACTTTCAGGTAATTTACTGATTTTTTTCTTCTATTAGCTTGAATATGATACTATAGCAAATTTATGTTTGTATTCAATTCACTTGGCTATGCCACCTTGACATGTTAATGCCATTGCAATTCCATGAGTCTAGGTATTGTTTATGCAAACCAAGATGTTCTTAATGAATTGGAAAGCAATTACATGATTATGAGATGTAAACCAGTTCAATCATATAACCTACCAATTGTTGTGAGGAATAACACACATTTTTTCTTTCTCTGTGCACTTGAAATGATTTGCTAAGCAAATACATGACTGAAAGCAAATGAGGAATTCTAATTTCTAGTAACTCCATCCAACAATGTCACTACCACATTTCTAGTTTGAGGGTATTTTTGTCATTTTTGGGGTTATTTAAATTTATTAGAATTTATTTGAATTTATGGGAATTTTTAGAAATTATTTTGGAATTGTTTGAATGTAGGTTGACTAGGTTGACTTTGACTAGCTTAGACTTTGTAAACCTAACCCTAGTTGAGTTGGACTTGGCTAGATATGAGACCCTAGGTTAAGTTAAGTTAACTATACTCTAGTTATTGAAATCAATGAGGAAATAGAGATTAGAATAGAAAGTTTTAGACATGACTTGTGATTGAACCATTGATTTATGACTAAACCTAACCCACTAGCCATTAGCCAACCTAACCCTAACCCAATCCCTAGTTGGCCGGCCACCTATACCCATCCTTGGGATTCCCACTCTATAAGTATCCTCTTAGAAATTAGGGCTAGCCTCTAAGGAAGAACAAGCTTTAGAAAGAGGTATTTTCTTAACTTCTAAAATCCATAGAAATTCCATTTTAGCTCCTTTTTCTCTCAAATAAATTGTAATAGGTTTTAAATGAAGTGTTCTTGCTGTTGTTACATGTTATTCTCAGATTCAAACCAATTTGGAGAAGTTTGACCTCAAGAGGAACACCTCTCTTTAGAGCTTTTTGGGGATTTTGATACATAGAGGTAACTTCCAATCTACACCATGAAATTCTGATTTTCTTGCATATTTGGAAAGCCCTAGGTCTACCCTAACTGTAGGTATGCCTAGACCTAGGTTTTGTGTCCGTTTTGTGTCCTAAATGGACACGTATCAGTCCCTCTCTCTAAGTGTTTGATGAAATGCCCCAATGGGCATTTCGATCTAATTTCTAGAAACTAAATGAATAGGAAATTAGTATTTGATGTTGCTTATGCATTTTTTTTGGTCTGGGAGTGTCAATGTGTCGTGTCGTGTCGGATTCGACACTTGCACATGCGGGTGCACGCGCGCGTGCAGGCTGTGCACGCTGCCCTGCTGTTCGGGGGCTGTACCGGACATGACACGCGACCACTGGACACGAGATTTAACACACCCCATGCGGCAGTGACTGACACACCACGTGTCAAGTTTCAGGGGCCTACGTGGCATGTCGAGGGAGTAATCCTCATTGCACTGGGTTTGGACTGATAGTCCAGTCCGGATTACTTGACACTGATACGGTTTTTGTATCACTCACTGACACGACTTGGACATGTGTTAGCTAGCCTATTGTGTAGCCCTATAGGTGGTCTACCTAGGTTGGTGAGCACGAGTCCTGGTTTGGACTGTGTCATGTGCACGACACGCGTGCACACGTGCACGATGCAGTGCACTAAACAGTGCATGTGTGCACTGTTTTGGTTCGGGATGTTTTGGACACGTTTGTGTCCTCATGCTTGGACACAAATACATCACATGACACGTACACAATATGTATATTCATTACCAACCACTGTTTTGGTGTTTTAGTTCAATTTCGATGTTCAATTCTCAAATTTCCTAATTTTACTGATACCTTAATAATAGTTATTATTTCACTGTTTTTGTTCCAGATTTTAACTCGACTTTGTCATCTAATTTAACCTATTCAATGCTGTTAACAGATTGATTTTAGTCCCTGATATGGACCTCCTACTTGTAATCTATTATTGGTTCGATTTTGGTTTGTTTTGGTTAAAAACTGATTTCAAAATGGGTTGATGATATGGGGGGACTGAATTGGTTCAGTTTCACTAAACTGAGATTGTTTAGCCTATTGATTTCCTTCCTTCCTATTTCAGTCTAATGACTGAACTGTCAATAGACTGAATTGATAATATGCAATGGGCTCTTTCCCTTCTCTCTTTCCTGTTATATTTTCAGTTTACTTACACAACACTCACTCTCACACCCTACCTACACACACACATGTACACATGCTCCCTGTTTTCCTGTGTAACACTCACTGCTACACTCCCACATCACCCCCTCTCTACACACATTGTTTTACACACACTCACCTCACTGTCCAGTTTACACACACACAAAAGCATTCACATACACACACTTAACTGTCACTCTTCACACATTGCACACACACTCATGTCTCCTCTCTCTCTATATACATATACATGAGTATATATTATATGTGTATAGCTATATTTGTAATGTATATGCATATAGTTAATGTAGATATATAATATATGAATACGTATATGTATATATGTGATGGTTCCTAATGAATATAATTTATAACCTAATGTAAAGTATATAAATATGTATATGTCTCTATGTAATATTGATTGCCTAATGTATTATAGGTAGTGGCATATAGCCAAGTATGGTTTCCATGTGTAGGCCTAAAGGCATGCAATATAGGTTGTGTGATGTTGGGTTGGCTTTATGTTGTAATAGACTAGTATAGACTTGATTAGCCTAGAATGACTTGTTTGACCTAGTTTAGACTTGTTAGACCTAGTTTGACCATAGTTGACCAAGTTTGACTTCTAGGGTTGACCAGAGTTGACCAAGAGTTGACTTTGGCCTAGATTGACCTAGACTCATGTAGAGTGTATAGTAGAACTTCATTTTATCATTTTAGACTTGTTATGACTTGTGATGTTCTGATTAGGAGCCAGACACCTCTCTTCAGACAGTACATTTCATTCGGACACTCAGATACCAGGCGAGTATATTCTCTGATCATTTCATATCCTGCTTAGAATTATTTCCTGTATTAAATTACTTTACTTATTACTGTCACGTTGGTCACACGGATTGGTACTATATGGATCCCTTCTTGAGATGTTATCCTTAGGAAGCATCGGGTACTACATGTTCTGTACGTTTCACTTACATGGCGTATCACTATGCTTCATTGGTTCATTGATCACTTGTGACATATACTCTTATGATCACAGAGTCTCCTTGAATCCTTATCCCATTTACTGGATATCCTAAAATCTCCTAGAATCCCCATTTATGGGACATCCATGTATCACCCTTCGGGGGCCTTTGCATGGAATCATAATATAACCTAGTTGGATCCTTGTGTATTGATTGGGGGTACGGAGGATTAGAAATAGACATGTGAATACTATCTAAGTAGTGTAGCATCAGAATCTTTCCATAGTGTAGCATCAGAATCTCTTATGCCATTTACATGTCTATATTGTACTCTTACTCACTAGCCACTGTTAGTCTCTATTTATAGTAGATATTTCTATTACAGTTCTCTCTCTGTTTACATACTGCATTTCCTTCAGTACCTGTATCTTACTTTACTGCATGATTATATTTTCTAACCTGCTATGAACTGTTGAGATGTATTGTGCTCGCTCCTGTCCTGACTGGACCTGTTGAAAATATTACAGAGGACGAGGAGGAGGCCTGTGTAGATACCTTCTACGGGGCAGCCCTAGACGATACTTGCGAGCTGGACTCTCAGAAGGACCCAGCTCTAGCTGAGGACATTACCCCCATTGCCTAGACTAGCTTAGTTAGGCCTTATCTTATTTTATGTTGTCTTGAGACTGTTTAGCTAGACTTTACTTCTGTTCAGAGATTTTGAGTTGTATATTCTTTCATATTCAGTAGCTGAGATTTGTACTCTAGATATAGTCTAGGATATTATCTTAGACTATTTTATCTTCTGTATTTCCTTGAGTTCTATATCATATCGTGCTTTCGTCTTCCTTAGTTGTGATTGAGTTCATTTACTGCTATGTCATCCCCCATTCGGAGAGTATAAACTGCTTAGTATTAAATTGTTAGATGTATGTTGACCTAGGACAGCGTTCTACCGTCGACACTGCGGCGTAGGCTGGACGTATCCACGTCTCGTGCCCTTACTCTAGGGTGTGGGTCGTGACAAACAAAACACAAGAATAATGTGTAGACCTTTTTTCGAGTACTTGCATTCATAGAAAACTTACTTATATTGCTACAGCCGGTCAATACAGTTGAAGGTCATTGAAATGCTTCTGATATTATTTTTTATTTGTTCTCTTCTTTATAATAATTGAATTTTTTTTCCCGGGGTCTGGGATATATTAAATTATAATTATGCATGTTTGCTGAATATAGCACTTGAAAGCTTAATACATTTTCAAAATGATAGAATCCAAAACCTTGCAGCTATTGGTACTGAATTAATTTATTTTTGTTGCTTGCCAGCAACCTAGCTAGAATCAATGGACAAGTTGTACATAAACTATCTATTTCATATTAACACTTGGATCTCATTTATAGACGTATGTATTAAGATTTGGCTAGTGAATAGTACCATGCAATTTTTTTTGAACTATATGCATGTGTAGCACACTATTACCCATACAAGTGACAGAAGATCTTGCATATCAGTATACCTGGTATTATTATGGGTATATTGAGTGTTTACAGTCAATGAGTAATATGCAATTTAGCACGTGCTATATGACCATTGACCCAACCTAGATTGAACACAGCAACACATCAATATCCATGCTGTCTTTAGTGATCTACAGATTTTGGTTAAGGTCTTAGAAGGCCAAATTAAGTCCTAGTTTTGCTAGGCTAGACTTTGCCAACAACAACACTAATGGCTAGAACCAAGCTGTGCTTGGAGGCAAAGGAAGCTTTTATCATGATTGCCTCTTATTGGTGATTCAAACCAAGCTTTATTTGATATCTCTCTCATTTACATCTCCGATCTTTGACCTTAACCTAAGTCTCATGTCAATAACCATATACATTTATGGTATTTTTCACTGTTTATTTTGTCAACTTCTAAATGTTAGGATTTTCTCCAGTTTAATGTCAATTTTTTCTCCCTAGTGTAACGAGGAACATATATATATATATATATATATATATATATATATATATATATATATATATATATATATATATATATATATATATATATATATAATATATATTCTTTCATATGATACCATTACCAAATGACTTGAACTTATCGTTTGTCGTACTACTACTGAGCATATCCTTGTATGGTGTGGATGCATTGTTTTCTATATCCTTATATGAATATTGCACAAATATTTTTGAACTAAAGTTGGTGTCGAAATCTTGCAACAAGCGACTTGACCACCATATGTTACTATTGCTCATAACCTATTAGTTTGTATTTTTTTCCCCAATATTATTGATAAATAAAGTTAATATATAGTTGCTCACTTGCTCTTTATATTTTGTCTTTTATTAAAGATGGTCAGATGAGGGAAAACACTTTATTATTTATTTATTATTATTTTATCTTTATATGAGTACTTATTACATCAGATAAACTCATATTATTATATGTCTTGTTTAATGTAAGAATAAATTAATACATGTTGTTCTAACATAACATGATTGTTCTAACCTCTGAACTCATTGTCACTAAAATATTTTTATTTATCATTTTGCTTTATTAGAAGCCTGATATAATTTTGATTGAACTATTTCCAATATATACATATACATATACATAATTCATAGGGAGCATTAATCCTAAAATTAGTAGATTGGTTTGATGAGCTCCAACATTTTTGGTGGTGTGTGATCCCGGAGATTGGGTAATTATAATACATTTTTGACTGCATAGTTATACTTCATATATATATATAGGGAATATTAACCCTAATGTGAATTTTGTGATTTTCTAGTTTTTCAATATTTATTTATCTTGTACAAAATAATGATATGCTACTACATATTGGGTTTGAAATAATTCGTTATTTTGAGATTGTCAATAAGATTTTAGAATTGGCAAATCTTTTGTGGAATATGATAATATGCTAACAAATGTTAGTAATTATGTCCTGATGCAAATTGGCAACATTGATGGCAATGGGTGAACTATTCAAGTTCTAATGCAAATCCTATTGAGGTTTAATATTTATTAGAAACTTATGTTAACCTTATTTGTTGTTAAGTATTGTTGTAGTTTACAAACTCTTACAGATTGTGACTTATTCTAAAGTGAATGAAACCTCATAATATATGTAGAAATTATGTACATATATGTGCTCCATATAACATAGACGACTGTCTGTTATGTACCTATTTATAGACAAATGTATTGTAGTGCTAGAATGAACAAGTTTGTACATCGTTTTAGTTATATATATTTTTTGCTAATATGCAAACTAACTTCTATTCTCTAGAAGGTAGAATCCTCAATGATATTTTTTAATTTTTTGGAAAAGAACATGTTATCGGTGACGATAAAAATGTACTCACTCATTCTAAATATTTATCTCTTAAAGTCAAAGATTTTAGGAATTTTGACGTGTTAGGCTCAAACATGATAATTGTGAAGCAAGAATAATGGAACTATCTAAAATGATGTACAAAATGACATCTTTTGAAGTTCTATTGCTAAGCCGAAATCAAGAGGTACATAAATACTCCGACAATCAAGAAAGGTAATTTTCATATTTACCCACATATTCTATTCATTTTGATCCCAAGTTTAGTTGGACAAATATATATTGTGGAGTGTGTGAGCCAAATTTCTTGGTTTATGTATATTGATTATGGTGATGTTAAATGATTGATTTGCATGTTTGAACCTTAAATGATCATATTATATAGTTTAGATGTTGTTCAAACAATTTAGTCAAAAGAGAAATAATTAGTGAAATTGCAAATTGCTTTAAATCTAAAGTTTTAAAAGTTGAGATTATTTTGGGTACAAGCCGAAAGGGTCCTTCTGTCAACCGGACGTAAATAGCCCTAAGCGACACGGTACTTAATCGTCCCCCCGTGGACCTTCGCTAGCTGGGAACCGGCCCCTACAGCTAACCCAAGTTAATCAACACTTGATAGACTAAAGATTTCTTAAGGTTGATTAGCAAAATCACTTAAACTATTATTATAGTACTTTAGACTGTCATCTTTACAAACATGGCTCATAAAGATAAATCTTTAGAGCCCAGACTGAAAGTTACTATGTCATACTTTAAGAGATGACAGAGTCAGATAAGTTTTGGCTCACTATCCTAAGCATGATATCAGCAATTGATTGAATTACATAATTCTGATGACACTAAGCATGATCTATATGCTTTATGTGAGTCATTATATGACTTATTCTTTAAATATAAAAATGCTATAGAACCATGTTGAGCATTGGAAGGAGTATGAGGGTTCACTTGTGAAACAAGTTAGATACTCATAAGATGATAGGTTCATGTGACAAACTATCATAACTAGACATTGAAACGGTAATTTTAAACGTAGCTTGTGCTGGAGCTGAATAGCTCAGACAATTTTATGTATATACAAATTTATGTACATGTCGTTTGATTTTTAAATAAATTGTGATAATCAATTTGCCTTAAAAAATACTAAAGTATGTCTTTGTGAGTTCTAAGACGAACAGGTACCTGCAGCTGCACATCAAGTCTTAAAGATCATAAAAGGCAAAATGTGGTTCTTGACTATAAAAGTCATAAAAGAACTTTACAGATCTCTTGACGAAGAGTCTATTTACTCTTGACGAAGAGTATATCTAGGTAATTAATCTTAGATTCATCGAGGGGGATGGGGTTAAGCCCATAAGTAAGTCACCAGCAGTGGCAACCCAACCGAGTCTGACTGGAGATCCCAAGAAGCCGGTTCAATGGGTAGAAACAAGCTGGACTAAGGTGACTTTATAGAACACTGACCCGAGATTAATATCTCATTAAAATAATGCCCAAGTGGCTGTACATGTGTACAATGATTCCCCATCCCTATGGTGACAGTGTTCCGGTGTGATTTGGTTAGGATGAGTTTTAGAACTCTTAATAGGTCCAAGCATGATTATGCAGGGTTGACTCCAATCACCAACCCTTGGAGGACTTACCTATGTGAGAGGTCGTGAAGGCCGCGACTATGGGACAGGGCGATCCCAGACAACTTTCATGAATAAGGAAAAAGTGTGCATGGCCAGTCAAAAGTGCCACCCCGACAGACCCAAGAACCTCTGGCATACTATGTGTGTTATTTTCTGAATCTGATTCAAGAAGTCTGATTCAAGGCGTAGTCCATCAAGTACTTCTTCAGATAATGACAATAGTCACTGAGTGAGATTCAAGGCTGTAGTCCATTTCACCTATTGCATAGTATTCATTTGCCCAAAAATTCTTTATCTCTACTATTGTGAACATTGTTAAATCTATTTTCAAAACTTGGTTTTTTGGGGGGGATTGTTGTATAAATTTGTTAAAAAAACCAACTTTCAATGACTTTTATTGTATTGATGTTAATTCCTGTTAACTATTACCTTTTATTATCCATTTTATTGGTTGTTTAATCCTAATAAATTATATTAATTCTATAGGTTAAGGGTTGTCCATTTTATCCATTTTATTGGTTGTTTAATCCTAATAAATTATATTAATTCTACAGGTTAAGGGTTGTCTATATAATGTATATTTTGTTTTGTTGAAGACACATCTTTTTGAGAGTAGCAACCACATGATTCTCCTCCTTCTCTTCTTCCACAAATCACTACCATATGATTTATACTTTTCTATTTCAATCTCTCCTACTCTAGGCAAGAGCTAAGTTCGGATCGTTCTTCCGAAACCATGTGCGGTGACGGGAAGCCGGTAGCAAGGAGGTTTTACCACTAGGAGGATTCGAGATGATGTCTAAACATAGACCTCGAAAATCTCTTAGGGCGGTGCTTCATGCATGACTTTCCCGTAGACCGGTATTTCTAACCTTTTTATTATTTTGTTATTCCATTTTTCATGAGGATAAAAAAAATATCTAACAACTATAACCTTAATCCACCGCAATGTGGAACCACCAACTTTACATGTTATTACAAAAATTCCAGGACATCAAAAAATCTATACAAAAGAAATATGGAGTTGGCTCTTAACATATATATATAGACATAAATAAATAAATAAAATATCCTCAGATTTCTTGTCCGTCCCTTTAAGTCCCAACCCAGATATAATATTTCATTGCATCCCTAATCCATACTGGTGTTATTCGTTTGCAATCCCAATTAATTCAAACTTCTGACATGTCAACCCTAAATTGCAATTTTTTTTATTCGAAACGGAAATATCACAGGATGTCTTGTGATTTCTTTCTAGCCACAAACAGAAGGAGAGTTGATTAAAAGTTAAACAGTATACATGAGGAGGGATATAAATTGAGGAATCATTAAAACTTTGACCGAACAATATAAACTCTAAATTAAATTAGATCAAACAAAAAAGGATTTCTGAATAACAATAATAATAATAATAAATGGATTCTAAACTTGAACCTCATAAATCAAACAAGGGGGCTCTGATACCAATTGTTAGTAAATTAATGCATATTTATTCATGAGATGAAGAACAAAATAAATGCGGAAGCGTACCTGAATCTATTTATTGGCTTGATGGATCTTGAAACATACGTCTCTTTATGAGGTTCGGTCTTCCAACTTGCTACGACCCTTAATGACAAAGAGGAATCAGAATCATTTGTCCTTCTCTTTCTGTTGATGGGGATGCAGAAGAGAAAACCTTTTTTTTTTGTATCCGTATAAGTTGTGACCATAACCCTAACATATATATATATATATATATATATATATATATATATATATATATATATATATATATATATATATATATATATATATATATGGGTTCTTCTACAATACATGTGGGTCCTTCTACAATACATGGGATGTATTAATACATCCCAAACAATTGCATTGAAAATTGTGAAAGGTGTTTACTTTGACTTTGCATGTTACTTTGACTTCGGCTTTAATCTGAACCATTGAATCAACATCCAATGATTCAGATTTGGGATGCAGATTCCTATATATATATATATATATATATATATATATATATATATATATATATATATATATATATATATATATATATGTGTGTTTTGATATTTCTAATTTGGCTGCTCATCAAATTAGATATATCTCCGGTATATGCACATTATTTCCATGACAATTATACCCTAAAGCCAATTTTTCAAATATACCACTTTAATTTGGCTTAATTATAGATAGCCCAACACAATTAATTTTACATGTGTGGCCCCCTAATTATTGAATAATTCCAACATCTAGTATAGTGAGTGCGGGTATGGAAAAAATACCTCGTATGTGGACTACTATCAAGTTACTACCTCGTATAAGGTAGTTATCGTCATTCTAGTCTAGCTGTTCATTGGCAATACATTTGCGTATTACCAGTAAGATTATCTGAAATCCTCCATATACCGAAAGGGATTTTATAAAAACACAAAGTAACATGTCTAGTATTTTCATTCATTATTGGTTCTAGTATGCTACATAATGCAAATTCTTATTTAGAAATTATTTAATTATTATATAAATGAAAAAAAAATTATTCACCCCATTCAATTTTAAAACTATTAGGAAATCACAGATAAAATATTTAAAATTATACATAAATATATTTAAAAAAATTCTAAATTTTTAATAATTTATTAATAATTATTTGTTTTTCGATACCAAAAAAAATCTGTTACTTCGACAAATTGGCGATATTGCCAATACCATCGATTTCGATACTCCGAAACAACAATTACAAGCTGTCAAGAGCAAACCTACGCCAATAAAAATGAAGGTAATAATATGATTAGAAGTGAATGAGTAGTTTGTAACTTGTAGCAAACAAGCTTTATTTTCAAGTTGTAAACAACTAGACGCTTTGTACAAGTGGTTAATGCGTGTGGGTTCCTTCCAAGGGCTCACTTGAAATGGACAATTGTTCTTTTGATCTACATTTTGGCGAAAAAGCTGAGGCATGCAGTTGTACTTTTGCCAGCTAGCTTACCATTTAGTTCCCAATGGATCGTTTATTGTTTCCGTTGGCAACTTGGCCATACAATAAACGAAATATCTTAGATTCACACCGTTTTGGCACAGAAAAAATGGCCACAAACGGACAAACGTTCGGAAGACACCACTTTCCATTTCAAATGACGATCAAGCTGGCGTGCATACTACAAAAGCTCGGGGAGGCTAGAGTTGAATGGTGCCATTTCAAATGAGGAAACTGGCCCATAGTGTGTAAGCAGCCTTTCATACGACACTGCATTTTCATTTATATGATTTATATCTTGTCAGAAAAAAGAACAAAATGAAGCTGCACACAACTTCAAGTGGATGTAAAGAATTATACTTTCCCAAGGCGCAAATTATATCGCAATGTAAAATTACAGCCTTGGTTTTCTAGAGTTGCTGAGGTAGCCTATCAACATGTCAGCAATCATGACTATGGCTATTCAGTAAGGCTTGTGCATCCTGAATATATATATCATCGACAAACTGGAGTGAAATATTCAGAATTTTGTCATTATAAACACGGTTCCCAACAAAAATAACTTTAACATGTCCACACAAACATAAACAAAATCCTACTATTTATACAACATATCAAGCTCTTCTACATAAGGCAACAACATTTCCAATTTTTGCTGATCTATCCCTCGCTGTTGCTGGGAAAATGCCTCTACTCCATGGAGTTTACTAATCTAAATTATTTTCTCAAGGAAACTTTTGGACTGATTTTTGGAAAGGACTATATACGAACTGGGTTGACCCATCTTCCCTTTCTTTCCAGCTTTAAACCTTCAGCCGGTAGCCTACTGCTGGTTTTGTTGCCTCTGTTGCGGAAAGTTTGGATTCTGCGTGGCATTTGGAAGGCCCATCATATTGGGTTGCAAGCTCTGAGTTCCACCCATGTTCCCAAATACACCCTGCTGCTGCTGCTGCTGCTGCTGCTGCTGCTGTTGTTGCATTGCAACCATATTGGCAGGACTAGGTCCTCCCCCCATGCCAAACACTACAATACAAGAGTAAGTCTCAGTAAAGCAGTCATGAGAGTTAAAAAAAAAAAAAAAAAAAGGGAAATTACTGTTATTGCCGGGGCACAATTTTTCGATGGAAAACTAAGAATATGAAACAATTGTAAAGACAATGTTCCAACGCAACACTTCTAGGAAGGTTGCGCAAGTATAACGAAGATCTAAAAATATATCGTTATGATATTACGAGAATCTAAAAAGATTTCGTAATCACAGTAATCGATCGTAGTACTTCTAAAAAGAAGATACAATCAGAGTTACTGGCAGCAACGAAGAAGGTGACTGGCGATAGATGGAAGAACTCCTGCTGGGGTGAATGATCACCGTTGCTCAAAGCTTTATTCGCCCTACGCGGACAGCTTCCAGGAACCAGCAAGTTCGTCGGAGAACTTGGAACACTCCTGCTCTTCTGACTCCTCGGACGGACACGAATTCCCGTGCAAAAGCAACGCTGGTGCGGCGCCTTTCCTCTCTCTCGAAGGCTGCAGATCAGAACTGTGTTAAAGAACACGTCTGAAAATCTCTGTTTTACTTGTGCTAAAGAACACTTCGTAAACTCTCTGGTGGCTTCTCTTTCTGTTTTGTTACCTGTGAGAGAGGAGGAGGCCTTATATAAGCCCCTGCAACAACTGTCCGGTTAGCACAATGTTAGGGACGTGGTAGTAACCACCCCGAACATGGAGCAACCGCTCAGAACATGCGAGGACACGTTCTGCTGGAAGTTGTGCCACCAGCGTAATTTACACTTTACGCACACAGCCCCTTTTACGCACCCTACGCACACTACGCACTCTACGCACACTACGTACGCTGCGCACACTGCGCACTCTACACACGCTGCGTACGCTGCGCACACTGCGCGTACTGGGCGTACTGGGCTGCATACTGGGTTGCGTAACTGGGCCAGTGTAACTGGGCTCGCGTAACGGGCCGCGCAACGTGGTCGCGCAAGTGGCTCGCGCAACGAGCGCAACTTAAGCGCACTATGCGCCTAACGACGATGCTGACGTGCTAAGTGCAAAGTGCGCCAACAAAACGCCACATTACGCCTCATGAGCCCTTGAGCCCGAGTCCGAGTCCGAGTCTGAGTCCGAGTCGCTAAGCCCCAACGGGGCTTAGCTCCTATGAAAATAAATTTCCCAAGAGCAAAAAGCATGAATGCTTTAATTGTTGATTTTAGCCTTTTTCCCATTAGAAAAATAATCCCACATGGCAAACCCATGTGCACCTCCACACCACATGTGCATCTCCAATAATAGCAAAGCTAATATATAGAGATACAAACCATTTGTTTTTTTCGATGTGGGACTAAACCTTTCTAAAGGAAAAACCAAAAACCCAACAATCCCCCACATATCTCTATATAAGGATATAAGTGTTCCCCACAGTAACTGTCCATCATGCATTAGGAGAGATGTCGCTTACGACTTGAATCTTCCCGCATGGGTCAAAAATCAAACTATAATACAAGAATGGACTAAGCCTTGAATTCTGCATCATAGCTGAAATTCTTTCCACTCATATAATGTAGTTACATGTGCTTCTGGCTACACATTAAAGGCCCTGTGCCAGCCTGGTTTCAGTGTATAATTTTGGGTGTCTACAAGTTTACCCTCAAGAGACGGCCTGATATCTCTGTCATACACTATAGGTGAGTTCATTATAAAGAGACATGGCATGAAGCGCTTTGCGCTTCCCTTGCGGTGCTACGCCGCTATGACATGGCTTAAAGCCGAGGCCTTACCCCGTACCGGGAACCTCATCGTAGTGTCATACTACAGTAGCATGAGGCAACCGCCTCTTTGTAGTGCCAAACTACCCAGCATGAAGCCTTAGGCTCCCTTGCGGTGTTACGCCGCAACGACATGGCTTGCAAGGCCGAGGCTTTATCCCTAACCGGGTACCTCATGGTGGTGTCGTGCCACTGTAACATGAGGAACTCCTCTTTGTAGTGCTGACTACACCCCTCTTTATATTTAACATACAGCATTAGGCTAACTGCCTATTTGCGGTGCTACGCCGCTGTGACTTGGCCTGCAAAGCCGAGGCTTTATCCTATTCCTGGGCAGCACCCCACATATAGGAACCTCATTGTGGAGTCACCCCACTGTAGCATGGAGTTTCACTCCTTGTAGTGCTGCTCTACCGTGCTTCCTGTAAAGCACTCCAGGCATTCACTCTGCCTGAGAACTCATTAAGGCAATTAAGCCAACCTTCCCACAGGAACCGTTTTTTCGCAGAAAACAATAGTAGACAACAGTGGTCCGTAACCTCTCCATGCCCAATAGAACATGTACCCACCGTTCCTGATATTGTTCCGATTAGTGGTCCTCCCTTGAACCAAAAGCTAGATGCCTAGTAGATAAATCTTTGAACTATTAGCATAAAATTTTATGGTAGGAATACAATAATCCAATATTAGAATGCCTTCAAGCCCATTTTACAAGCTGTGTCATTGACCAGCTGGCGCTTGAGGCCCTTGGTGAACGGATCCGCCAGGTTCTCCTGACTCCGAACATCAATCACTGCAATAACACCTCTCTTGATAAGATCGTGTACTGCCCTGTGCTTCAACCGCACAGTCCTCTTCTACCCGTTGAAGAGATCATTTGATGCCACCGCCGCAGTCGCCTGGTTGTCGCAGTATATCGGTATCGCCGGTATTTGCGTCCCAACCATTGGAAGATCATACATGAGCTCCCGAAGCCATTCTGCTTCTTCGGCTGCGGTATCAAGTGCAAAAAACTCAGATTCCATGGATGACCGCGAGAGCATAGTCCGCTTCCTCGACTTCCACGATATAGCAGCTCCACCCATTATGAAAATGAATCCACCTGTGGACCTCTCGCTCTCTACCTCTGAGCACCAACTGGCATCACTGAAGCCTTCCACTACCTGCGGATCTCCGCTGTAGTACAGTGCATATGTCTGAGTCTTCTTGAGATATCTCATAACCCGTTTCACAGCTTTCCAGTGTTCAGCACCTGGGTTGCTTGTGAAACGACTCAGCATTCCCACGGCGAAAGCTATGTCAGGCCTTGTGGCAGTAGTAGCATACATCAAACTTCCCATTACGCTTGCATACTCCAGCTGTCTGACGCTTTCCCCTGAATTAGGCTTCAGCTTCAGATCACACCTGTACGGCGTATCGATCCCTGGAAGATCCCGATACCCATAACGAGTGATCATTTTCTCAATATAATGAGACTGTGACAGCGCTAGTCCAGTGTCTGTCCGGATGATCTTGATCCCTAAGATCACATCAGCTTCCCCCAAGTCCTTCATACTGAACTTGCTAGAGATGAACTTCTTTGTCTCAGTGACACAGCTAATATCCGTACCTAGGATAAGCATGTCGTCCACGTACAGACAAACGATCACCCCTCTTCCATCAGCGAACTTCGTGTAAACACACTTGTCCGTATCGCTGACCATGTAGCCATTTGACCTTATAACTTTGTCAAATTTCTCATGCCACATCTTGGGAGCCTGTTTAAGACCGTACAAGGATTTCACCAACTTGCAGACTTTGTCTTCAAGAACCCTGATGACAAATCCCTCTGGCTGTTGCATGTAAATCTCTTCGGTCAGCTCGCCATTTAGGAAAGCCGTATTCACATCCATCTGATGTATCACCATCTTATGTATTGCTGCGAGAGCAATCAACATTCTGATAGTGGTCATCCGGGCTACTGGAGCATACGTGTCAAAATAGTCAATCCCCTGCTTCTGAGGAAAACCCCTTGGCTACCAACCTAGCCTTGAACTTGTCAATAGTTCCGTCTGCTTTCATCTTCTTCTTGAAGATCCATTTGCATCCGATGGGTTTCGCTCCTTCAGGAAGATCAACCAACACCCAAGTGTTATTTGAGGTGATGGAATCAATTTCATTGTCAATCGCCTCCTTCCAGAAAACCGCGTCTCTAGTCTTCATCGCCTCATCATAGGTAAGCGGATCAGCTTCCACATGATAGGTGACAAAGTCACTTCCGAAGTCCTTCGGCCTCCTCATACGCTTAGCTGACGGCTCAGCTTGTTCTGGTTCAAACCGTTGTTTTAACATCTTCTTGGACCACATATTCATTGAAGACTTCAGTTTCTTGCGCACCCTCATTGTTCTCCGGAACATCCGCAAGAACAATATTCTTGTGCCTTGCAAATTTGTCTTCAAAATATTCTGTGTCGCGAGATTCAATGATATGATTTGACTCAATATCAAGAAATCTCCGAGCATCACTCTTCTCGGCATACCCCAAGAAGATCGTCTTTGTAGTCCTTGTCCCAAGCTTCTGAATCTTTAGATCTGGAAGCTTGACATATGCCAGACACCCCCACACTCGAATGACATTCAAGTTTGGTCTGACCTTGAACCAGAGTTCATGAGGAGTAATGTCAGAAGTTGCATGAGGCACCCTATTTAGAATAAAAGTGGCCGTCAGTGCAGCTTCTCCCCAGTAGCACTTAGGAAGACCAGCAGTCAACAACATTGAGTTAATCATTTATGTTAACGTTCTGTTCTTCCTCTCTGCTACTCCGTTTGATTGAGGAGAGTACGGAGCCGTAGTCTCATTGACAATTCCATATTCTTTGCAGAACGATGCGAATTCATGAGACCTGTACTCCCCACCTCGATCACTTCTTATCCTTTTGAGTTGTCCAGTCTGCCGCTCAGCTTCGGCTCTGAACTCCTTGAACTTCTCGAATGCTTCGTCTTTAGCCTTCAGCAAGTAGACGAACGCATACTTTGAGAAGTCATCGATGAAGATTATGAAATACTTCATCCCGGCCTTTGTAGAGAACTGTTTGAAGTCACAGATATCGGAGTGTACCAACTCCAGAAGATCTGTACTTCGATTAACCCGAGGAAAGGGTTTCCTTGTGATCTTTGTTTGAGCACAAACTTCACATTTCTCTACCTTACCCCCACACTTGAAGATAAGTCCTAGACTAGACATTCTGTTTATTCGTTTACAATGAACATGTCCTAGCCTATTATGCCACAACTCAAGAGTATAAACAGAATGAGTGACTTCATTAATCACATTAATTACATTGGACTGATTTACAAGCTGAATTTTGAATATTCCTTCGGTATAAAAAGCTTTCCCGAAATATGTTCCTTTGATAGACATCACCATCTGGCCAGCATTGATGTCCATCCTGAGGCCTGCTTTGCAGAGTAGGCCTCCTGAGATCAGGTTCTTGGCAATAGCAGGTACGTGCTTCACGCCTTGAAGCGTCAGAGGCTTCCCCGAAGTCAGCTTCAACACCACCGTCCCGATCCCGAGCACTTCAGCTTGTGCCTGGTTCGCCATCATAACCACTTCAAAAGTAGGTGTATAGGTGGTGAACCACTCCTTACTGGAGCAGACATGGCAGGAGGCTCCAGTGTCTACCCACCAGTCAGAGTCAGTCCTTACTGCATCAACCTGTGCAATCATAGCAACTACGTCAGTGATCATAGATACCTTACTAGGCTCTCCTTGCTCTGATTGCTTGGTCTTAGCTTTGCACTCATTCTTAAAGTGGCCCTTCTTGCCACACTTGAAGCAAGGCATTTCAGACTTTGGCTTCTTTTTCTTGATAGAAGTTCCCTTGACTTTTAGATTGTCAGGGTTCTTCTTCTTGCTGTGGAAAGCCGCCTGCTTTCCCTTTGGTTCCTTGGTCTGAACCAGATTGGCGTTAGCCAATTGCTTGGACAGTGTGTCCACCTTCAGTTGAGCCCGCATCTGGTCCTCAACATAGATTTCCTGTAGGAGATCTTCAAGGGTGATCTCCAACTTCTTCCTATGCATGTTTGCATAGAACTTGCTCAACCCAGCGGGGAGCTTTGAGACAATCCCTCCAACAACAAACTTGTCGGGGAGGGGCATCGCCTCGTCTTCCAGCTTCTGTCGCAGTTTCAGGAACTCCTTTACCTGCGGCAGCATAGACTTTTCGTCCTCAAAGAACCACTTGTGATATTTTTCAACCACAAATATTTTACTGCGGTTCTTGTCTTCTTCGTAGAGTTTTTCTAGAGACTCTCATATGTCTCTAGCAATATTCTTCTTTCTTCTTAGAATAGGATTCTGCTAGGGAATCCTCCATAGCATTCAGGATAAGCAACCTGCAAATGCTATTCTCCCTTCTCCACTTGGCCTGAAGTTTAGTAGCCGCAGAGATTGCGACGGCAGACCCAGTATCTGGAACGGTAGGTTCCTATTCAAGAAGCACGTGATCCACGTCTCTGAGTTGAAGAGTGAGATAAACCTTCCTCTTCCAGACTTGATAATATGCTCTCCATCAAACTTCTCTAACTTACAGAAGTCAGTGTTTAGGAGTGAAGCATTAATGTTTTCCATCGTAGCAATAAAGCTTTGAGATTGTTATTGCCGGGGCACAATTTTTCGATGGAAAACTGAGAATATGAAACAATTGTAAAGACGATGTTCCAACGCAACAGTTCTAGGAAGGTTGCGCAAGTATAACGAAGATCTAAAAAGATATCGTTATGATATTACGAGAATCTAAAAAGATTTCGTAATCACAGTAATCGATCGTAGTACTTCTAAAAAGAAGATACAATCAGAGTTACTGGCAGCAACGAAGAAGGTGACTGGCGATAGATGGAAGAACTCCTGCTGGGGTGAATGATCACCGTTGCTAAAAGCTTTATTCGCCCTACGCGAACAGCTTCCAGGAACCAGCAAGTTCGTCGGAGAACTTGGAACACTCCTGCTCTTCTGACTCCTCGGACGGACACGAATTCCCGTGCAAAAGCAACGCTGGCGCGGCGCCTTTCCTCTCTCTCGAAGGCTGCAGATCAGAACTGTGTTAAAGAACACGTCTGAAAATCTCTGTTTACTTGTGCTAAAGAACACTTCGTAAACTCTCTGGTGTGGCTTCTCTTTCTGTTCTGTTACCTGTGAGAGAGGAGGAGGAGGCCTTATATAAGCCCTTGCAACAACTGCCCGGTTAGCACAATGTTAGGGACGTGGTAGTAACCACCCCGAACATGGAGCAACCGCTCAGAACATGCAAGGACACGTTCTGCTGGAAGTTGTGCCACCAGCGTAATTTACACTTTACGCACACAGCCCCTTTTACGCACCCAACGCACACTACGCACTCTACGCACGCTGCGTACGCTGCGCACACTGCGCACTCTACGCACGCTGCGCACACTGCGCACTCTACGCACGCTGCGTACGCTGCGCACACTGCGCGTACTGGACGTACTGGACTGCGTACTGGGCTGCGTAACTGGGCCAGCGTAACTGGGCTCGCGTAACGGGCCGCGCAACGTGGTCGCGCAAGTGGCTCGCGCAACGAGCGCAACTTAAGCGCACTATGCGCCTAGCGACGATGCTGACGTGCTAAGTGCAAAGTGCGCCAACAAAACGCCACATTACGCCTCATGAGCCCTTGAGCCCGAGTCCGAGCCCGAGTCCGAGTCCGAGTCCGAGTCGCTAAGCCCCAACGGGGCTTAGCTCCTATGGAAATAAATTTCCCAAAAGCAAAAAGCATGAATGCTTTAATTGTTGATTTTAGCCTTTTTCCCATTAGAAAAATAATCCCACATGGCAAACCCATGTGCACCTCCACACCACATGTGCATCTCCAATAATAGCAAAGCTAATATATAGAGATACAAACCATTTGTTTTTTCCGATCTGGGACTAAACCTTTCTAAAGGAAAAACCAAAAAACCAACAATTACTAGGGGCAACACACAAAGTGATAGGAGCTATCACATCTTAAAAAATATGGTCATTTTTTATACCCAATTATTCTTCAAAAAATGTTAGGGATAACACACAATTTCAACTCCTATTCCCATTCCTCTCCCACAACTTCCTCTTGCAACCCTCCTCTTCCTCTTTCGAACTAGGGATTTAGAAGCTTTAGAAATCGTGACATTCCGGTAGTCCCGACTAGGATTATGGTAGTCCTGACTGTTGTTAGGACTGTCAGAATCCAGACAGTCCTAGGGTAGAGAGATACTATATCCCAGGAAGTCCTGACTATCAGTCATTCGTCGTCCCTGATCCGACTGTAACGATTTCTAAAGCTTCCAAACACCTATAATGGGGTTCGAAACCACCAATACTGGTGTTCGAAAGAGGAAGAGGTTGCAAGAGGAAGAGGAAACTGTGAGAGGAAGAGGAATTTGAGTGTGTGAAATAGGTTGTTGTCAAGCTTTAGAAATCGTGACAGTCGGGTTAGGGACAACGAAGGACTGGTAGTTAGGACTGTCTGGGATAATGGGGTTCGAAACCACCAATAATTGTGTTCGAAAGAGAAACGTTGCAAGAGGAAGAGGAAGCTACGTGAGAGGAAGAGAAATTCGAGTGTTTGAAATGGTGTTTTGTCCCCTAACAAATTGTGTGTTGCCCCCCTACCTCTTTTACAACTTAAGGGTGATGTGCCCCCTTCGGTGGTGCCATAGTAATTTCCGTAAAAAGAATGTAAGTACATGAAAGATCAAGCTTGAAGTTACAAGTTCATTTGAGGGGGGAAAAAGGAAAAAAAAATGGTTGAACATCATTACTTGAGATTAGATACTCATAATAAAGGTCTAATTGGTTAACAAACAATTATAATAAATACAGCACCTCTAGGGCGTGAATAGATCTCAAGGACCCAATATTCGTTTTTCTCGTGTAAGCATGACATGATGTGCACTTGTTGTCTATAAGCAAAAAGGGACATATTAAATGGAGAAATTGTTGGGGTTGAGATGTCAAGGCCAGACGTTAAGCAAAAAGGGACGGATTGAATGGAGAAATTGTCAGGATGTACACTTGTTGTCTATAAGCAAATATCAAATACTAGGACTAATCGCAAATGCATCAAGCTGTGAGAGGAAAACATGGCAGTACTTGTACTTGCCCTAATTAGTATAAAAAGGTACAGGATGATCGAGAATTCTGGAAATATACTCTTCAAAATGCTTTTCTGTTGTAATCTGACAAGTTATTTGAAGATGGCTTCTAAAGGATACTGTGTTTAGTTATCTTTCTCAAATTTTATTACACATTATTGCCAAATATCGGGACAAAACCAGAAAATATATTATTTAAAACCATATATTGGGACAATTTTATTACACATTCTCGTACCGTCCGGATTCAAATCAGGTTGGTTCAGAATAAGCTAGTCGTATTCAGATCCAGATAGATCTGCATCTGATTGCACCACTACTTCCCAGTCCCAACATTACCAGGACTGTCGTAGATAGATCTGCATCTGATTGCACCACTACTCCCCATCCCCAACATTACCAGGAGTGTCGTCTTATTGTGACGTCCTTTTTTGTGTCTCTTGATGGTAGCACAGTCCTTTTTGTCTCATCAAGATAGCATAGGGACATGAAATTCAGATATTACACAACAGATAATTGGCAGTGACATAGAGCTGAGGATTGATGATAAATATCAGGATTTTGCATGTAAATAACCACCAAGCCCTTATCCTGTCTTCCAAGTATGATACATGATTAAACTCTCTTGCTTAGCAGTTATCATATAATGTTTGCATCCTTATCTATATGTCCATTTTGGTCCACGACTAGTCCTAGTAGGCTAGTATCTCCAGGCTTCAACTATGAATCCATCACTTAAAATCAGCTCATCAGTCTCTGCTTCGGTCCCAAACCATATAGAAATGTTATTTTCCAACTTAGTTGCTCAATTGAAGGCACCTCGAAACTTCATGAATGCAACTTTTCTCATTTAACGCTTTATTTTTACCACTCACCATCTCAGCCATCCTGATTTTTCAGGCATCTATCCAAAAGTCTGACATTTAAATCATGGGTGGAAACTGGTAACACAGATATCCTATATAAAAAAAAAAAAAATCATTCAACTTTTATGGTACTACGCAATATAGCATTCCCCAAGAACTTTACTTCAACTATTACTAACCTAATCCAATACTGCAAACAACATCCTCAACCTTGCTCTCAATATGTCATAAATAACTAGCTTTTATACTCATGATTCTTCTAGACCATCGCTAAGGGCCTGTTTGGTTGCACGAAAGTATAGGAAAGTGTGAAAGTGAAAAAATGGAGTTTGTGCACGCATAAAGTTTGACTTTCTAAAAGTTTGGTTGATGGAATTGAAATATGAAATTGGAGAAAAAGGGAGTTCCGTTGTTTGGATGGTTGTTGAAAGTAGAGAAAGGGAAAAAAAATGAGTTCGGTCGTTTGGATGATTGTTGAATATGGATGTTGGTTGAAGATGTGGTAAACCTGGGTATGCTTACCCCCAATTGTTTTTTACAAAACTAATTCTCATTTAAACATAAATATTACAATATATTTTATTAGTAATATAGTTTATTACTATCGTAATTAATTATTACTGTTGTTGTTATTATTATTATCATTATTTTTTAGAAAGAAAAAAAAGTTTGGTTATTATTATATTATCATTGTTAATTATTTTTTTTAATTAATACATCTTATAGAATGTTTTAGAGAATTCTCTCTACTGATAGCTCACGTCTCACCCAACCATTTCACTTCATCACACAGTCTTCTCTTTCCCACATCTCTTCCTCCGCCTTCACTTCAAAAACCCTCCGTCTCCACTCCAAAAATCCTAGTCGTAAAAGGAAAGAAGAAGAAGAAGAAGAGGAAGAGGAGATGGGTCGCATCCTCCCTATCCGGTGAGCCACAGGAGCACTCTCCACCGCCGACCCCGACGGCCCCTGACCCAGACGGCCTGGTGCTGCTGTCCGAGAATGCACTAGGACGATCATACTGCTTCTAAAGAACGTTCTGTTAGGACTCGTCACCTACGGGACGCAGGTGCACTTGCACGAGCTGTGGTCTGGCGTTCACCAACGGCTCCGGCGACCGTAAGCGTTGCTCCCTCGTCTGTCGTCGTTGGCTCTTCGTTGACGTCCAGAACCGCCACTACCTCTCCCTCGACGTCCATGCGGCCCTCGCTGCAGTTTCATGATAGTTTCGTTATGATAAATAGCACTTTCAATGGTAGTTTCATGAGGAGTTCACTTAAAAGAATATGGATGTGAAAAGTGGAAAAAAGGGGGGGACATGAAACTCATGGTGTTAGTTGGGCCGGGCAGCCCGGTTTTCGGCCCATGCCCGGTCCGGTCAAACCTGGTCTAGGCCGACCCGAGCCCGGTCAACGACCCGAACCGGCTCGACCCGAGTACTCCGCAGGTCCGGGTTGGGTTCATAATTTTAAACCGGTAGCCCAGCCCGGTCGGACCGATTTTTGGTTTTTTTAACGTTTGAACCCCCAAAAGACCAAAATGCCCTCATTTTGAGGGCTATTTTTTTACTGTTTTAACTTTTAAGGGCATTTTGTTCATTTTGCTAAAAATAACCAAAAATATCCTTATAACAACTATATTTTGAGGGTATTATGGGTAATTTTGCACCCAAAAATTTCTATAAATAGGTCATAAATCTCCAAAATTAATCACACCAAAATTTCTTTACTCTTACAATATTGACAAGCAAACCTAGTGTGAAGAGGCTATTTAATATCATGGATAATGATCAACTACCACAGCAACTACAAGATCAGCAATCGCAACCTGCATCGCAACCGCAACACGCACCGCAATAAGAGCTGGAATCAAATTCGAACATTTGGCATCATTTCAACGAAGTTTACAATGGTAGCGATACAAAAAAAAGATACTCCACTAAAGTTCTTGTTGAATGTTTATATTGTAGAAAACGAATCAAACAGGACCATAACTATGGTACAGAAAAGCTACGCAGACATCTGAAAATTTGTATGGATATCTAGTAATCATGTATGAGTCATTAATTGTAACTTATGTACTAGTAATAAATAGTATGAGTAATTACTAAAATCTTGTATGGGTCATTAATTACGTGTTATTAACTTTCAAATTATGCAAATAAATTTGGACTTTAAATTCTGCGGGTTACAAGTTTAAATTTTTAATTTTATAACATTTATATATTTATTTTTTTCTGTTTTTTATTTTTGAAAAACTGGGCCGGCCCGGACTCGACACTGAACCGGCTCGGTTCAGCCCGGCCCGCCCAAGACCAGGCCATGGTCTCTTACTTTGGAGGACACTACTGAAGGAGGAGCTGAGCAATGAACTTGGAGGAAAGACCGAACGACGGACGAAGGACAACCAAAAAATACTTGTATATTTTTTACAATTTTTTCAAAAAAAAAAAATATCAGTATGTAACTTGTACATTTTATTACAAATTTTATGAAAAATTACTTGTACTTTAAAGTATCTTGACATTAATAAAAATTTGTTAACTTATATTTTCTCAAATTCTTTTAGTAAATGTTATAGCATATTTAAATTTTAATGGAAAAAAATTTGTTAAGGAAAATTTGTTAACTTTTATTAAAAATTTATATTTTTTATTTCATTTTTTATTTT
The DNA here is from genome assembly GCA_029216955.1 of Iris pallida. Lineage (NCBI taxonomy): Eukaryota > Viridiplantae > Streptophyta > Magnoliopsida > Asparagales > Iridaceae > Iris > Iris pallida. Next base: position 4,867,991 of record JANAVB010010193.1, on the reverse strand, counting down.
TTTACAAAAAAAAAGGGTCGGCCCGGTTCAACCCTGAACTGGCCCACCCAAAACGGGGCCATGGGTCCGGGCTGGGTTTGAATTTTTTTAATCCGAGCCAGCTCGGCCCGGCCTGGTTCTCCATCCGGACTAAGCCTGGCCCGGTCAAACCCGGTCAACACTGGGTCCGGGCTGGCCCAGCCCGGCCCAACTAACACCATGACATGAAATTGCATTCGTTCACATCAAACAAATTCCACTTTCTTCTCATGCTTAACCAAACGGATGAACTCTTCCGAGACCATCTAAAAAGTGAAAAATCCACCATTTTCAGTTGAGTTTCATCCTACCAAACAACCCCTAAACGTGTAATTCAAACATTTAACAATAGAGTACCAATATCCATTAGCGCCAACAATCGTCAAAATGGTGAATGTTTAGACACAGAATTGCTGCTGGTTTTGTTTCATTACTTAAGCTAAAGTCAGAAGGGTGCACCGAAGTGATTCTCATAGACCCATGAACCCCGTGCTATGCAATCTGAATCAATGATTCGCACTGGTCACTTGTGATCTACAAATCTCAAAAGAGAGAAACTAACAAGTTTGGAAGCTTCCAAGCAATGCTTTGAAGGGTCGCAAAATGACTGGTTTTTAACTATTTTGTAACATCTACTCAAATATATGAAAACATAAGAAGGTTGTAACAGTAATAAGAAGCTAAATCACAATGATGATTAATGTTAAGTGCAGAAGAATATATGCTTACAAAAGAAAATCAAACTCTACAAGGAGTAAGAAGACTAGAGATGTATAACATACTTTGATCACTTAAAATTTGGGAAACATTTCTTTGAGCAAGTCCTCCAGATAAACCAAACTGCAATGCAAGCAAAAACAGAAAAGGTCTCAGCAAAAATGATGTCTCAACAAATTCTAGATTGAAAAACTATAGTGAAGCTCGCTAAACACAAGAAGAAATTAAAACAGCAGATAACCACAGACTTATTACTAAAAATAAACCATTGGGCTAAAGGATATAAGAGCTTAAAATTTCAAAGGAACCACCTCTTTCGTCTCTTTGGGCTTCCATGAACATTTATGCACAATTTTATTAAGGATTCCTAAGTCACTTGTTCAATGTCATGATCCGTAAATGTTACCATGAATGCAGAATACATTTACATGGAAAGAGAAGATGCCAATTGGCATCCAATAAGCTCTACAAAAGGATGGAAATGAACATGTAGACCATTTAATAATCACCTCTATTTCCTTAGAACATGGGATCATCAATCAACTTCCTTTTTTTTTAACTTTAGCCACACCACTAAATTCATTTCATAGATCACTAATAAACTGCTCTTTCACTACAATTTCCACTAAAGATGGTTGATATATCTTAGCACGGTACTAGGGTAAAGCGATCTATATTTAGAAGTAAAGTTACGACTTAAGACCATGATGGAAATGGTCTGCACCAATGACATCATATATACTTCATTATTTAAGCTTGTTTATAATTTCCAGCATAAGCCAAGTATCAACGGGGCAGCCATGATTTTAGGTTCCAAAAGCCTAACATTGCGAGGGTATTCGCAATGTCAATACACTGTTGACCGGGGCTGTCATGTATAATGACAGGAGCCGCCTTACCGCCCTCCAGCTATTGCATGATTATCTTTGATAAACTACACAAGCTTATATATAGTTGACTAACAATAATCTTGACAAATCATCTTGGCTCAGAGATCAAATGGAGGCATGATTATGGTAATTCTCGCTCGAGTTAAGGAGGCGAGCATTTTTGTGGGCAGATAACCTAGGAGAGCCTTTCTTGGACTTAGCTCCTCCATGAAAGGAGAGTAAAATATGTCTAGTAATATACTAAGGGGCGTTTGGTATGCAGTATTTTTTATTATTACTGCAAAATTTAGGGTGGAAATCTATTACCATGTTTGTTTGGGCTATAAAAAATTTATTCCCGAAAATTAGAAATACCCGGATAAATAGTTTACCCATAAAACATGGGAATCCTATCCCTTAAGAATAAGTGGGTATATATTTTTTGCCCGGACAAAAGAAAATTGCTTAAATTTCTTATTCTTTTTTGATCATTTTTCGTTATTTTCGTTTTTTATCATTTTTTCCCTTTTTTGTCGTTTTTTTATTGTTTTTTGGTCATTTTTTTGCCGTTTTTGCCGCTATTGTGTCGCTTTCTTGTCTTTTTGTCGTTTTTGTAGTAGTTTTTTTTTTGTCATTTTTGGACTTTTTGTCATTTTTTGTCGCTTTTTTGTCGCTTTTTTTATTCTTTTTTATCTTTCTTGTCGTTTTTGTTGTTTTTTTCTTTTGTCGTTTCTATAGTAGTATTGTCGTTTTTGGTTTTTTTTTTCGTTTTTTGTCATTTAGTTGTCATTTTTTGTCATTTTTGTCTTTCTTTGTCTTTTTTTTGTCTTTTTCGTCTTTTTTGTTGTTTTTGTCATTTTTTTGTTTTTTGTCGCTTTTGTCGTTTTTCGGTCGTTTTGGTCTTTTTTGTCGGTTTTGTCATTTTTGTCCTTTTTTTGTTTTTTTTTCCCTTTATTTGATTTTTTGTTTTTTTTGTCGTTTTTTGTCGTTTTTTTCTTTTGATTATTTCTTGTCGTTTTTATTTTTTTCCCCTTTTTGACGTTGGGTTTTTTTTCTATTTTTTGTTTTTTATCGTTTTTTTCCCGGGAATAATTATATAGTTACCAAACATAGGAATGTAATTTTCTAGACAATTTAATTACTTGGAATTTGATTCCCGGAAATATAGAATTCCTGACTATATAGTATTCTGCATACCAAACGTCCCTTAAGGGTAAAGAGGGCCAAGCAGAAGGGTCAGACTAAAATATAACACTAGTCTGAATCATTGTCCTTGTCCTATGTTTGTCTTGAGGTGCTATCTTTGTCTCCTTTTATTTTATATCATTTAATTACCTTGACAGGAGAACTAAATCTCTCATCGGAAAATCACAAACAATTAATTGATTGACATGAAAAGGTTGTCTGCTTAGCATTTAATGACGTCTATGAGGCGGTTGAAACGACTATAGGAATCTGCAGGGCTCATGGTGAACGTACAGAAGCAAGGCGTGTATGGAAGCGAGAAGGTAAGAACGAAAGTAGCGAACGATGGCGTAGTGGTGTTTCAGCCACATTAATAGAAAGGAGTAACAAAATGCTTTATCTATTAGATATGCCAAAAACTCAACAAAAAAAAGGGTGCTCTTGGCAACCTTGGAACGTTAATTCGACGTAAGTGGAAGAAGAATACATAAACCACGTAGAGGAGAAAGGACGGATAACCTCCAAGAAACTTCTATGACCAATAGGTTAGATCAAGAATTCAAGGATGAATTAGACGAACAATGGTCGACAATAAGGCAAAAATTCAAGCTTGCATCCTATGTAATCGCATAGTTTTGTGGAATATTAGAAAAGAACTTACTACTTTTTCCCTTTATCAGCTTGTATTCAAAAGGGTCGGTAAAGTGAGCAAAAAGAGTGGATACTCAAGAGCAAGTGATATAAATATTTTTTGCCAAAATAAGAAAGATAGAAAGGTACAAGAGTAGGCCAAGCAAAAAAGCCCTTCGGGGTCTCTTTCATACATCGTTCTAGGGTCTCCAACCCCTTTTTTTCTAGCGGCTCTTCTATAGCAAAGCAAGGGAACCAAGCTAGTACATGATCAGTAGGACGCCAAAATATAATACAGTTTATAACCAAAAGAGGCTAGCGGAATAAGCCCGACTTTCGACATATGTTACCCGGACTCTCCACTTTAAGGAGAAGTATGTGTGTCGACTCTTTAGGACATGGGTATGGGTATGGAATTCGTATCCGATCCTCTATGGTGACAAACGGATCCTTCATGGTGACAATCGAAAGACTGGTAGTGAAGTAGATAGTTTATTTTAGGAAAAATTTGAGTGGCACCCCACATTTGTTACGCTTATTTAAGGTGCACCCCACATGATTACATTAATGCATAACACCCCCCACTTTGGACAGTTTATGTCTAAAACTAACGATCAAATTTTTTTTTGACGAAAATGCCCTTGTCTCCTTTTGTGTCCCCCCTTCCCGTCACACGTGGCTGCCCGTCCTCCGCCCCCCGCCGTGCTCGGCCCCCTCCACGGCGTCGCCGCTCTCCCCCCCTCCCTCCCCGACCTCGCCGCTCTCCCCCACCCCCTCCCCGACCTCGCCGCACCGCCCCCCTCCACCCCCCCGGCCATCACCACCACCACCATCACCAACATCATCATCATCACCACCACCACCATCAACCATCATCACCGCCCCCCCTCCCGCTCCGCCCCCCCTCCCGCTCCGCCCCCTAGCAGCAGCGCGCGGCGGCGGCGGCAGCAGCGCGCGGCGGCGGCGGCAGCAGCGCACGACGGCGGCGACAACAGCAGCAGCGCGCGACGGTGGGGGCTAGGGGGCGGAGCGGGAGGGGGGGCGGTGATGATGGTGGATGGTGGTGGTGATGAGTTGATGATGATGATGATGGTGATGGGAGGTATTTTCGTCAAAAAAAATGGGTCAACGGGGTTGACCGTTAGTTTTAGACAGAAACCGTCCAAAGTGGGGGGGTGTTATGCATTAATGTAATCATGTGGGGTGCACCTTAAATAAGCGTAACAAATGTGGGGTGCCACTCAAATTTTTCCTTTATTTTAATGTGGTAGTGATGTAGATAGTTTATTTTAATGTGGTAATGGTGTAGATAGTTTATTTTAATATGGTAGACTGGTAGTTAAGTAGTAGGGGAGCTGAAGGGACGGTCCCTTAGGGACTTATTCAACTAGTTGAGTAAAGTTTACTAGTAATTTATAATTACAGGTTGTCTTTTTACGAAACCTTAGTCATATCCCCGTCCCCATACCCAAAATTTGGATCATTTTTAGCCGAGTCTGTGTGTCCTTCAATTATGAGTTTGAAGGGCCCGACTCTTGGATATGTATCCGACACCCGTATCCGAGACCAGGTAACATAGCTTTCGACACACTACTCACCATAATAAGGGTAAACATTAAAGGTAGTAAGACAATGACTCGGAGATAATTCAGATAGTAATCGAGTTCAAGAGAGGGGTTCACTCTAATTTAGGGCCCAAGCCTTCATCATCGTCGATGATACAGATTGCACTTGCCCCATATCTCAAGGTATGCGCTCTGTGACTTACTTGAATTGCTCCTTTGATGCAACAAAAATACAGGTATCAACAACTACTTGTACTTGTAGGTTTCTAGACGAGACCTCCAACCTAGACTCAGCAATCTAGGGCACCAGCACCTACCAAAACCCTGATATAGCATTGTGGAAAGATGGAGTGAATCTCAAAGGAAGGCCACATATTTGTATGAACATCACAATTACACAAAATATTGGGTTGTTCTGAATAAGATATGAGATATTGTCCCTCGTATTAGTAAATTCTTAGCTATCTCAATCGTTCGGAGAAGAAAGGAAGGAGATTACTCTTTAAAAATATAGTGACACCCTTGCTCAATACTCTTTTGAAGAGCACTCTTTGTAAGAACCAGAGCCAATCATCTCGCATGTATTAAAATAGAAATTACTCCAAAAATATAGGAGATATTCTTGTACTAGTGGTCTCCCTTGCATCTTTCACGTACCCTTCGTTGATGAATTTTCATTTCTGATTGGAGGTACCGATTTCCATTTCAAGCTCGCCTCTTTCATGTCACCTTTGTCGAATGTTGTAATTTTAATGGGATCTTTATGGGTTGTTGTAATTTGAAAGCGATCTTTATGGAACAAGCTTTCTTAATTTGAATGGCACTCTATGGAACATAGTTCAACGTCAATCAGTCTCATTGGAAGTTTTCACGACATAATTATTCCACATTGTTTGACCATTGACCATTTAGAAGTTTGTGCCAAGTTATTTTCTGCTGCAACCATCTTGCACGAGCACAAATAAAAGACACTCCACTGACACAGCAACATGGAGACGAGGTGTGTCTCATGTCTGATGTGTATATGACACAAGACACAACACCAATTTCAAAGTATTTGTGCTTCCTCGGATGCAACTATTGGCAATATATCAGTTATCGTTTCAATCAAATATTTTGATATCATGGAACTAAGGACCAACCCTAGGAAAATTTTGTTAGATGGCAAACCGTATATATCAACATCAAGGTCAAGTACGTTTCTACTCCAAGGACTTTTCTTTAGGTCACGTTCACAAATCAAGCAACATGAAAACTTTCATGATTAATCACACTGAATATAGTTGTTGCACGAAAACCAAATATCGTTGTTTGAATCTGAATGTTCTCTATATTTGGTTCTAGAACATGGAGGTAGACCTAACCCATTGGAGCAGATTTTGTTTAGAAAAATGCACTAGACATTTAATTTATTCTAAGTATCTAGGAGGTCTAGCTTGTCTGGTACTCAACTTAAAGCCATGTTCAACCTATTGGATCAGCATATATTTCATCTTCATCTTGTTTAGTTCTAAATACCTAAATTGCATTCTTTCCAATTCTGTGCCACATTCTATTTCTGCTGCGGCCCCGGAAATGCGAAAAGATGAATCCAAAAATTGAATTAAACAATGGAAAAAAGAAACCACGTAAGGAAGGATTATGGCGGTTGTCCAAAATTTAACGTAGTTAATGGACCAAGAATCCAAAAGCCTACAATTGCTAAAACCAGATCCAGTTGAAGAATGGAAACTCAAATCAACCCATCAAATGAAGTTACTCCAGAACTCAATCTTCTCCAAATAAAGTAACTTTCTATTTATAAATCACTGTTATCATGATGATAACCTTCTAAACTCACCAAGTCAACAAAACTACATGGTCTACAGCTAATGACAGGCATAACAGATTCGCAACTAAGCTTCCTTAGGAAGCACTTCATACTTTCCCCATTCCCTCAAAACCCATGTACAAACACAAACGAAAATAATTAACAAAGCCAAAATATATATGCAAGATAAATGAGGTAACACCAAGAAAACAGTTTATGAGTTGCATTGCCATGTGACCCAGATTGGGAACCCACAAAGTTTGGGATCACTAAACCAGTTAAGATCACCAAAACAAGTACGTGGTTCCCACGGGAATGACTGTGGGATTGTGGCAAGCCAGGAACTTTGGCCTAATCCAACTATGATCTTATGACGATACTCATTGGAATTGAAGAAACAACAAAGTACTCTTTGAACCAAGGTTCCTGTATGGGGACTATCCCGGATTTCTCTCCAGATAGTGTTTTAATATAGTATCTTTTCAAGATTTTGCATCCTCGCAAATTTGGGATAGACGCTTTGTTCTTGTTGTTTCAAGATTTTGTATACACCATAAACAAGATCTATCGAGCAATTTATTTGAAAATGTGTTGAATTTCTTCAATAAGTTATTAAGCCAGTATAAGGGAAATATTTACATGTCAAACGAAGAGGGAAAATAATTATTTAAACTCAGGCCATTGTTATATCAAAGGGAAATTTTGTACGGCTCCCTGTAACTTCTTGAAATATTGCATGACTCCCCACAGTCCAACAAAATAAATTTGAAACTCCCTGGACCGCTGTTAACACATTATTTGGACCAATTTTGCTTTGACCTGCCATTAAACTGCTCCCTGGACCCAATTTTTTTACCTGCTTAAATTTGAGCATGTTATCGGTTGTTTGTGAATTTTTTTGACTTTAAAATTAAACACAATAAAACAGAATCAAGGAGATTTGAAAATTGTCCACTTAAATAAAAATATATTGATTTTTACTAATAGTCTGTGGGGGTGTTTTTTTGGTTTAAATGAAATTACATGCAACATTTGTTGCACAATTCCTAGTTTTGTGTTTTACTGGGACGGTACAACTCAAGTAATTCAAATTCTTTCATATTGTGGGTTTCATGTTGGAAATATTTTTGTTTACATATACTTATAATCAGATAAAAGAAACATTTTGTTTGAATAGTTATTTTGGAATTTTTGTCAAAGTTGTATACACATGTCTGTCAAGTTTTCTAAATGTTTGCTAACATTAGTAAATGTTTATCAAAGTTTCTAAATGTTTATCAATGTTTGTAAATATTAATCAATGTTTGTAAAATATTTAAATATTTAACAAAAAATTTACATTTTTATCAATGTTTATAAATATTTAACGATGTTTGTAAATGTTATTTACTGATTGCAATTTTTTTGTAAATGAAGTGCATCTTTGTCAATGGATCTCATTTTTAAATTTACGAAACAGAGGACAACAATGAAATTGAGATGAAGAGAGGAACATGGCTATTTCTCCTGTATTTCTTAAAAAAAGTTCCTCTATTCAAAATTGAGATCAAGAGAGGATTTAATGCAACATTTGTTACATCAAATCCATCATTTGTATCAAACCAAAAAGTAGAAATGCGCAACAAATGTTGCATTTTATTTCATTTAAAATCAACAAAACACCTCCTTGTAAATAAATATATGTTTATTTAAGTGGACAAGGTTCAAATCTCTTTAATCCCATATTATTGTGTTTAGTTCTTTAGATATTTACAAACGTCCAGAAACATGCTCAAAATTAAGGGGGGGGAAAACCAACTCAGGGAATAGTCTAGGGGTGGATCAAAATGACAGGTAAACTGCGCTCCAAATAGTGGGTTAAATGTGGGGCAAATTGGTCCAAATAATGGGTTAAATGCGCTACAGGGAGTTTCGGAAGTTTTTGTTAGATTGTGGGGATTTGCACAATATTTTAAGAAGGGCAGGGAGCTGCGCAATATTTCAAAAAGTTGCAAGGATCCGTACAAATTTTCCCTACATCAAATCTTAACGACCAAGGCTCCCCAATACCAGAAGGAATCAAAAGGTAGAAGCAATTCCCCAACTGAAATATTTTTTTAAAAAAAACTAATATCATCAAGGTAAAGATGAAAATTGTGTATCATCAAAAGGTAAACCATTAGAAATCTGAAGGATAAATAAGTTAGTGTTACGATCAAATTCCTATGGCTGATGCTGCCCCTTGCCGTTCAAAAGGTACATGAATGAGAATTCAAATGGAGAGTGGAGATCATATATCCAAGGAAGCAATATATAATATGATATTTTTTAGAAAAGAGGATACAACAGTATTGAACATCATATCCATTTATTTTTTAGGCACTGCACAGGGAAAACAAACCAAATCATTTGACCATTCCAGTTGCATTGAATGGCTATTCATGTTCATCTTGGACTGGTAGTCCAACTGTAGAGGCAAGTACATATCTAAGACTGGTAGATGAGGGCATATAAAGTAAAGACATGTATCTAGAGTGTGCATCTGCACGTCTTTGAGACTCGATGAACAACTTTATAAGAAAGAACTTGCTGGCATACAATCCCCAATCTTCGTACAAGCTCACTGCTGTGAAGGTAGTTGAGTAGGAAATAGTCGCAACAGAACATGGGGCAAATTATTCATCCTAGCCAAGCATAAAAAAGCTCTTCATTATGATATTTCAGAAGGATAACTAGTACACAGTCTAAAAACTTAAGGTTAATGGTATGTGACATTATTAACTAGGACTGTCTAGCTTATTAAGCCAAAAAGACAATCCTGTGATTAGAGTCCGGAAAGGACTAGAACCAAATTAACCAACACAACCTCAAAAGTAGTTGCAGGCTCGCAAAAATTTCAAATTATTCTTTCAAGTTACAAAGAACTAATCCATCTTGAAAACCATTTGGGCCAATCAACATTTTCTCATATTGAAGTAACAATTTATGAGTCAATTCTGAACACTAACAAATGGCAGCTCGACAGAACAGGTTCAGAATATTCTATCAGGGAATTAATGAATATTTACAGGCAGAGAACTGACCTGCATTCTTGGCAGAAGTGATTGTGATTGCATTGTAGCTGACATGTTTGTAATCTGCAGTGGAATAAAGAGGTGATAAGATGACCAAATTGTCAAACATTTTTCCTTATGATTTTTAAAGTGCTCACGGAGTATAGCCAATGAAATTTAACAGTGGGCTAAAGCCAATATGTGGACATGCATACATACATATTCGACCTATTTCCATAACTCTGAAGGTTTCCAACATCCAGGTAACCTATTCTAGGACAAACACATTTAGCAAGTGGTTTTGACAATCCACAAGTCTTCACATGAACCCATTGCTTCAACATGACACACAACCTACACCCCAACACATACACAAACTTTGTCGATATAGTTATATCGTTGTCTTATGATGCATGGTGTGATCAGAAAGTGAGTGCTAGTCTTTTCAAAAGGAGAGGAGTTCTAATGAAAGGGATGCGGAGCATCTAAACCACACAATACCACTAACAATGGTATGCACAATTCACCTTGGTGTTAACAACAATACTCAATTGCATTACATAGAGCAATACACATGAGTTTCCATCCTTGTGAGCAGCATTAATTCAGTAAAAGTGACTATAAAAAAATATAATAATTTACTTCCTAAATTCTTACTATATACTTGATTCAGGGATGCTCATCAAAATTGTCCTGCGCACCTTTTAGTGCAGTTAAATATTAAATCTTAATCAAATTTCCTTTCATCGAAAGAATTTAGTCATTTACTGACTCATCTCTTGCACTCATGAATTATTAATAGCATGCCCAATCGAGACTTCACTGAATACCGTGACTGCTCGTCAGTAAGAGTTGGATGGTAGGAGATCAATGTTTATTGCCAACAGACACTCCTCACTCTTATGAAAAGGTAAAAATATGTGCATCAACACAAAGTTAGATCTCCTAGTACAAGGTATAATGATCCATTTAGCAACAAATACGCCAACTACAAGTAATAAAGATATTTGGAAAATAGGGATGTAAAGAGCACAGATATGGAGAAGATATAGGTGTTGCCAATTTTATCTAAGCTAGCAGATTTGCAAACAATAGTAGGAGCATATTAGTCTCAATGATTGTATGATGCGTATAGGGAGCTGCAGGATGATAAATATTTTAAGAAACATACTATAACAACGTGTATTAGACATTAAATGATTGATCAGTAGAAAAGTAGCAAGTAAACTTAATGCATATTATATATATATATATATATATATATATATATATATATATATATATATATATATATAAACCATCTAACCATTTGAGAGCTTGGTGATGTTTGTGCAGCATTGAACAAAGCGCTGTTTGCAGATCCTGTGAACTGGCTCAAATGGTTCCTTAGCTGATTTCCTTGATTGATCTGACTTTGTACAAGGTTGTGCTGCATATGAGCAGGTTGTAATTGTCTGTTCTGAAATTGTTGCTGTGTCAGTGGCTGAGAATACTGCATTTGATGGTGGCCAGATACCTAGAATAAGTGCATTATTTAGTAAAGATGAGCTATCATTTATGAACTCAGAAGATAAAACATAAGAATATAACTGAGCTGGCAAGAAGACATATTGGAACTTCTACTGATTTTTTGCCCCTTAAATCATGAAGCGGAGACAGTGTTCTGCAATCTGATAGACTTTCATTTACACAAAAAGTAATAGGACATAGTGGAACTCAGGCAATTCAAATGACAGAATCAGTCTACTATTTGCACAAACCCTTTGACTTAAAGCAGGCAAAACTCTCAAACAAATAAACCACATCAAGGTTGTAAAAGGCGCTAGGCGGTAGGCGGGCGGCCACCCACCGCCTAGCGCCTAGGAGGCCTTCTAATATTAGGCGGTCGGCGCATAGTAAAAATATATATATATATATATATATATATATATATATATATATATATATATATAGGAATTAAAATATGCTTAAGTAAAAAAATTATACCCCAAATTCAAAGCCTCTCATAATAACTAAACATAGTCAAATTCATAGTACAAGACTAGAAGTTCAAAGTTTCAAACATAATTCAAATTTTGTTTCATCCTATAAATTCCTCCTGAACAAATTTTTCCACATAATTTGCATTTCAATTTGTCTAAATTTGAAGGATCAATAATTGCACCATAGTCCCATCCAATGTCAGTAGAGGAACGCAAGTATTGATGAACTTGAAATGTTTATGCCGTCAGAGGGTGCCGTATTAGATCCACTTCTAGACATTTTTCTGTTTCACATAACAAAAACATATTAAACAAGTTAAAAATTAAGTGTCTAACTCACTAACTAGCATATATTTTTTACTATTTTTTTAAATTAAGTGTGACAGTGTCTAAGTCACTAAAAAAATTAACTTGAAAATTAAGTGTGACAGTGATTCAATATGTCTTTTTTTTCTATCTACTGCACACAAAAAAAAAAGGGAAAAAAAAAAGTGTGAGCGGCGTGAGGAATTACGAAAGTCTAGTTCTAAAGGAAAGGGAAGGGACTAGTCATTTGATAATGAAAAAAAGAGAAGGGACCTTCTCTTTGACTCCCGGCACGGTCGCCTCACCCTCCCGTCTCACTGCTAAAGCCTCACTTCGATATATCTTGCCTTCACTTCAATCCAAGACTCCATGCGTGCACGTGACTCAAGTAAGGCTGTCCCGTGCAAATAGGGGTCACTATTGTATAGGTGTTCTAGTAGGTATGGGTATAGACAGTAATGGCTTTCGGTATGATTCAAACTCACTATTTTTAAAATTAAGTGTGACAGTGTCTTTTTTTTTCGGTCAACTGTGATTCATGATTCCATCTGACTCACTATTTATTTCTCAAGCCAAGCCCCCAGAGAGAGACTCAGAGAGGGAAAAAAAGGAAAGCAGCAGAAGCAGCTGGCAGCTGCTCGAGAAAGGAAAAAGGAAAAAAGAATCAGCTGAAGGAGAAGGAGAAGAAGAAGGTTACCTCTCGTTGCTGCTGCCGCTGCTTCTTCTTTTTCTCCTGTGCTACTGCTACTGAATAATGTTGCTGTTGAATGATGCTGCTGCTGTTCTTGTTAATTAGGTATGTAAACAAACGGGTCGGGTTAATGGGTATGGGTTCTTTTGACTTTAAAAAAAAATTCAAAAATTTTCAGGCGGACGCCTTCTTCCCCGAGCGCCTGCTCGTAGGCGGACGCCTAGCCGCCTGGATCCGCCTAGGCGGTCGCCTAAAACCGCCTTTTCCCCCCAAACGCCTACGAGCCGCCTCCGGCCGAATATTGGGTGGTGGGTGGCCGCCCAACGCCTAGGCGCCGCCTAAAACCGATTTTTAGAACACTGAACCACATAGAAGCTTCACTGAGTTTTTACAAGATTACCGAGCTTCATGAAACCAAGAAAAGTCTTGGTAGCCTTGTTCACCTGCTAAATGTAGTCAGTAATGCTAAAATCCCTACCACCGCACCAAAACTTTAGAGCTTTAATGAGGGTTATACATTTAGTCTAACACGCATCCGCATGTTGAAGGCCCATTTTGGGCAGAAAACGTGTACCAGAGAATTGAACATGAGTAGCTCCAATATCATGTTAAAGCCCCTGCCACTACTGCACCAAAGCGCTATTGCTTTAATGAGGGTTGTATATTTATTCTAACAACTCTTAGGAGCCAGCTTAGGCTAAGCAGGAGAAGTGGCATACTAGTCAGCTACTTACAAATGCAATATTATAATGAGTAGCTGGAATGATCAAATCAGCTACTTCATCCAGATGGTCATGTATTTGACTAGAGAAGTGAGCCAACTAGAAACAAACTATCCAAAATAAGTATTTCATGAAATTTAGTCGGACTACAATATTAATGATAAATACATTATTAGAAGACTCGCATAGTAATCTCACCTGCAGATTATTTGATCAGAACTATAGTCATCTGACAGCTAAAGTTTTGGGAGCCTAGTTCATGGATGAATTGGATTTCAATAGATGGTCATTCAGTTATGAGCATAAAAGTTAAATGGTCTTTGATGAGATTAACAGAAACAGAGAATATGAGGTTGGAATCATCAACATGTCGTTTCATGAAAAACACTAAACCATCTAGAACAAACAAAGAATTTAGAGAGATTCTAATGAAAAAACATAAGATATGGAGAAATTCAGGATAAGCATTAACTGTTTTCTGTGGTGCATAAATTCTCCAGAAAAATGAGCATTCTTGAAATGAAAATGCTAACATGATGAGTAGCAATGGGTTGAAAGCTAGGACAATGAACGAGTGCGTCTATGGGAAGTTGGAGGTGGTGCCAATTGAGGATAAGATTATAGTATCATTCTCACATTGCTTGGACATGTTAACATGGACCAATAGATGCACTAGTTAGGAGGAGAGAGTATATTAGTTAAAGCAGATGCTATAACTAGGGATGGACCTACACGAACCTCATTAAAGGCTGTAAAGAATATGTTTTTTGTAACATTACAGAGGGCCAGGCTCTTAGCAAAGCTGAATAGAAGAAAAGAATTCAAATAACCACCCAAAGATTTGGGTTAAAGGCTTTGATGATGTTGTTTGTTCTGTGATACATAAATTAATCATTAATTGTTTCATAAAGGGCTTAGGAATATGAACAAAAGGGTAACTAACTTAACAAGCAAAAACAAACAAACAAATTAGTGATAATAGAATTCATAATAATGTGTATAATTCTTTATGACCTACTGATATCTAATAAGGTAGCACTTCGAAAAGACTTGCAATCAAACTACCAAAGATAAAGACGAAGGAAAACAAAAAAGGGTCGTTTACATTTCAGGAAAAGGTCTCAAGGGTAAAGAAAAAGTAGCAGAAATAAGGGGAGAGTAAGTTAAAATATTTCCCTCAAACGAAGAAGTTCAAAGATGTGGAATGCACAGTAGTTAAATTGTGGTCTACTAAATAAAATTTACATAACACACTTCATTTTGTTGGAAAAGAGGCACCGAGTTTTTATGATAGGTAACATGCATATTCGGTTATCTAAATGGCAATTAGAGTGTCCATGTAAAACAACATTTCCAATTGTGTGCAGAAATCATTTATAAGTAGAGCCCTTCAAAGATTTAAGGTCAAAAGAAATTGAAGCATAACCTGTCCTAGTACACCCGGAGTTGAAGATTGCCTCAGTTGCTGTTGAGCAAGGAGTTGCTGCTGAGGAAGTTGCATCATTTTCTGTCTCTGTTGCTGCTGCTGCGACTGTTGCTGAGGTGAAGGTGTATTCATCATGTTTGAACCAGACCTAGGTGAATTAGCATATGGCAGAGGAGGTGTCGATGCATTATCAAAGGAAGTGGGTCCTGAGACACCAGATGGTGAAGGAGCTGATCTTCCAATTAATTGTGCTCCTGATGTCTGTAGATAAACCATATGTTTTAGAGAAGAATTTGTTACAACACCAGATGAAGATCATGATTTTAGTATATTGCAAATGGAAAAATCAGTAAAATATGAGTATAGAATTACAAAATATTCATAAGCAATAGCAATCAAAAGATTTGGTGAATGCTGGATGCTATATACCAACATAATTTGCTTTTGCAAGTCAAAAAGAAAGACCACATCCATTACCCCTCCTATCTTCTCCACTCCACCTACCATTACTTCCTCGATAATTCAGAAAGTTCAAACTAAAATCAGGAAGTCCAAACAGAATCAGGCAGCAGCAAGCTCAAGAAACTAAGTTTTTGCTACTTTTAATGAAAATATATATATATATATACCTAGAGTCTAGGAGAACTTGGAGGGGTCTCCTTGGTTGCATGAGC
The DNA here is from genome assembly GCA_029216955.1 of Iris pallida. NCBI lineage: Eukaryota > Viridiplantae > Streptophyta > Magnoliopsida > Asparagales > Iridaceae > Iris > Iris pallida. Next base: position 4,852,364 of record JANAVB010010193.1, on the reverse strand, counting down.
TTAAACTTCTCTCCAATAGGTATATACCTACCTACCAACTAGCCAGCTGGGTTTTATGGCATGACCTCTTATGCTCATAGATACCTAGGTATTTTGCACCAAGAAAGAGGGTTGAAGTCATGTCAGCAACCAGTTATAGAAACTTTGTCAAATCTTCTATGGAGCTTTCTTATGCTCCATAGTCAACCCCCTTCTGATGGGAGAATAATTGGATGATGATGATGAATTGAATTGAAATCGTACAATCACCCTAGCATCGCTGTTCTAAAAATCGGGCTTGGCGCCCGTCTAGGCGCTAGGCACCGGCCCACCGCACCGAAAACATCCTAGGCAGTGGTCTAGGCATCTAGGCGGGCCTAGACGGCTGATGTTTTGAACTTTTATTTTATTTTATTTTTTTATTCTTAGTTGTGTTGTGGATATTTGTTTGGGTTTTAAGATAGGATTTGGATTTTTAGAACATTGAAATTTCAAATATCAAATTTCTAATTTCTAAATTTTCAAAAAAAGACAGGTATTGGCGCTAGGCGGGCCTCCACCGCACCGAGTCCGTCTAGCGTTTTTTAGAACACTGCCGGGCATAGACATACAAACAAACTTCTATAAAAACTCAATAGTCTTTCAGACTTATCTAAGACCAATAGAACCTTTTGAAAAAAAAATCATTAAGAACAATTATGCATGTACTCATATCAATGAGAATTGGACTCATGACCAATCTAGAATTAGGAAACCCAATAATGAGCCAGAAGGCGCTCAAGCGCAACTTGATTTGTATGGGTATACTTAGAGCACTCGCTGATGCAAATATCTAATAAACAAGCAGCAACAAGAAGTAAAGAACCAAGTATTAGAATAATTCACTAATAGAATGATATGTGAAACCAAAAGATGATTATAAGTATAACATGGATGAGATCCATTTATCACAAAAAATATATGTAAGTTGCATCAACTGTAGTTAATCTATTAATTCACCAAAATAAATACATGTTTTGGTCATTATATGATAATGGTCATTATGACAGACCTGCAGCATAGCTCCTTGAGGAGTCACATTGTTAGATGAAAATTGAGGGGTACTCTTCGGGAAGATGCCTGCAACATGGATTAAATCTTAAAGGTAAGACTTTAACTGTGCTGGGGAAATTAAAATTGTGGTAAGAATCAGATTCGAAAGGTTCTAAAAATAATGGAACTTAAGTATTGGTGACTTTCATGTGAATAACAGGCCGAAAGTAGAGCTGTCCATTCACACCAAATGCACTAACTTACCAGAATTATCTCCCCCAAAATTTTGTGTGCCATCACCGACACCAAGCACCTCAACTAAATGACTAGGGAGAGAAGATGGCATATAATGCCTTTGATCTCCAGTTACTCGTAATCCTGAAGAATCATGTTGTCTCTTAGTTAAAGAAAGATGCAGTTCTTTTAAGACATAAAACAGTAAATGTTGAAAAAACATATTGCTCTTAGTGATATAATGTGTACTCACAACCACAGAGAGAGATCTAGAATGCTAAAGAAAACAAAAGTTTACCTTCACCAAAATTAACAGCTGCTCTAAGTAGATTCTCTTGCTCTTGGATTTTTGCAACTTGCACCTTGTCCAATGTTGTAATAAGGCTTGGTCCCTGCCGTGTACCTAACCCGTATTGTTTACGAGCATCAGCTATGACTTTTTCAGCAGTCTCACAGGCTGCTGCAATCATATCAATTCTAGCCTGTGAAGGGTTTAAATGGCAGAAGTCAAAAGTCAAAACATAGAACAGGGCCATAACTTCCATCTACAGGAGGTGTGCACTAGAGAAGATCAATTTACTTTTGCATATTAAATGTATATATATTAAAACTTCTTCCTGTGGCAACTTTCAAAAGCAAACTAATAATGTTTCCTTCACTACAGAACAGTCCAACTTGAGCACAAGTATGACTAAATAAGATGATAAGGTACACTTAATTCGAATAAAACATCCTCTTTCTTTTCAAAAGGAGCAAGTACAATCAACCAATAACAGCACAAATGACTGTTTAAATCTGCACTAAGTTAAATAGATACTAGAGACTAGAGAGTTCTGAGATTTCGATTCCAGATATGTGTACGTATTAAACAAGTGCAACTGTGAAGTCAAATAATTGAAGTTTCCACAGAATATTTTTTTGTTGTCAATTTTATTCATCTGAGACCATTAGAAATTCTGCAATAACATATACCAATAAAACAGTATGGCACTACATCGAGTTGGGGCCAGAGGGGTCAACCATAGTTTACAGTATCGGCCGATAAATCCGATACAGCCGATACCGATAAGGTTTGGCATGTCGCGATCCGATACCGACCAATTACCCGATAATGACCGAACCGACATTGGGGGTCCATTTTCCGGTCAATTCGGCAAAGAAAATTGAACGAAAAAGACAAATCGGCAAGGTTTAAAGCATAATAACTAATAAGGTTGTAAAGGCATGTAAAAGAAGAAAAATTATCTATTGCATGTAAACCAATCAGTAATGGTGACTACTATTTCATTTAATTTAAAAAGTACTAAGAATTAACACTAAAAATACTTAAAATTGTGCCTAAATGTATAAAATATATGTTTTTAAATGTTAATAATTTATTAACAATTATTTGTTTTTCGATACCAAAAAATCCGATACTCCGATCTGAAACCGCCGATACTACCGATATCACCGATACCGATACTCATAGGAATAGTCTGATACCGATTTCCATACTGGTACTGCGAACCTTGTGGTCAACTTTCTGTGTACATTAGTTTACTAACAGTTAGGAGAGGAACAACTCCTGAGAAGACAGATATAAATATTGGCAATGAGTGGGTAGCTCATAGGAACCACTGAAGCAAGTATTAGGAATTTGAAAAAAATGAACCAACTCTAGAGCACCTTAAGCTTTTCAATTTGTGTGGTTACAGGTAGACTTGTTATCCCATATAACAACTGTTCTCTCTTGGTGTTATCCTCTGCTTCCATCTCGGGTAACAACTTGGATGACAGCATCACAGGTAGTACTGCAAAATTACAATTGCAAATTTTAAACTGTTTCAGTACATAACAACAGAAGATAAAAAGGCCTAATCTAAAGAAATTGAAAAGGAAAAAAGGTAAAGAAAATTTCAAAATAATGAAATAGTTAATAGATATACACTCAATGTTCTAAATGGCGGTTGAGGCGGCCGCCTAGGCGGTAGGCGGTTTCTCTCCGCACCGCTTTGCGGTAGGCGGTGGAGTAGACAGCCAACGAAGGTTTGGCGGCGTAAGCGGAGGTGAGGCGGCGTAGGCGGGCGCCTAAACGGAGCAATACCTAACAAGATGTTATGGCCAAACGGTTGTGCAAGAATTATGGACCTATGGTTCACCTTTACAAAACTAAAACTTCATAAATCTTCGTGTTCTACAACTTAGTTATGCATGGAACACCCTTAAAATTTGCATATTATGCAAAAAACTGTGGTAAAATAGTAAAAATTGTCCAAAATGTATCAACCGCCTAGGCGGTGCCTAGGCGGACTCTCTCCGCCGCGCACCCGTCTACCGCCGTTTAGAACCTTGTATACACTAATTAGAAGGGAATATGAATTAGAGGAGCAACTCAACACAAAGATATGGTTACATGATTAAATATTTTAATGTTCGATTTAACATTTAAGAGCTGCCTATAGAAACAATATTGTTTGGAATGCCACCACTATATCATGAAATCCAGTTAGAGTTTGTCGTCTAACATATTTGAGTTATCGATACTCATTTCTAAAGGGTCACCAACTCCAAAAGCAATCAGTAAATTGCCACCAATGTAGAGTACAACTATTGTACACTTATTGCCTCAAAGACTTACTATGTAGAACACCCAACTAAAGTAGATTAAATTTGCATATGATATATTACCTCCTTTTACACAATTAATACTACCAACACTAGGAACTACCAAAACCAATTTTGCATGTTTATCATGACAAAGATTAATTACTCACAGGTATCCTAGATAACACAGAAGAGAAATCACTATTTCCCTAAAATAACTGTATTTGATGAATTTGCATATAAGACCTATTATGTAGAACACCCAACTAAAGTAGATTAAATTTGCATATAATATATTACCTCCTTTTACACAATTAATACTGCCAACACTAGGAACTACCAAAACCAATTTTGTATGTTTATCATGACAAAGATTAATTACTCACAGGTATCCTAGATAACACAGAAGAGAAATAACTATTTCCCAAATATAACTGTATTTGATGAATATCTATTCCTGGTCAATTTGAATTTATCCTGACAATAACTGTCTTGTGTGTCTTTGCTGACTAACAAGTTAACTATTTACCAACACTAGAATAAAAAATTTATCAAATTCTTTCAACACTAGAAATTGACATGTCATCCCAATTATCCCAGTCAACTACTCACAGGCTTCCTCTGCATATAAAATTGTAGTCATTGTATGTCCAATTATAGTAGGTCCTCCGATTTATCTTTTACAAAGAAGTATAAATGTGTCCCTTCCACCACAAATCAGACTGAAATTGTTAGATGTCAAAGATTTGTGCATATTCCTTGTCAGCCTAGCAAGGAAGCAACACTTCTAAAGGACAGAAACCTGGCTTGACGATTTCAATCTGCAACTTAGGAGAATATTTTTCTGCACACATCAGCTATATCAATCTGCAACTAAATAGAATCTTTTCTCTGTACATATCAGCTGTTTATGTACATCTATGTTGTCACAGGCAACGCCTAGGTGGCCTAGGCGTGCGGGTTGGAGAGACCTGGGAGAAATTTTTCTGGGTGAGGTTTTGCTCCCTAAGCGCGCTTAGGCGCCCGCCTAGGGTCGACCAGAGGAAAAAAAGTCTGCCAAGGGTCGCCCAATTATGCTTATTATCCTTACTTGATTTTGAATATTGGTTATATTTGTTGCTTCTTATATTACTTTTATGCTTATGCTTAATGCTTATTGTTTATTAGTTATACTACATATTTGTTGTATGCATAATTGCAAAATTTTCTGAATCAAAGCAGCGATCCTTGGCGGACGCCTAGGCGAGACGGGTGGCATGTCGTCTCGCCTAACGCCCGGTACAACATAGATGTACACATCAACCGTTTATGTACGCAACAACTGTTTCAATCTTTTTCAGTACACATCAGCTGTTTCAATCTATTTTTTGTACACATCAGCTATTTCAATATGCAACCTAGAAAAGCTTAGTTTAAATTCAAAGATAGTTCAAGATAAGTCATATTGCTATTGTGAAGTTAAGGATGCATTAAAGAAAACTAAAGATTAGAAAAGTTGCAGGACTTGATGATATTCCTATTGAGGTTTGAAAATGTTTAAGAGAAAGGATTAATGTGGATTACTAAATTATTCAACAAAATTCACTAAGAATGTCGGATGAATGGAGAAGCAGTATCATAGTACCCATATACAAGAACACGAGAGAAATACAAACTTGTAACAAGTATCAAGGAATTAAGTTTATAAGTCATATCATGAAACTATGGGAGAGTAATTGAGCAAAAATCAAGAAAAGAGACTAGAATTTCATAAACTCAGTTTTGTTTTCTGACGGAAATATCTACTATAGAAGTCATTTACTTACTAAGAAGATTAATGAAAAAAAAATGGAAGAAAAATAGATATTTACGTACGATTTTTATTGACTTAGAAAAAGCTTATATCGATTTCTTAGGGATATAATATGGTGGCTTTGGAGAAAAACAAGTTTTTAGTAGTTATATTGAGACTATTAACTGCAAGGTTCGCATAATCGCTATCGGAATCGGAATCGTATCGGACCATTCCTATGAGTATCGGTATCGACGGATCGGTAGTATCGGCAGCTTTGGATCGGAGTATAGGATTTTTTGGTATTGGAAAAAAAATAATTAGTAATAAATTTTTAACATTTACAAAAAATATTTGATAAATTTTCCAATATTATTTCTTAGTAGTTTTGAAATTAAATGAAATTGTAGTCACCCTTACCGATTGGTTTACATGCAATAGATAAATTTTCTTCTTTTACATGCTTTTACAACCTTATTATGCTTGAAACCCTTGCTGATTTGTCTTTTTCGTTCAATTTTCTGTGTCGAATTGACCAGAAAAGAGACCCTCAATGTCAGTATCAGTCAGTATCGGGTATCGGTCGGTATCAGATCGGAACATGCCAAACCGTATCGGTATCAGCCGTATCAGATTGGTACCGGCCGTATCAGATCGGTATCGGCCAATACTGTAAACTATGTTATTAAGGATATGAATAATAGAGTTTACGACGACCGTGCAAAATATTGAAGTAGATAGTAATTTGTTCCCTATTACCATTGGCTTACATCAAGAATCAATGTTGAATCATTCCCTTTTTACAATAGTTATGGATGTTATTATTAGGTATATCCAGAAGGAGGTTCTATGGTATATGATGTTAGTTGACGATATTGTTTTGGATGATGAAAGTAGAGAATGTTATATCATAAAATATAAACGTGGAAAGAGACTTTGGAATCCAAGGTATTTAGGATTAGTAGAACGAAAATAGTGTACATGAGATGTGATTTTAACATAATTGAAGAAAAGTGAGGGGGAAGCCCATATCAATAGAGAAGAGATACCTAAGAGTGATAGTTTTCAGTATTTATTATCAATCATTCATGGTGATGGAGAGAATGAGAAATATGTCATATGCACCGTTCTAAAAGGCGGTCTAGGCAGCGCCTAGGCGCTAGGCCCCTGGTGTCCGCCCGATCCCCGCCTAGGCGTCCATCTAGACTCCGGACGCCCGACTATGCATGTTTTGGGATTTTATGGATTTTTTTTACAATTTTTAGTAGTTTTTTTATTTTATTTATTTATTTTTGAACCGCCTAGATCTAGGCGTACGCCTAGACGACCGCCTAGGCGGACTAGGCACTAGGCGGCGGGTGTCCGTCCGACTAGTGCCTAGCGCTTTTCACAACCTTGGTCATACGTAGAATTAAAATAGGAAGTTGAAATAGAGAAGTGTTTCTGAAGTACTTTGTAATCGCAAGCTACCTCTGGTTGAAAGAAAAATTATATAAGGCTGCTATAAGATCAACCATGCTTTATGGACCAAAATGTTAGGCAATTAAGAAACAATAAGTTTAGAAAGCTAACGTAGCTGAAATAAGAATGCAAAGATAGATGAGTAGCACTATATTAAAGAATAGGACATGAAATGAGTCTATCCATGAGAAGTTAGGGGAGGAGTCAATTGGGGACAAGATGAGGGGCAATCGGCTTAGGTGGTTTGGACATGTGCAAGACATACTCATAGATGCCCATGTAAGGAGGAGCGATAACATAATATTTCGGGAGCTGCTAGAACTACAGGTAGACCTAGACTAACATGATTTGAAGTGTTAAAAAATGATATAAATCTTGTTAACGTTACAGAGGATATGGCACCTAACATAGCCGAATGGAAGAAGAGGACTCAAAAGCCTTCCAGAAATTTAAAAAAGAGCTGAATTATAATATGATATAAGCTCACCATTGAACGGATACAAAAGAAATACATATGCATAATAGCCACAGCTTAATTAAAAAGATCAATGGTGTTTGCATACAAAATTTCAGCTTTCAAGTTAAGGTGTTGAAATACTTCAAATTTATATCTTTAGAATGTTAGAATCTTATGATATACAATACGTATCTTATGATACGATACACTATCATTTCGTTATGTATAAGTTGATCTAATACAACATATAGGTTGATAGGTAGTATTTATTTATTTTACTTAGGTATACAAAAGAATATGGATTTTGTAACTGGATAGACCTATAAAGATGAAACAAATATAAAAAATTATGAAAAAAATTATACTAAATCATGTTGCTATATGTATTTAGAAGTGTAGATGTAAACTACTAAAGGTTATGTATCATACCATGCACGATACGACATGCAAGTTGATAACCTATCTTCAAATATTGTTATGGCTACATAAAGTACCATCATTGAGTGTTTGTAAAATAATTGTAAATACATCTTACATCAAGAATCAATCTTGGTGGAAACATTATGTATAGTATAGATTCATGAACAATAACTAGAATACATACTCGCAGCATTTTCGCCATTGACATTCTTTGGGTGCACCACAAATGGTTTGGAGACCTTCTTTATGTCCTCCACGATATTGAACAGCTCCATATTCACCATCGAGAACTGCCCCAACATTTCCTGCCTGCCATTCAAGCCCACACAGTTATTTTATGATATCATCTCATTTATGGATGTGCTTGCCAAATCAAATACAAGACTATTGCTATATTCTACCTTCCTTCGCCTAATAAAGGTCCCAAATACTAGCTTCACATTATGGATGTTCTCTATAAAGGTATGGAGTCGACATATGTCATTATTGGTTGCACAGTCCTTAAACCAGGTTCATGAAACTACTTTTGTAAGTTCCTCACACACCTTCACCAAGCAAGTGGAGTACCAGCACTTAAAACTGTGATATAGGATGGTTTTGATGACATATCAAAGTTCATGTGCCACTAGATGAAAAATTCTCAAGTCGTAATGATGGCTCAAGCACAAATTTTAGATGGCCATATATTGCATAAGATGTATGGAGATAATATCCAACTACAACTTTCTTCGGAATTGGAAAAAGAAGTGAACTTATTATATTTCTAGAACACATTATTCATATTAAGGGTCTGCTTGGATTGAGGGGGGAAAGATAAGCAGAGTTAAGTGGGGTTAAGTGAAGGGAAGTTAAGTGAAGGGGGAGAAGAGTCAATACATTTGGATTGGAGGGAGAGTTAAGTGGGGTGTGTTTAATAACTTTTGCTCAGATTGGAGGTTTTGAGTGAGAAGAGGATTAATAAAAAATACAATATTTACCAAAATACTCTTATTATATGTATCACAAAATTAAATTTGATTGAAATTTTAATTAGAACTTGTCCAAATATCTTCAAAATATCTTCACAAATGAGGAAGCTACAAAGCAGCATGTTGAAAGCAGGAAAAAATTGGACAAAAAATCATAATATTTTATAGGATAAATAAAGAATATTTGTGACTTTTTAAACAAAACTCATCTATCTCCTTCGTTAATCCTTCGATTTGGAGATTAAAAAAATACACAAAAGATGTTAAACCAACCCTTACGATACCCTCTATAACCTCCCCTCCTAAACCTCCACATTCAAACCAAACATGATTTTTATTTCCTCTCACTTAAATTTTCCTCACTTAACTCTCTTAACCCTCAATCCAAACAGACCCTAAAAAAACAAAGTTTTGAACAATTTTCCATCATTGATTAATATACTTATCTATAATAATAATAAAAAACCAAAGTCGGGACTATGTCCAAGAAAACCCCAATTTAACCAGCACTGTGTAAGGAATCAATTTTTTGCACAGATTGAACAGGATCCTTCTCCATTTAACTAAACGTCCTAAAATAAGAGCAGGAAGCGAATACTTTTGGATCAATATCTATTCAAAACTATAGAACCCTAGAAATCAGGATACCATTTGGGGAGGGAATTGGAACGGAACCCTAGAAATTTGGATACCATTTGGGGAGGGAATTGGAACGGAGCCCTAGAAATTTCGATACCATTTGGGGAGGGAATTGGAACGGGAGTAGACGTCGATCTGCTCGAGGATCCGGGAGATGGCGTTGAAGAGGCTGACGGCGCGGGTCTTCACCGACTCGAGGTTCAGCTGCTGCTGGACCGCCGGGTTCAGACGCTCCGCCGGCTTCGCCTGCTCCGGCGGCGGCGGCGCCGACGCCGAGGGTTGCTGGGTTCCACCTGATGGTCCTACTCCTCCGCCGACCTCCATTCAATGTTCGGTGAGAGAGAGAGAGAGAGAGAGAGAGTCCGCTTGAGTATCTCCAAACTCCAAAGTTAAGGAAAAAAAAGTGTTGTCACATAAGAATAATAAATTTAACTAAAAATATATATTTTTAATAAATAAAGGGCACGGCTAAACGTACCCCAGCAGTTACTTAGCACACCCCAAGTAACTTAAGTTATAAATTACTTCAATGTTAAAAGACTAATATACCATTCTCTCATTTTCACACCCCACCCCATCAGCCTTCCCAAACACACTTCTTTCATTTTCACTCCCCACCATCCTCCTCATTCTTCCTTCTTTCATTTTCATCATCTTCTCCAACAAAACCCTAAAACCATAGAAAAATCCTAAGTTGAGAAGCCATCATGGAGGAAGGTGGTCCATCTGAAAGACACAATGTACGTACTCTCTCCACCTTCTTACTCGTTTTCAAGTATTAAAATTAGTATGAGAATCGTTCCAAACGAGAAATTCAAAAAAAATCGCGATATGCACGACCTGTGTTCGTCGCGCATATCATGTGTTGTTCGACTCAGAGTTGTCGAACATAAGAGTGATGTTCGACTAGGAGTTGTCGAACATGGCTTGGAATGTTCGACCCTTTTAAGTCGAACGTTTTTTGAAACGTTCGACCTGTTACTGTCGAACAGAAGATACTTGCACGACCTATAATGGTCGAGCACTGTGTTTTTTGAAAAAAAAAAAAATTTAACTTAGTAAAGTGTGGGTTTTTTCTTTTCAGGATAGTTCTTCAAATGACACTGGAATGAACAATGAATTGAGCATTGTTAACTTTCCCATGTATGAACAAGTTGATTTTTCAGAAGAATTTCAGACGGAAGAGATATTTGATAATCGTGAATCGTTGTTGAGGTGGGCACAGACGGTAGGAAGACGTCATAATATGGTCGTTTTGGTTAAACGATCCGATAGCGGAGATGGAAGGCGGGCTCGGATAGTTTTGGGTTGTGAGCGCGGTGGTAAATATCGGCCTCCCAAGACTAAAGTTGCTGAAACAAATTCGGCGAACATTGCGAAGAAGGCATGTGACGCCCCAAAACCAGAATACTGGAGAGCGGGGGCGAACATAGCCAACTACGTATATTGAAATGGAATCCACCTCGCTATACGGTCACGACTGTCTAGATATGAGGGTTTACTACAAGCCAACGGTCTCTTGAGGTCAAGCCTATTATCTCAATCTCAAGCAAGTAATATAATTACAAGATGTTAGACCACCAAATATACAATAAAAGGCGTCCCAAATATTACATATTCAGCTGATCATGAAGCTAGTCATACAAAATGCGAGGAATAGCAAGAGTTAAGTCATACATGATCAACCCTAGGATTTGTTAATCATGTTACAGCCCGTAGGCAGACAGTAAGTAAAGATGCATCGAGCTAACAGGTGCTCGTCGGCTAAACGCCTCAAAAGAATAAATTTACAATGTAGTGGGTGAAACAAAATGGAAAACCCACTCGTAGCCCAGGTTCCTTCTAGTCGCCACCATTGGGCTGGAGGTTCGGTAGATCCTCGGGTGCTGCTCCGAAATCTGGCCACACAAAACCAGCTGGGTCAAACCCCAGAAAGAGCAAGTGTCACAAAGGAGGCCACGAAATAAGAACAAAAGCCAGCATATCAGAACATAAGAAAATGGAAGAAAAGTACAAGTAATAAAGAGTACATCAGGACAATAAATGACTAGGGACGTGAAACCATTCCGGGAGCCAGGTTACAACCCGTAAACCAAACAAGGACCGGGGTTGTAACCCTTCGCCTGAATAGCACTTTGTCTCTACCCATTTATTGTTAAAGATAAGTAAAACGACCATATTCAGGGGTACCAGGTATAGGGACTAGACGAGACTTAAACAAGGCTGGACACCATCCATTCATAAGCGGCCAAACAAATACTACGGCTTACTACTTAACTAACTAGCGTTATCACAAGCCTAATTACTAACAAGATGCAAATGAGAAATTCCCAGTCCCAAGCCCTGCAGACTATCCAGTTATCCTTCCGCGAGTTGAGAGTATGGTTGGGTACATCGCCCAGGAGACGATATACCCTTAGGTGACTTAGAGAGTGCAACACATGATAGTGTGCTGGAAATGTGCCCTACTCGTCGGCAGGCTACAAGTCCGTTAAAAGCGCCCAGATAACGAGATCACCTGTGACTAGAAATTCTCCATAAACTATAGTTTGATCTAGTCATTAGCCTAATCCATATTCAGTGTGAATCCCTGGCCATGATAATCAGGGAGTCACGTCCTAGACATGATGTGAGACAAGACAAGCGGATTTGCACAAAACAACAAGAAAGAACACCCACGGTGTCAGGGAAAGTCAAGTACGACCAGTTATCAAGTCAAGTCAAGTCAAGAGTGCGCCGCGGCGGCCACTATCAAGATATAAAGTTACAGGAGATTAATTACAGGTTGCAGGTTACAAGTTAAAAGTCACAAGTTACAAATGTACCACATCGAGTTACAGCCAAGATCAGAGAATGCTAGCCATAAATTAAAAGCACAGAAAATCGTGTCAAGACGTGTCGGGTTAAGTCAAGTCGTGCTGTGGGCATCAAGATCTCAGAAAACAAAATCAGCAAGAGAGAAACCGAGGACCAAGGGGAACACCAAGGTCAGGAAGGAAAGCCATGGCACAGGGTGTGCCAGACAAGGGGCTCGGGCAAGCGGCGCCAAGAGATGCGCTCGGGAACGGTCGCAGCGCGCCAAAGGGCACGAGCGGGGTCAACAGGGACAACAGCGCGCGGGGCATACAGGGGGCAAGGCAGCCAGGCGCGCAGGAGCGCAAGGCAGCAAGGCGCGCAGGGTATGCGCGGTCAGCAAGGCACGCGGGGGCGCACAGGCCAGCGAGGCGCGCGGGGCGCGCAGGCCAGCGAGGCGTAAGGGGGCGCGCAGGCCAGCGAGGCGCGCATGCCAGCGCTAAAGAGCACGGCACGGGGGAGCAGCCCGGCGCTAAACAGCGCGGCTGGGGAGGGGGTCTTCTTCTTCCTCAAGCTGAGAGGAAGAACACAATGGCCTCAAAACTTTGGAACTTCACAACTTGGTCCATAAAACGCGAAATCCGGAATTTCAAGAGTCTAACTTGCGTAAAATTCGATTCTCTACAACATAGAAGCATCAAAACAAGCAAAAAACAAAGTTTGGTAGATCAAACCCAATAAATTTCGAAAATGGTAAAACTTAGATCTAGGAGAATCCGAACTCCAAATCCAAAAATGTCAAATTCTAATGTTGTTCCAAATCATCTAATTAAGCTATTAGGCAAATAAAATTTGGTCTTCATGCGGTGGCAAGATGCACTTGCCTATGGGTGGGATGTTGTGTGGATGAAGGAAGAAGAAGGAGTTAGGAATTTAATGAGGAAAGTAATGAGAAGAGAGAATGGTTGGTGGGGATTTTAATGAGGGTGGTTGTGGTGGAATGAGGGTGGAGTATAGGTTAAGGTGTTCCATTGGGTTTAAAATCAAACCAACCCAACTAAAATCGAGCCGAGCCGAAACCCAAAATTCTGCAAGTCGAGAAAAATAAAATACATGCCAAAATCCAACTACGAGTATAAATACGAAATACGGGAAATGAGGGTGACAACTCTACCCACCTTAAAAAAATTTCGTCCTCGAAATTTAATCGAGGAGCTAGAGACTGCCACGGCAAGCTACACTAAGCACCAACAACTACACTAAGCAGTTCAATCATGCAATCATATATGCAATCAAGGAATGAAAAGCATAATGTATAAGGAAGACATTATACCTTACGAGTCAAATAGGTAGGGATATCGCGATCGGATGTCGTCCTCACGCTCCCACGTTGACTCACCGAGAGAGTGATGACCCCAAGCAATACGGACTAAGTTAATAGTCTTATTCTTGAGTATCTTTTCTCTCCGGTCCAATATAGACACGGGCCTCTCCTCATACAAAAGGTTGGTACCAACAACCAATTCCGAATGATCCAGGATATGGCTCGGGTCCGGGATGTACCGTCGTAATTGGGACACATGGAATACATCATGCATCTCACTTAGCGACGGCGGAAGAGCGAGACGATAGGATACATCTCCTACTCGCTCCAGGATATCGAACAGCCCTATATACCTAGGACTAAGCTTTCCCCGTACGCCAAAGCGAATGATGCCGCGGTTAGGCGAGATCCTAAGGAATACATGGTCGCTGATAGCAGACTCTAAGGGACGTCGATGAGCATCGGCCCAATGGCGCTGGCGATCTTGGGCCACTCGAAGGCAATCTCTGATCCTTCTGAACACTTCAACTATCTGGGCAATCATTTCTGGACCGAGCATCTGCCTCTCTCTGATGTCGTTCCATGCTAGCGGAGATCTGCACTTCCTGCCGTACAGTGCCTCGAACGGGGCCATCTGAATACTGGCCTGGAAACTATTGTTGTACGAGAATTCTACCAGGTGCAGGTGATCCTCCCACGAACCACCAAAGTCAAGGGTACAAGATCTCAACATATCTTCAAGTGTCTGGATTGTGCGTTCCGACTGGCCATCTGTCTGCGGATGATAAGTTGAGCTAAACTGAAGGTGAGTTCCCAAACTCTATTGCAGGCTACGCCAAAAGTGTGATGTGAATCTTGAATCCCTGTCCGAGGTGATACTGACCGGTACCCCATGAAGCCTGATAATCTGCCTGAGGTATATCTCTGCCAACTGGGCCGTAGACTGACCAACTCTGAATGGGAGAAAATGAGCCACCTTCGTGAGCCTGTCGACTATAACCCAAATAATATCTCGACCAGCTGGGGATCTAGGCAATCCAGTCACAAAATCTATGGTCACATGCTCCCACTTCTATTCTGGAATCGGCAAGGGCTGAAGAAGTCCAACGGGCCTCTGATGTTCAGCTTTAACCTGCTGGCAAACCAAACATCGAGAGACAAACCGGGCTATCTCCCTCTTCATGCTATTCTACCAGAAATGTTGACGAATATCACGGTACATCTTCGTGCCACCGGGATAAATAGAATACTGTGAACTGTGAGCTTCTGCCATGACCTCCTGTCTGATATCTCCACTGGGTACACAAAGACGAGTACCGTGTCGAAGTGTAACATCTTCATGGATACATAACTCTGGCCTTCTTCCTGCCTCACACTCTGCTCTGAGCCGCTGAAGCTTGGAATCTGCTGACTGCGCTCTCTGGATCCTCTCAACTATACTGGACTGAACCTGTAGACTGGCCATCAACGCCACGTTGGTAGGAAGAACCACTTCAATTCCCATATTCTGAAGATCTGCCAATAATTCTGGTTGTGCCGTTAGGAAATAAACTCCGGCTCTCCTGCTCAATGCATCTGCTACAAAGTTGGCCTTTTCCTGGGTGATACTGCAAATCCACATCGTAGTCCACCAATAGCTCAAGCCATCTTCTCTGCCGCATATTAAGGTCCTTCTGGGTGAAAACATACTTCAGACTCTTGTGATCAGTAAATATCTCCACTCTATCTCTGTACAAGTAGTGCCGCCAAAGCTTAAGTATAAACACTACTGCTGCCAGTTCCAAGTCGTGGGTCGGATAATTCTTTTCATGATCACGAAGTTGACGTGATGCATAAGATATTACCTTCCCATGCTGCATCAAGACACACCCCAATCCTCTGCCTGAAGCGTCGCAATAAACTGTGAATCCTCCGGTCCCATCTGGAAGTGTGAGAATGGGAGCCGTTATCAAACCTCACTTCAACTTCTCAAATGATTCCTGATACTCTGCTGTCCAAGCAAACTGCACATCCTTGCGGGTCAACTGGGTCATCGGCGCTGAAATCCTTGCAAAATCTGAAACGAATCGCCGGTAGTAGCCGGCTAATCCAAGGAAGCTGCGAACCTCTGCCACTGAGCTAGGTACTGGCCATGTCTCGATAGCCACAATCTTCTGGGGATCCACTTCTACTCCTTCTCGAGTAATGATGTAACCCAAGTACGAAATGCGATCGAGCCAGAACTCACATTTACTGAACTTGGCGTACAACTGGTGCTCCCTAAGCGTCTGAAGGATGATTCTGAGATGCTGCTCATGTTCTGCTTCGCTCTTGCTATAGACCAGGATGTCATCCAGGAATACGATCACGAACTGATCCAAGTAAGGCATAAAAATACGATTCATGAGGTCCATGAATACGGCCAGCGCATTGGTCGCTCCAAAGGGCATAACAAGGAACTCCCAATGCCCATACCTCGATCTAAATGCTGTCTTTGGAATGTCCTGCTCTCTAACTCTGATCTGATGGTATCCTGACCGCAAGTCTATCTTCGAAAACACTGAAGCCCCCTTGAGTTGATCAAACAAGTCATCTATCCTCGGGAGAGGGTATATGTTCTTGATTGTCATCGAGTTCAAGGTACGATAATATACACATAACCTGGACGTACCATCCTTCTTTTTCACAAGAAGCATCGGGGCTCCCCAAGGCGATCCACTTGCACGAATGAATCCCTTGGTCCTGAGTTCTTCAATCATCTTGTACAAAATCTCCAACTCTGAAGGCGCCATCCTGTAGACTCGCTCTGATACTGGTGCCGTCCCGGGGATCAAGTCTATAGTAAACTCGATCTCCCTCTCTGGCGGTATCCCTGGAAGTTCTTCTGGAAAGACATCTGGAAACTCTTTAACTATTCGGGGTAACTGCACTGCTGCTACTGCCATCCGCAATACTGGGGAAGATGGCTCCACTGCGCCTCTGGAAAATAAGAACTCTGGCTCGCCTGGAATGCTGAAAACAACCCTGCCAATATGGCAGTCTATCATAGCATACTGGTTCCTCAACCAATCCATGCCTAAGACTACATCATAGTCTGCCATAGGGAACTCTATAAATCTAGCGGAGAACTCTCTACTGCTAACTATGATCCAACACGAGGAAAATACTCGATCTACTCCCACAAGACCATTACCAGTAAGTATATTGAGCCTCACTGATAATGACTCGGGCTCCAATCCTATCCGTATCGCGAATCGTGCAGACATGAATGAATGCGATGCACCAGAATCAAATAATACTGATGCTGGAAAGGAGTTGACGAGAATAGTACCTGCCACTACCTCACCTGGTGTAACTTCTTCTTCCATAGCCATCATCATTGCCTGACCTTGTCCTCTAGCTGCGGGTCCCCTCTGCTGGAAACCTCTCTGCTTGTTCTGCACTTGGGCTTGGGTATACTGCTGCTGGTTCTGCTGATGAAATGCCTAGGCCTGAGGCAACAAGGGCCTCGGGTACTGCTGCTACTGCATAGGTGCTGGTCCCCTAACCGATGGACTGGTTAGGTTGGAAGAGGACGAACTACCCCTATTCGGGCAGGCTTCTATCTTGTGATCTGCCGCTCCATAAGCCAGGCACAATCCCTGCGCCCTGCGATAATCTGCCACTACATGGCCTGGCTTCCCGCAATGTGAACATCCCATTACGGAGGTCTGCTTCTGCTTCTGCTGCTGTGGGTACGTCGGGGTCGAATGTTGAACCGACGTCACTGAGGCCGCCCGCCTCGGAGTTCCAATGGTCAAACCCCTAGCTGTCGGGGCTGGAGCTGATGATTGGTACATCTGATTGTGGGACCGCTTCCTACCTCCGGTCCTATCCACGATCCTCTGGGAGGTGTACTCATGCCTCCTAGCTGCTCTCAATACTGCATTGAATGTCTGGTGCTCGAACTGCTCAACTACCAACAGGATATCCAAATGCAGTCCCTGCTAGAACCGCTGGGCCCTATCATACTCAGTCGCTACCAAGGTGGGGAAAAACCTACTGAGTCTAGAAAACTCAGATGCATAACCGTCGACCGTTCTGTCTCCTTGCTTCAAGTTGGTAAATCTCGTCTGTAGGTCATACCGAGCTACAGCATCAAAATACTTCGTTTGGAATCTTTCTCTAAACATCGCCTAAGTGACCGGCGCCGCTAATCCCACGGCCTGCGCCGTCCACCAACTGCGAGCCAAGTCCAGCAACTGTAGGCGTACCACCGCCACCTTCTCATTCTCAGGTGTCCTAGCTGCTTCCAGAACCACCTCGATATCTTGAAGCCAAGCGTCCGCGGTAATCGTATCTTCACTTCCGTCGAAGAATGGAGGGTTCAAGCGCTTGAAGCTGTTGGCCGCGCTGTTCCCTGGATGACCGCCTCTGGTTAAAGCATCTGCCACTACCTGGTGCAAGGCGTCTCCTCTACGATCCTGGGAAGCTATCAAGGTCCTGATGAGACCTACCAAGGTGCCATCATCAGGCTCGACAGGTCGACCGGGCTGAACTGGTGGCTCTCCTCCAGTAGGTACAACTCTGGAGACTACTCCGGAATACTGGACTTGATCTCCAAGTTACGGCTGGTCCGCGGGAAGTGCTCCACCTTGCTGATCGGCGGGGTCAGGTACAGTGCCGCTGAAGAAGACGACACAAGGAAACAATAAGGAAGGACCAGGACAGATCAACGATACAAGCATATGATCAGGGCAAGAATCCAGAGATTCAGAGGATATGAACGGAGTTCAAGGACGAGTACTGATTGAGACATTTATCCGGTAAACCCTCACATATCTTGAATGCCAAGACCTTGCATGGGCCACCACTTAAACCATGTGACGCCCCAGAACCAGAATACTAGAGAGCGGGGGCGAACATAGCCAGCTACGTATATTGAAATGGAATCCACCTCGCTATACGGTCACGGCTGTCTAGATATGAGGGTTTAATACAAGCCAACGGTCTCTTAAGGTCAAGCCTATTATCTCAATCTCAAGCAAGTAATATAATTATAAGATGTTAGACCACCAAATATACAATAAAAGGCGTCCCAAATATTACATATTCAGCTAATCATGAAGTAGTCATACAAAATACGACGACGAGCAAGAGTTAAGTCATACATGATCAACCTTAGGATTTGTTAATCATGTTACAGCCCGTAGGCAGACAGTAAGTAAAGATGCATCGAGCTAACAGGTGCTCGTCGGCTAAACGCCTTAAAAGAATAAATTTACAATGTAGTGGGTGAAACAAAATGGAAAACCCACTCGTAGCCCGGGTTCCTTCTAGTCGCCACCATTGGGCTGGAGGTTCGGTAGATCCTCAGATGCTGCTCCGAAATCTGGCCACACAAAACCAGCTGGGTTAAACCTCAGAAAGAGCAAGTGCCACAAAGGAGGCCACGAAATAAGAACAAAAGCCAGCATATCAGAACATAAGAAAATAGAAGAAAAGTACAAGTAATAAAGAGTACATCAGGACAATAAATGACTAGGGACGTGGAACCATTCCGGGAGCCAGGTTACAACCCGTAAACCAAACAAGGACCGGGGTTGTAACCCTTCGCCTGAATAGCACTTTGTCTCTACCCATTTATTGTTAAAGATAAGTAAAACAACCATGTTCAGGGGTACCAGGTACAAGGACTAGACGAGACTTAGACAAGGCTGGACACCATCCATTCACAATCGGCCAAGCAAATACTACGGCTTACTACTTAACTAACTAGGGTTATCACAAGCCTAATTACTAACAAGAAGCAAATAAGAAATTCCCAGTCCCAAGCCCTGCAGACTATCCAGTTATCCTTCCGCGAGTTGAGAGTATGGTTGGGTACATCGCCCAGGAGACGATATACCCTTAGGTGACTTAGAGAGTGCAACACATGACAGTGTGCTGGAAATGTGCCTACTCGTCGGTAGGCTACAAGTCCGTTAAAAGCATCCAGATAACGAGATCGCCTGTGACTGAAAATTCTCTATGAACTATAATTTGATAGAGTCATTAGCCTAATCCATATTCAGTGTGAATCCCTGACCGTAGTAACCAGGAAATCACGTCCTAGATATGATACGAGACAAGACAAGCGGATTTGCACAATGTAACAAGAAAGAACACCCATGGTGTCAGGGCAAGTCAAGTACGACCAGTTATCAAGTCAAGTCATGTCAAGAGTGCGTCGCGGCGGCCACTATCAAGATATCAAGTTACAGGAGATTAATTACAGGTTGCAGGTTACAAGTTAAAAGCCACAAGTTACAAATGTACCACATCGAGTTACTGCCAAGATCAGAGAATGCTAGCCATAAATTAAAAGCACAAAAAATTGTGTCAAGACGTGTCGGGTTAAGTCAAGTCGTGCTGTGGACATCAAGATCTCAGAAAACAAAATCAGCAAGAGAGAAACCGAGGACCAAGGGGAACACCAAGGGTCAGGAAGGGAAGCCATGGCACAAGGTGTGCCAGGCAAGGGGCTCGGGCAAGCGGCGCCAAGAGATGCGCTCGGGAACGGTCGCATCGCACCAAAGGGCACGAGCGGGGTCAACAGGGACAACTGCGCACGGGGCATGCAGGGGGCAAGGCAGCCAGGCGCGCAGGAGCGCAAGGCAGCAAGGTGCACAGGGCATGCACGGTCAGCAAGGCGTACGGGGGCGCGCAGGCCAGCGAGGCGCGCGGGGGCGCGCATGCCAGCGAGGCGCACGGGACGCGCAGGCCAGCGAGGCGCGCAGAGGCGCGCAGGCCAGCGAGGCGCGTGGGGCACGCAGGCCAGCGAGGTGCGCGGGGGCGCGCAGGCCAGCGAGGCGCACGGGGCACGCAGGCCAGCGAGGCGCGCGGGGGCGCGCAGGCCAGCGAGACGCACGGGACGCGCCGGCCAGCGAGGCACGCGGGGCGCGCAGGCCAGCGAGGCGCACGGGGCACGTCGGCCAGCGAGGCGGGCGGGGGCGCGCAGGCCAGCGCTAAAGAGCGCGGCACGGGAGAGAAGCCCGGCGCTAAACAGCGCGGCTGGGGAGGGGGTCTTCTTCTTCCTCAAGCTGAGAGGAAGAACACAATGGCCTCAAAACTTTGGAACTTTACAACTTGGTCCATAAAATGCGAAATTCGAAATTTCAAGAGTCTAACTTGCGTAAAAGTCGATTCTCTACAACATAAAAGCATCAAAACAAGCAAAAATCCAAGTTTGGTAGATCAAACCCAAGAAATTTCAAAAATGATAAAACTTAGATCTAGGAGAATCCAAACTCCAAATCCAAAAATGTCAAATTCTAATATTGTTCCAAATCATCTAATTAAGCTATTAGGCAAGTAAAATTTGGTCTTCATGTGGTGGCAAGATACACTTGCCTATGGGTGGGATGTTGTGTGGAAGAAGGAAGAAGGAGTTAGGAATTTAATGAGGGAAGTAATGAGGAGAGAGAATGGTTGGTGGGGATTTTAATGAGGGTGGTTGTGGTGGAATGAGGATGGAGTATAGGTTAAGGTGTTCCATTTGATTTAAAATCAAACCAACCCAACTAAAATCGAGCCGAGCCGAAACCCAAAATACGAGAAAACCCAAAATTCCGCAAGTCAAAAAAAAAAAATACATGCCAAAATCCAACTACGAGTATAAATACGAAATACGGAAAATGAGGGTGACAAGGCAAGACGGGAAAAGCTTACGGGGACGAAGAAATGTGACTGTCCGTTTCAATTGAAAGGAGTACAATTCAATGACCTAGGGCAGTGGTCATTGACGGTTGTATGAGGCTCGCATAATCATCCACTCGGACGCAATTTGGTTGGACACTCATATGTCGGTCGACTAACATCGACTGAAGATCAACTTGTGAAAGACTTATCGAAGAACAATGTAAGGCCGAAAGATATATTGAGCACATTGAAGGAATCCTTTAGCAAGAATGAGTCGACATTGAAGATAATTTACAATGCTCGGCAAAAGCATAGAGTTGTCGAGCATGGGGGCCTATCTCAAATGCAGTACTTGTTGGGTAAGTTGGACTCAGAAAAGTACTACTATTTAGATAGGAGATGTGAGCAAACCGATAAAGTGAAGGATCTTTTTTATGCTCACCCGACTAGCGTAAATTTGTTGCGTGCTTTTCCTAATTTTTTATTGATGGATTGTACCTACAAGACAAACAGGTACATGATGCCACTTTTGGAAGTAGTAGGGGTCACATCCACAAATATTACATTTTCTGTGGCATGTGTTTATATGGAGGCTGAGCGGGAGGATAATTATATATGGGCGCTTAGTACGCTTAGAGGATTAGTGGAACAATCATGCTTACCGAAGATGATTGTGACTGATCGTGAGGTAGCACTTATGAATGCTATAAGCGTTACGTTCCCCAGCTCCACACACTTGCTATGTCGGTGGCATATTAGCAATAATATATTGGCCAACTGCAAGAAGTTGTTTCGTACCAAGGAGAAGTGGGATTCTTTTAACAACTCATAGAATTCGTTGGTTCTTGCCGAAGATCAACCAAGATTTAATGAGTTACTTAGAAGATTGGAGCAAAATTTCCACGATTATCCAAAAGTAGTTAACTATGCCATTAAGAATTGGATTGAGCCGTTTAAAGAAAGATTTGTTTCTTGCTGGACTAACAATGTGATGCATTTTGAGAACACGACAAGTAGCAGGTACGTGTCTTTAAACCATAGTTTGCATATATAAATATGTTAATTACGTTATAATGTACGATTTTGACTATATGAATTTCATACTCACAGGGCGGAGAGTGTATATGCAAAATTGAAAAAATAGTTAGGTACATCCAATTTTGAGATCTCATGGAGCAGAATACATGATTTGTTGATCGCTCAACACAACCAAATTAAGGCCTCATTTGAGATGAGCCTTAATGTGGCACCACATCGTTACAGTTCTCCTATATTTAAGAATATCCGAGGATTGGTGTCTCATCATGCACTTGGTAGGATATTCAAAAAGATGAAGGGTAGATAATACCGGTGTAGATCCCCTCCTTTGTGGTTGTGTGTTAAGGAGAACTTGCGGGTTGTCGTGTGCACATGAACTTGCAGTGTTGAAACGGGATGGTCAGGTTATCCAGTTAGACATAGTTGACAGATTTTAGACAAAGTTGGATTATGAACCCTCCAAAACGGACAGTGTAGCTGATGCAGATGTCCGAAGTCATTGGGTGGAGACCATGGGAACTATTAATCATATGTTCGGTGCGGCTACCGATTCTCAAAGGTTGTTAATGTTGAAAAGACTTCGGGAGATATCAGTTCCTTCGACATCTTCACTGCTTGAACCAGTGGGCTACAGACGACCTCGTGGTAGGCCAAGTAAAACGAAAATCCGTACTTCACATTCGACCAAGCGTGAACCAAGCAAATTTGAAATTGTTGAGTCTGCTCATGATAGTTGTTCACCTTTGGAGGAAACTATAATGCTCGATGGACCTTCTTCGACAAAACTAATTTTCACTTCTATCCGAAGGGAAAAGCAACATGTTCGACGGAAGTCATCATGCAATGCCACCGATATTGTATATATAGGACAAGTTCTACCTCAATATCATCCGTATGTGTTGAGTACGAAAAATGTAATAGGGGATGGACATTGTGGTTTTCGATGCATAGCCCATGCACTAGGGTTGGGGGAGGAATCTTGGCCAAAAGTACGTAGTGACCTCATCCAAGAGATCACACTCTTGGGAGATATATATGGTAGATGTAACTTGATTAAGGGGTCTCCAAAACAGGTACTTGAATCTTTAAATTGCTTCGTAGCACCGATTTTTGACCGCAAGTACTGGTGGACATTTTCCGATATGTACTACTTGGCGGCGTCGGCCTACAACATGGCCATCGTTCACATGCACGGTGATGTCAACGTTATATTTCTACCTATGAGGACAGAAGTTCCAGCCAACCCCCGACTTGTATGCATGGCATTTGTTGATACCAATCATTTCATCGTGGTAAAGTTTATTTTCTAATGTAAGCTTGAGGTTGTATCATTTCATCGTTCATATGCACGATTAATGTGTTTTTATTTATTTGTATGCAGGTAAATTTGGCCTCAGACGCACCACTACCACCCATTATCAACAGATGGTCTACTCTGCGTCTTCCATGTGCTGCTGGTTGGAGCAAAATTTATAAACAACGGATTGAAAAGTATCGTGAAACTGTTCCCTCCAAAAGCTCACATGTTGATGGTGATCCGATTAGTTTGGACGATTAGTCCTATTGTTATTTAAATGTGTGTTACGATATTGTACTATGAGAAGCTCAAATTTTTATTATATTGTTCCCTCCAGAAGTGTGTTCTTATTTAAATGTGTGTTGTGAAATTTTACTATAAGAAGATCAATGTACAACATTATAAGATGTTCAACGTACAACATTATGAGATGTTCAATGTACTGTTCCCCCCAAAATTGTTTTGTTATTTAAATGTGTTGTGAAATTGTACTATGAGAAGATCAATTGTACTATGAGAATTGTAAATATGAACTCAGCTCTGCATTTTCTTTTGAAAATTACACTGCTCGACCATTACAGGTCGAACAAAACCCTTTTGTTCAACCATTACAGGTCGAATAACCCCCTACTGTTCGACAATGACAGGTCGAACAGACCCTTTATGTTCGACAATTACTGGTCGAACAACCCCCTACTGTTCGACCATTACATGTCGAACAACGCCCTTCTGTTCGACCAGTAAAGGTCGGACGTTCGGTATAATTGTTCGACCTGTAACTACCGAATAGAAGAATTATGTTCGGCCTGTACTGGTCGAGCAGTACAATTTTGAGCAAAAAAATTTGCAGATCTGAGTACAACTTCATATTTACGATTTTGAGCAAAATTCATATAAACTGAGTACATTTACAGAGTTCAAAATGAGCACAGAATGGACATTACAGGTTTCAATAACATGAGCACAGAGTTCATAACAAAGCAAAGAGTTTATTAACATAGTTCACAATAGAGTTCACAACAGAGTTCACAACGTAGTTCACAACATGAATCTATGATCTTTGACGCCTTCGACTCCTACTAGTAGACGCCCCCTTCGAAAATTCTGGTGGTTCTTCAGGCACGATCTTCAAAGCACGATAGGCGCCGACTAAAGCTGGGACTAGTATCGATGTGTCTAGACCCTCTTCATTCTCTACCCATTGCTGGTAGACCGGCTCTAAATATCCCAAAGCATTTCCGATCATTTACCATGATTGTGGGCCTGCCTGGGTAGATGTAGTGCCGACGACGGTAGAGATGTTCTCCAGATCCTGGATGATAGGATGTGAAAACGTCCTATACCAATGCATATAATCGTCCGAACACTCCCATGCAGGGTTTGCAGCTCTCCCGCGGGCTTCGGTCGATAGTACATGGCTGCTCCAGAATCGAAAGTAGCCTCCCAAAACATCCTACATCAGGTTGTACTTCTGGCCCGTATTTCCCCGACGGACAATACTTGGAATCAAAGAAAAATCAGGTATCTTCTGGAGTAAGCCAAATTATCGAAGCATGCAGTCGGGATGATACGACTCTACACAGTTAAATACACGTATGCATCCGTGGTAGAAAGTGACATTGTCCCAAAGATAAGAGTCCCTCATCCTATTGTAGAGTGTCCAATTGACCTACATAAAAAAAAAACATAATTACTAATACATATAACACATAAATAAATGGCGTAAAAGAATGTAATAACACTCACACTATGTAATTGGAGATTGTCCAGAACCTCCCTCAAGGCCAATACCCGGTGGGCAGTTTCTGCAGAATGGGATATATTGGCCCACCTCAAAGCAAGTGGATCGCCCAACTTATAATTGACATTATGGGTTGGCCTTGTGAAGGGAAAATACTCGTATATCCAGGCCTAAAAAAACAAATATCCGACATATAAACAAAACATAAATATCGAGCATATAATAACATAAAAATATACATATAAGAAGGAGAGATAACTACCTCCAGTAACGTCATATATCCACATATTTGTCGCACCCCACTCCGAGATGCTAAACCAAGCTGTCGATACAAGTATACTAGAGCAGCTGCTCCCCAAGCATACTCATTGATGCGGTTGACCATCTCTAGAAGACTGAGAATTTTTGTGTCCACACGTGTGCCACTCTTGTCTACAAATATTGTGCATCCAAGCACGAACTATAAATATGTACGGGCTGTACGTCTTCTTTTTCTCTCATCCCTACTAGTGATTTCTCTACTAAATCGTGAACGGAGCCACTCCAGCCAGACCGAGCTACCTCTCTGGCCCTGAAGAGCATCGATTGTCTCCCTTTCTGTCACCCCCAATAATCTATTGATCATTTTCTTAGGGTCCTCCGGTCCCCTTGTCGACTCTGGTGCAACCACAGGTAATCCACTAATCGGGAGTCCGGTAAGACAAAATACGTCATCCAATATAATTGTCATCTCACCGAATGGCATATGGAATGAGTTGGTCTCCGGTTGCCAACGTTCAACAAATGCACAAATTAGACTTTTGTTCGGCGTCTTATATGAAATCCATCTCAAGTTTGGAATTTTGGAACGATGGATCAACTCCTTAAATTCATTACCCCTTGACCAAACTTTTATGTCTCCATCTTGGTCGTGTGGCACCAACACCTCAATAAGGGCCTTTCAATCCCATTCCAAATCTGGAACGCCACATGAGTCTTGAAACTTGGGATAAGTCAGGGATCCTGAGGTCCACCGGGATAAGGGCCCATCAATATATCACTGTCAACACCTTCTTCCTCATCTTCCTCAGCACGTGCTTCCTCATCTTCCTCAGCACGTGCTTCCTTTTCTTCCTCATCATGTGCTTCCTCTTGTTCCTCTTCTTTCTCAACATGTTCCTCATCCTCTTCTTCTCTAGCACGTTGCTGCTCGCTAATTTGACTTGCAACAGCTGTTGGACTAGTACATACAGTTGCCTCTTCTTTCGCAGCACATTGCTCTTGCATTTGAATCGGAGCAACTGTTGCTCCTTCTTGATGACTGCTACGTGCAGCTGCCAACTCTTCTAACCGATGCCTCTATTAGAAGCTATAGGTGGTCGTCTTCTAATATATATCATTCCTGCTAAATTGAATGAAATATCAAGAATTAAACAATCTATACAGTCAAAATGAACTATTTGACCAATACTGGTCGAACAAATATATATTGTTCGACCATTATAGGTCGAACAAGTACTTACTGTTCGATCACGCAGGATCGAACAAGTCGTGAGTGTTCGACATATGTCTGTCGAATACGACATGAGTGTTCGACATATGTCTGTCGAACATCTGTACAAATGTCCGACTTCGTGTTGTCGAACGTACAGTTTTCTGTCCGACCAACCAGGCTCGGGTAGAACAATGAAAAAAAAAAAAAAAAAACGAACAAGTTCATCCAAGAAAATGACAGGTTTTTAAAACCCTAATTCAGTGATCCTAAACGAAAGACTCAGTTCGAAGTAATGGGGAGGTTCGCTTTGAAAAACTCACCATATTGTTGGGATTGGGGTTCATCTTGGGATCGATCTTCGGATTGGCCAGCCATTGTAATGAAATGAACTCCTCGTCGTCGAGCGGGAGGGGGGTTCGGCCACTTGGTCTTCGGGAGAGAAGAGAGTGGGGTGTTAGTGGTGAATAGAAATGGGGTATGTTTTGTTTTGTATAGAATGGGGTGTACTTAGGATTATTGGTTTGGGAAGAGAGGAGAGTGGGGTATGCTTAGAAAGGGCATTTCTGTCAAAGAGTGGGGTATGCTTAGTATGTTTTTAAGTTTTATTAAATATATATAGGGTGTACTTAGTAATTGGGGTGTCCTTAGCAAGTCTTGGGGTGTATATAGCCGGGCCCATAAATAAATAGTGAAGTTGTCATATAATGACATGACAAAGATATTGTAGAATTGGTTGTCTAATTCTAAACAGTGTACTTGAGAATGACTTTATCTCCACTACATCATCAATTTTGAATAAAAATAGAGAAATTTTTATTTGCCCCACATTTGTTTATCATAATTCAAGGTGTACCCTACTGAATTACCATAATACATAAAATCTTTTACTTTTAACAGAAACCGTCAATGACTAACAGTCAACTCCTTTGACCCTATTTAAGTAAGGTGCATCAAATAAGTACAGTGTGTTTGCCATTAAAATCTTTTTATTGTAATTTCAATTACAAACAGAACAGTGTTACAATGTAGGACTTAGATGTACTCCAAGGAGAACACTTTTGTTTATCTGGGTTCTTGTGTCGATGGAGCGAGTGGTAATGCGTTGACTCCGTTGACGATCTGACGACGGTTCTCGGTTCTTTGAAGGTCTGAGTTGCTCTGGGTGCTGGAGCTTGCAGAGAGGAAGAAGACGTTGAGTGTTTGTATCTGTCTCTCTCACTGTGTATGTAGGTCTCTGTCCGTAGGTGTGTGCCTCTGTATGGAAGAAGGAAATGATCCCTCTATTTATAGACAGCAGGTTGGCTGCTCATACGCGCATATGTAGGATGCGCCTGTACGTGGGGACGCCATGTGGTTGAAGCTACGGGAGGTACATAGATGATGCACCATCATTTGTGGGTTGAATCCTTCATACTGCATTTGTGAGTCGACACGTAGCAGGGGAGAGAATCTTTCTGTTGCAGAGATCTTGGTTGATTAGCACCCCTTCATAGGCTGAATTGAGTCAAAGGACACGTGGCGCATGCCCGTTGCTCAAAGATCTCGTATTTGGTGGAGAGTGATCTGATAGGATGCACCTGGGATTGGGCGCATGAGAAGACTTTGGCTCACAACTTTTAGGAGTCATGAACCAGTTTGGGCGCACGGCTTTTGAGGCGTATGCGAGTCTTCAGGCGCATGGCCGCTGAGGCGCATACGAGTCTTCAGGCGCATGGCCGCTGAGGCGCATACGAGTCTTCAGGCGCATGGCCGCTGAGGCGTATACGAGTGGTTGGTCGGCCACGTGGGTCATAACCGTCGGAGGAAAGTAATAATGATGCTGATGTCAGCTACGCTTCGTCTTCTGAAAAAGCTGCTAACTGTCCCGTCCTCGGGGGACATGCTTCCAACTCTGTCACTTGAGCATTAACTACTTGATGGGTGACAAGCCGAAATGGGCACATGGGTCCATGTTTGTTTAGGACGCATAGATCTGTGCTTTGTTGAGCGCATCCATATGGGGCGCTTTGGAATCGACGGGCGCGTCTGTATGATACGCGGTGTCTGACCGGCGCATCCGTTTGTATGACGTGCCTTTATTGGTCCGACTTTTGTGTTCTTTAAGTGCTTTAAATAGCTATTTTGACTTGGCTGAATTCGAAGTGTCAGGTTTATCACCATAAATACAAATTTATTGCACGGGATACGGAGAGCCCGCCACTTGGCGCATGGGTTTGATTTGCCCGACCTATAAATAGTGGCAAGGAGAGAGTTTGTCTCTCGTTCTCTCATGTCTTCCCGAATGAACTTGTTTGCTCGAGCACATTCTGTTGACGAGATGCTCCCGAGGGTGAAGATGCGACGCATTATCTTCATTCATGCACTCGTGAAGGTGACTGTTACATCCAAAAGTCAGGGTCGAGGGCTTCTGAGGCAGGCGGAAGGTGCCTGTTGCATCCAACGATCGGAATGCTCGAGCCCTATCCCCGTTATGCTAGAAGAGCCACATATCGGAATTGTGGCACTCCCGGCTTTGGAGGCTCTTTCTTCTGCCAGAGTGGGTGTTGCCCATTCTGGTTGTGTTGAAAGCTGCTCCTTTAGCCGCAGATCAATTGCGGTGCTCTCCTCTTCATTGGGCTTTGGAGAGCTCTTCCTCCTGCAAGAGTGGGGTTGATCGTCCACTCCTGTTCTGCTCAATAAATGCTTTATTAGTCGAAGCATTCGATCGGGTCGAAGTAAGGCGCATATGCTGAGACTTCATGATGTGCATAACTGAGACGCTGAAGAGATGTGCCTGACAAAAACGCTGAAGGCTGCGCCTGACTGAGATGCTGAATAGACACGCCTGACTGAGACGCTGAAGTGATGTGCCTGATTGATGATGCACCTGGTGGAAGGCGCATGACAGTTTGCTACGCCTGGCTGTAGTCTTAGGATCTTTCTTTTTGTAGAATTTCTCCTTTGTAAAGCCTTTTAGACATGTAATAAACTTTTATATGAAATAAAAAATCTTCTTTTGCTGTCTATATTTTTGCTGTCTTGATGTGCCAAGTACTTCGTTTGAGTTTCCTGGCACATATTCTGAGTAGTATTTGAGCGCATAGGAATTTTGGCACATAGATGCGCCCTGAAATTTCAAGCTTCTACAAGACCCCTTTCAAAGTTTTCAAAACTTTTTGTCAAGTTTTGGAATACTTTGAATAAGAAGCATGGTGGTATCTTCGACGGGGCGCATGACTGTTTGGGCGCATGTTTACTCCGTGCATCAGTGATGGGGCGCATGCCCTTCTCAGTAAATACAAATGATAACGCTTCGAAGCAATCAAAAAAGATTAATGATGATCTTTTTGGATTATTTGCAGTTATCATTTCGCAGAACCCTAAGCGGTGGCTGACGTCACTCCTCATCGGTTTTCGCGTATGTCCAAGCCTATAAATAGGCGCCTGATGGAGAGAGAGGGTTCTTCTTCTCTTTGCTTTCTTCTTTTCCAGAGTTTTTCTTTTGAAAAATACTAACTTCTTCTTTCATAAAATGGCTTCCAAGACTCCTCGCGGTGGTGCTGGCCGAGGACGAGACAAAGGGAAAGAGCCTGTGGAGGCTGCTGCGGATGATGTCCCCCAGATGCTCGTCGACGTTCGGCCGACGGTGATTGGTGGGTTTCATCATTCTTTACCGTATCTTTCTGTACTCGAGTAGGCCATTTTTAGAACTCACATACGCCGACGCGCATGGACCTTGAGTCCTGATGATGTGCTGAAGCTTTTCCGCCGACGCACATGGGTTTAGGCCCTGATGATGTGCCGAAGCTTCTACTGCTGACGCGCATGGGTTTAGGCCCTGATGATGTGCCAAAGCTTCTACTGCTGATGCGCATGGGTTTAGACCCTGATGATGCACTGAAGCTTCACTGCTGACGCGCATGAGTTTAGACCCTGATGATGCGCCGAAGCTTCACTGCTGACGCACATAGGTTTAGACCCTGATGATGCACCGAGGCTTCACTGCTGACGCGCATGGGTTTAGACCCTGATGATGCGTCGAAGCTTCTTTTCAGATGTGCGTGAGCGTTGGTTCAGGGTATGCGCTTCTGATGAGAACGTGGCTCAGATTCTTTTGTTGTTTCTAACATATCTGAATCTTTGCCTTCTTTTGCTGACCACCAGTGTCGACGATCGTCCCGCTCTTGAATAAAGTACTTCTGGATGCTGCCCTCTGTCAGATGGGAGTAGATTATAATGAGAAGGTGATAAATCCTGTCCAAGCTGCCATTATGTTGGATCAGCCTCCCGAGAGAATGACCCAAATTCGGGAACAACAGCATGGGTTCCTCCAATGGATGATGGAGCGTGGCATTTTAAAATCTGCCATTTCTGATAATGTGACTTTCTTGAAGCCTGGGTTCCTGTTTGGGGACCGCCTTACTTCTATTGAAGCAAAGGTGTTAAAGATCAAGGAAGATTGGTTCTTTACAGCAAGAGGGGTGCATATGACTGTTAAGCAACTTGAGCGTCAATGGCCTTTGACGGTTTTCTTTCGCCTTGCTTCCAAGAGGAGGATGTCTTGGGAGCTAACCCCGTCTTAGGGGGAAGCGGTGGCAGGCACCATCAAGATCGATGCTACCTCCAATTAGAGGGATACTTTGGCCGTCGTCGCACGGGCTGGGCCTTCTTTCATCCGGCGGACTCTGCGTCCTGGGAGCATTTACAGTGACGTCCCTACCAACACATTTGCTTTTGGCGCTTCAACTTTTGCAAATCGTATGCTGTCGTTGAAGTGGTCGTACCCGAAAGGTGAATTTCGAGTAGAGGGTTGGTGTCACTATGTTTCCAAGTGGGACAAGCTGACACTCTGGGTTTTGACACAGTTTCGAGCCGAACTTCGAGAGATTGGGCTGACTGCCGCAATCTGTGCTACCCAGGCAGGCATCGACATCAACAGGCATATGTTTCTCGCACTCCTGGAGATGTTTAACACCCATACCGGGACTTTCTTCACTCCGGTGGGGGAGCTGGGATTCGTACTTCATGAAATGTATGAGGTGTCAAGGCTCCCTTGGGGATCAGAACCTTTCGAGGAATACTTCCCGACCAACGAGGAGTTCCAAGTCCTGGGGGACAAAGTAGAGGAGATGATGGCCGTCTTCAAGGAAGTGGCGAGTCATCATTATTATATGCAGAAGAGGGATAATGGCGGGTCACAGCCTCATGTGACTGCTTGGAGAGATTATGTCTTTGAGCAAGACAAGGAGAATCCCTCTCAGTTTACAACTCCGCCAGTGCTCTCCAGTACCGCGGTGCTCTCTGAAATGAGCAGGCTAAGAGAGAAGAGTCCCCGGCAAAACGAGGACCGTCAGTCAGACGAAAGCTTCTATAGCTGTTTTTGGCACCTTACTCATCGGATGTCGTCCAAAGCAGTGTTGGCTGCTTATCTAATGATTTGGCTCCAGGATTATGTCTTTTCAGGCAGGTTAAGCTCTGTGGAGAGGGTGACCCGGAACCTAATCCTGCCAGCTGTGAAGTTGGTTTTTGGCTGTCGTCTGGCTCTACTCCCCGCAATGGTGTGTAACCTGCTGCGAGGTTTACGAGAATTTATGGGAAATATCGTTCATGAACAAGGTAGGAATGACAACTTTTCCCTTGCCGAACTGTCGTTTCATTATTTGATGGGGTGGTTGATTTTGCACCATCCCAACGTGATGAGCCCGGGCCCGGAAGAAGACCACAGGACCGGAGACGCATTCCTCCGCCATTTCCACCAGAGGAGCTGGTTGTATACTGGTGTTCCTGTTTACAGGAAAGTTTTATCCCACCTTCAGGGGTGGGAGATCACCAAAGTTGGTCCCGTATTTTTGGGCTTTGAGGCCAACGAAGACTTAACAGATTCGGGTGAAGATGCCACAATTCTGCCTCCATGGGGATTCCGCTGGTTGCAAAGCATCCGGTCGTCCCATCTGGTGTATCAGAATAGGAACCAGTGTTACCTGGAACCATATTTGTCGAGCCATTTTGCACGACAATTTGGCTATGCTCAGTTGATGTTGGAGAACCCCAGTATTAACCTGAGGTATACTGGATGTTTGCTGGACGGTACACGAGCTTGGCATTACTACAACGCCATATGCACTGGAGCTCACTTTACGCTACCTGTTCAGAATCCATGGCCGCCGATTCTTTTCTTGGCCGCCAAATTTTACTGTGCCATGAACGTCGTGCCCCCTGGATATGATAGGAAGACCAGTTTCATTATCGACACCCAGTTAGAAGCGACTGGGAACTGTTGGCGAAGGCTCGGTCGTATCGCCCGCCATAGGTGGGTTATCGAGGTACCCCTGCCGTATCCATGGGGGGTCAGGCAGAGCCTTCGACCGATCAGCCGAAGTGACGTGCTGATACAAAGGCTGGCTCTTCTGCGCCGAAGAGACAGAAGAAGGCATTGTCACCGACAATATCAACAGACTCAGCTCTTGTGGAGGTAAGGATGTCCCACATAGTCTGGTTAGTTCTACCATTTTTGTGACATATACTTTCTTTTTGTAGGAGCCGCTGAAAAGGAGACCCCGAACTCCAAAATCGGGTGCTAGCAGACCAAAGGAGGTGGCAGGCTCATCTGAAGAGCGCATTCCGCCGATTGTGATGTCTCCCGTGGAGGAGAATCCGGACGATGTCGTTCCTGCGGAGATTTTAGTATCTCCAGATTATGTTGGAAGGGAAGCTGAGGATGCAGCAGTTCTCGAGAGGGTACAAGCCACCGTGGGGGCCTCTGACATTGAGGATCCAGTAGATACGAGGCTTCCAGATGAGGAAGTAGAGTAGAGTTCGTCTTCTTCAGATAACGTTCCTCCAGAGATGAGTGAGCCTGTTGCGGGGGCAACAGACATGGTTGAAACAGAGAAAATGGCTGATTTTCCTCCTTGTCATGATGAGGGGAGGTCGGCTGCAGCGTTGCCGAGCCCTACCCTAGACTTAGTAGGGGAGGCTGAGGTGGCTGCCGACCAGGAGGTAGCGACAGATTCTGTCCCCGTGGAGGGATTCGGTGAGGAAGATGAGACTCGTTCGCCGAACCTGACTCCAGGGGGCCGAGTCAGGAAACAAGTGTTGATCTCGCTGCTTTGCCAGAGGGGGAAGGTCCCGTACGCCTGCTGATAGTGTGTTGGAGACGGAGGAGGTAGCCCCTGACGTCGGTGGTCCCTCTGAGCTTGAGAAGGATAAGGGTTTGCTGGAACCCCCTGTTGTTCCTTTTACTTGGGGTACGATATCGACGCCCCTCTCGGCTCCTTCTGCTCTCTTGGCCCCTCGAGCCAGTGACGAAAGAGGAGCCCCTGTTGAGGGAGAGTCTGTTGATGTCGAGGTTTCAGCCTCGCAGATTGAAGTCGGTGGGTCTTCTTCAGTCCCGCCGTCTATCACAGTACCTCCTGCAACTCCTACCATGATGCCTCAAGTGTTGGCTGATGCAGATGAGTACATTCAGTTTGTTGTTGAATCAGTGTACAAGATGCTGCAAAAGGGCGTATCAACGGTACTGAATGCAAATGGGAGTTTTGCGACGACGAAAGCCATGGCGCTCTCTTCTATTAGTTTGATACGTTTGCACCGTGGCCATGATCACATGGCTGTAATTCTGGAGGAGTCGGTGGTTGAGCTCGACCAGCATCTTTCTGAAATGCAGAGTATCTAGCGGAATAACTTTTTCGCTCTGATAGAAGCAGAACAGAAGAAGTTGATAGCTGAGGTTGAGTCATCTTATCAGACCATGGTGTCCATCTGGAACGGCGAGGTGGCCGCTGCTGAGGCTACAGTAGAGAGACTGTCTCAATCCACACAGGAGCAGGTGGAGCTGTGGGCCTCATTGGAGGCAAGTATAGCAGAGGTTACTGCCAGGATTTGCCTCATAGAAGACCAGAGGGCCTAACTTATGTTAGATCTTGTGCGGGCCCAGGCTGAGCACATCTCATCCAAGGAGGAAGAGGCAGTTGTTACTCGCCATATTCTTTCTCTGACTTACCAACGGCAGGAGTTGGACGCAAAGTACGAGAATGATACTGCTTCCGAGGCTGTGGAGATGATGCGGCAGGAAGCTGAACGTCGGTCCTGGCGACTGCAGAGACCTGGGCTGCAGACTTGAGGCGTCGGATCGAAGAGCTGTCCGCCAATCCCAATGATGCCTAGGGATTTGTAGTCTTCTCTCCCTCTTTTTTTTGTTATATACTGGGGATGTAATCCTTTACTTTTTAGATAAAAAATAAAGAATTTTGTGGTGTGTTCATCTTTTGTTGTCATGAACTTGTGATTTGTGTGGACCTATTATCTTTTGTGCACCTTGGTTGTTAGGTACAGATAATAAGTCTGAGAGAACCGATATGTTTGCTCAGAGGTAATATGGACGTGGCAAATATGGGGTTCAAATGTCGGAATCTTCCTACTCAGAGGTGTTATGGACGTGGTAGGAGTGACTCTGGGGAGATATGCGGAACTACTCAGAGGTAATGTGGACATGGAAGTTCTGCGATCGATGTACGGCAACACAGGGGTTGTCTGTACGGGATGTTTACTCAGAGGTAATGTGGACGTAGTAAACATGATGGGTAGCATAGTCTTACGGAGCATAAGATTCCGCTTTGTAGGGCGTAGAGGAGCAGCTTAAAGGTAATGTGGACGTGGTTGTCCTTCTATTGGAGATAGAATGCAATGGAACAACTGGGTTCCGAAAGCATAGGATTTTTGTGAAAGGGAGGTGTATGTGAGCTCTGATGATCAGGTCCACTGACTCCTTTGCTAGGTAAAGGTGGAAGTATATATCTGAAAGATGTCAAGAGTAGTACTTCTTTAGGAACTTGCCGTTGATGGGCATCATGAACAAGTCCCCGTTTGATCGGGCGAGACGGTAAGCACCGTTTGAGTATACCGTCTCTATGATGAAAGGTCCCTCCCATTTGGGCTCGAACTTTCCTGGTGTTTTGTGAGTCAACACCATCAGCCTCCTGACTGCCAGAACCAGGTCGTCTACTTGGAAAGTCCTCTGCTTGACCTTCTTGTTGAAAGCCTGTGATATACGGACTTGATAGAGTTCGATGCACTGTTGAGCTAGGAGACATTTTTTGTCAAGTGCCTCCAATTCTCATAGACGGAGATGTTGATTGTCTTCTTCTGTTAGTTGATTTGTGATCGCTACATGGAGTTAGGGTATCTGGATCTCGAGAGGTAGTACTGCTTCACTCCCGTAGACTAAGGAGAATGGTGTGTTGCCCGTCGAGTCCGTACCATTGTGCGGTAGGCCCAAAGGCATTCGTCGAGCTATTCATCCTAGTCGCGTTTGTTGGATGACACGACCTTTTTGAGTAGCCTGACGATAGTCTCGTTAAACGCCTCGGCCAACCCGTTTGCTATCGGATTGTAGGTGGTTGATGCCACGTTCTGAATGCGATTCTTATCACAGAATCTGCTAAAAATATGTCTGATGAACTGAGGACCGTTGTCGTGGATAATCCTATGGGGTACCCCAAAACGGTAGATGACATGATGTTTGATGAAGCTGATCACCCTAGAGCTTTTCACTTTCGCCAGTGGAACTGTTTCTGCCCATTTGGAGAAGTAGTCAGTGATAGCTAGGATAAAGCGGTATCCCCTCGATGAAGGAGGGGTGATAGGTCCCACAATGTCCATGTCCCAAGCTTCAAAGGGCCAGGAGGCGACCGTAGGTTGTAGTGGTTCCGATGGTGTATGGATGAAGTCGGTATGAAGCTGGCAAGCATGGCACTTTTTGGCATAATCGACAGCGTCGACTGCCATGGTTGGCCAGTAGTAACCCATGCGTCGCAGTCGATCCTGCAACTTAGGCCCAGGTTGATGAGCCCTGCAAGTTCCATCATGAGCTTCTCGAAGGGCTTCGGCTGCTTCTACGTTGGACAGGCATAGAAGGAGAAGTCCGTCGTAGGAACGTCGGTACAACATTTTAGTAGCTGTATCTGTCACGACCCGCACCCTAGAGTTAGGGCACGAGAACGTAACAACGCCCAGCCTACGCCGCAGTGTCGGCGGTAGAACGCTGTCCTAGGTCTCAATACATCTAACAGTATAAGACTAAACAGTTTATACTCCCCGAATGGGGGTGACATAGCAGATACAAACTCAATCACATCTAAGGTAGAGCATGATAAGAATAGATAAAGCATGAAATCCAAAATAAATACAGGAGATAGAAGTCTAAGTGTCTAAGATACATGAACCCAGAAGTACATCTCAAAACTCAAATAAAGATACAGTAATCCACAAAATAAATACAACTCCAGACAAAATGAAATAACTACCTAAACAAACCCTACTGTGTCTCCTCTAGGCTAGCAGGCACCTCCAGGCTATCTGTAAAATTTATCAACAGGTCCAGTCAAGACTGGAACGAGCACATTACATCTCAACAGTTCATAGCAGGTTAGAAAACATATAACATACAATAAAGTAAGATACGAGTACTGAAGAAATGCTGTATGTAAACAGGAAGGGAACTGTAATGTAAATATCTACTATACATAGAGAACTAACAGTGGCTAGTGAGTCAGAGTACGAGATAGCACATGTGAACAGGACAGATTTGCACAGGATGTCGAAGTGCACAGGAATCTACACTACAAAGGAATTGTTCACACGACTACTAGCACTCCCCTATCCCCAATCAATACACAAGGATCTAAACAGGTTATGTTATTGCACAGGATATCACATGGGGGCCCATATAGGGTGCACATGATAGTATACATGGGGCTCCGTGAACATGAGAGTACAAGATTCACAGGAGTGCACATGTAATGAAAGCACAGGAGTACATGATGTAAGTGAAACGCACAAGCACAATATACCCGATGCTTCCGAGGGGGATAACATCGCATGTAGAGATCCATATAGTACCAATCCGTGTGACCAACGTGACAGTACAAGTAAAGTAATCTACTGCAGGAAATAATTCTAAGCAGGATATGAAATGATCAGAGAATGTACTCGCCTCGATAACCTGAACAGCTGATAAGTATAGGAGGTCCCACTGAAGCCACAGAGTCCTATTTAAAGCAACACAGGTTACAAGGTGTTTAAGTTGAAAATAAATAAATCCCTACAGGCAATCTATATTATTCTAGGTTCTTCTAAGTCAAAACAACTCTAGGTCGACTCCG
Source organism: Iris pallida (assembly GCA_029216955.1). Lineage (NCBI taxonomy): Eukaryota > Viridiplantae > Streptophyta > Magnoliopsida > Asparagales > Iridaceae > Iris > Iris pallida. Next base: position 4,814,371 of record JANAVB010010193.1, on the reverse strand, counting down.
GTCAATAATCTAGTCAAACTAGGTCAAGTGTTGACTTATAGTTGACTTTGGGTCACATGGTCAACTCTGGTCAAACAGGGTCAATTCTAGTCTAATATAAAGTGCACTTCGTTATTTGTACGTTGAAACTTACGACGCCTAAATCGAGATGAAAAGATTATCGGTAAGGCTGATAATCTTATTATAGTGATCCACGTGTCCAACTTGTCAATTTCAGCGATGTGAGATCACTGGAATTGGCTGATCTCAGTTTCGTTGTACTAATCCCGAAATACGAACATTATATGAATTAATTATTAATTAATTATAAAAAGGTTAAACTTAGAGAAATTATCAACAAACATTGTCGGACGATGAAATGAACATCGCCAACGTGTCCAGAATGGTCAAATTAGCTAGGATAGCCTACCCAACGGTCCAATTTGGACACAAGGGCAAAAAGGTAATTTTGGGTCAAAACGGTGTCCGTATCGGAGCCGTTTTGCACCGAAAAACGTGCAAGAAAACAAGCCTATAAAATATAACAAATTATATGTCCACGCAACCAAAATGTCGATACGAACCCAACGGTATCTCCAGAATTGGATTCCGTTGACCCGATCTCAATTTGGCCCGTTGACCAGAACTTGGAATTCCGATTTGCACGGAAATGCGTGCCGGAGCCAAAGTTCTCAAAACTTAGCAAACTACCTGTCAACGAGTCCAGAATGATGACACGAACTCAACGGTATCCCCGGAATTGGATTCCGATGAGCCAATCTCAAAATGACCCGTTGGCCCGGATATTGGTATCCGACTTACACCGAAATGCGTGCCAGACCCAATGTCCACCAAGACCTAGCAAATTATATGTCAACGAGTCCAGAATGACGATACGAACTCAACGGTATCTCCGGAATTGGATTTCGATGAGCCGGCGTCAAAAAGTCCCGTTGACCCAGAATGTGGGACCCGCTTTGCACCGAAAAACGTGCCCGGGCCCACGTTCTCCAAATCTAACAAATTTTATATGAAAACATGCCAGAACGACGCCACAAGTCTAATGGTGGTGTCAGAAATGAAATCTGGAGTCCCGTGTTCAAAAATGGAATTTTACAAGTTGGAAATTACGAATTCGGATGGCCAACCTTGGCGTCGAATTCAACCAATCAAACAAGCTCACAATGAAACGAAACTGAAGGGGTAGCAAGAGGGTTATACCAGCTTTGCACTGGAACTGGTAGCACACCAAACGGAGCTGCGGTGGATGAGATACAAGCTGACGAAGTTGGCCCCGCAAAACTGTCCAAATTTAATACAATTTAAACGGTCAACTTGGTGGCCGGTTTTGATGTATCAAACGATAAAATTAACGGACGAAAATTGACATGAGCGAAGGTGGATATACCAAGATTGCGACGGAGTGAAGAAATCGCCGATCCAACGGTCGGATCTCCGGAAAAATGCGCACGAAGTCGCTGCGACGGAGCGCCAAAACGGACTCAATCTCGCGCGCGTCACGACGGGATGTCGTTCAAAACGCACGAATCGCCTCGACGGCGCATCCCGGAGGACGGTGGCCGTCAAGGGAAGGTACGCCAGAGCTCGTCGGAGCCAGGAGGGTGCCCACGGCGGTCACGTCGGCCACGCCGGCGGCGACCACGTCGCACGCGCGCGCTAGGGCGCTGCAGCTGTGCGCTGCTCCCGCCACGCTGTTGCGCGCGGCTGCGCCGAGCTGCACGGCCATGGCCGGCCGGCGAGGGCGCGGTGGCGCGATGCACGGCGACGGGGACGGCTGGAATGAAGTGGAGGGTGGCGGTTTGATGTTGGTGGTGGCTCGGCTAAGGAGGAGGAGTGGTCGGGTTTGATAGATGATGATGGTGGAGTGGTTGCATGGAGGAGAGGAGGAGGAAGAGGGTGGTCGACGGTGGCCATGGTGGCCGAGCCACGACGAGGGGGTCGGTCCAGCCGTGTGGGAGAGGAGGTCGGGTTTACGTGGTGGTTATGGTGTAGTATGCTGCTGCTGTGTTGTAGTTTTAGGAAAAAGAGAGAGAGAGAGAGAGAATTTGTTATTAATGAAAGAGAGAGGGAGAAGGAGAAAGAAGATTCTCTTCACACTTTCCTAGGGCCGGCCACATGCAGGGGTTGGGGAAAAGTTTGGTGGGGGAGAAATTAATGGTGAGGATTTGTTAAGAGGATCAAGTGGCTAGGATTAAAATAGGAAAAATTGGCCATTCCAATGGAATAAAAATCAATGAAAAATTCTATTAAATATAGAAAAATTGGTAGAAGGGTGCTCGATATTTTTGGGCAATAAAATATGAGGATGTCATGATGGAGAAATTCATGGAGCTGGACTGGACTCGGTGGAGCCGGATTGGATCCAAACTGGACATCGAGCAAAAATAGAATTATAATTAGACGTTGATGATCATGTGTAAATAAGTAGCACATGGGGATTCCAATAAATGGGACACAAGTGGCGGACGGGTAGTAGGCTCAAAGTAGGCCATGTCCATAATTGGGCGGACAGGTTTTGGTCGACAGGGGACCCACAAATCAAGTTGGAAAATGAATGTTACGCCGTGGCGTAAAATAAAATCGGGTCACGTGTCGGAAAAGTTGTGCGAATCAAATGGAGCCCAAAATGACGTATCTGAGGGGGAAACGAAGGTCATGGGTGACGAGCGTCTCGAGTAGATCATCAATGAGGAGTTGGTTTCGAGAAACTGACTGGTCTTGCGCTCCCAATTTAAATGTCATGGTAACGCGCTGAAAATGATCAAGAAAAAGAGTGGGAAAATCAATTACTGATCGAACGGTCTAATTCGACCCGAAGTTCAGCGAAGCAGAAAGAGCACAAGAGAACAAGTTTGGGTGGGACACTATATACCGTCATGAAGGTAATCGTGTCCACTCCAAAACTTGTGAAGAATATTTCCAGAATTGAACATCCCTGATACTCCAAATATCAATGGCATGGAAAAGTACACTTAAGGAAAATTAAACAGAATAAATTATTTATCAAACCAATAAATCAGAAAATAAAATAAAATGAAAAAAATCAACCCGAAATTCAGGGTGCTAACATCCTACCCACCTTATAAAAATTTCGTCCTCGAAATTAAAATGTCCCTACTCCCTCTAGGTCAAACCCCCACAATCAAAGTTCCAGAACTTTAAATAAAACATACCAACAAACAGGACAACGTCCAGGGTCATGGCATACGGTGACAGTGAAGTCTCATCTAGGTATACTAGTCATGCTAACTGAATCGGTCATAGGGTATCAAAACACACAAGCAATCCAGAGTGCTAAACTTAGAAAAGATACAGAAATAACAATCATCAAAACTGTAAGACAGCCTACCATCCTATGTAAAAACTGGTACTTATCATAAAAATAAAGAAAGTAACTACCAATTATCTTTAAAGGGGTTCAGAAAAATCAAAATCAAAGTTAAGAATGAAAGTCACTTGCATAAAAATTCCAATCACAATATATATTAAAAATATTTAGTCTCGATACGATCTAAGTTGACCAAGTTAGGAAAATCAAGATTTGGGCAATATGGAGGACAGTTCAACAAAGTCTGAGAACGAGCATACAAGGATAGAGATTCGGGTCACAATCAAAATTAAGTACAAACAAGATATAATTATGATAAGAAAAGATAATCGAAGTCGATTTGGTCGTGATTAAGGAAACTAGGATTCAATGATATTGAAAACACTTTGGAAAAAAAAATAAGGGAAGATTTCATAAGGAGTCAAGTTAATCATCTCTCTCTAATACCATCAAGTCTGTCATTTGCTAAATCATATTTTTTTTTCACAAGTCCCAATATGAAATCAATCTCTATATAACTATCATCGAAATTTTATAACCTTTAGTCATCTAACCTTTACCATGATCTCCATAGACAAATTTTCTACTCCTAAAAATATTTTTCCCCGAACATACCCCTCTTATTTAGGAGTCAACACTTACTCGTTTAACCAAAATTCCAAATTCCTTCACCTCATTTTAATTTAGATCCGAAACCTCTAAATTCGGTTTATAAAATCCTTGTACTTGTTTAAATCAAGTCTCGTGTTTATTCAACCCTAATACCACTATGTCATGCAAAATTTATTCTCATTTTATAAATCAACCTTCACATTTCTTCAACGTTTACCTTCAATTATTATCCTTTTGAATTCTACACATTTTTTTTCAATTATCTAAAATAATTCCTATAGCTTAAAATCTATGTGTTCTCTCTGTCTCTAGCCACCCTCTTACAATATCCAATTCAATTTTGCAAGATCATCGGATACAATCAAATTCTCCTTCCCATTATTAAATTTCTACATAGCCTTGTAATAGTTCCCAAGAATCAATAACCAAGATTTTCTAAGTTCTCAAAACTAGGTTGACCTCTAATATTCCCTTTTTTTTTACACATCCATGAATTACTCATAACCAAATTTCCTGCAATTGTTTCTAAATTAATAACATTTATCCCTCTATTTCATTTGTAAACTGCTACCACATCTCCATTTCGAATTTTTCACATTTGACATCCATCATTTTGATTCCTACAAATCATTCCATGATAACCATTCACGTTATTTCCACACTAGATGATTTACGTCACTTCCTTAACATTTCTCAGACAAAATGGTATGCAGGTTCAAGAGTTTTCAAGGTATAGCTGACAGAATTATATACGAGACAGGGAATTGACATAATCAGAACAGGTATATAAGACAAGAATGATGGTAGTAAAAATATTGGTAGGAAAAGAATGATAAAGGAATATGTTCTGCTTATCTATTTAAAAGAGGGACCCATTTTTTTGAAACAAGAATTATAATACCAAATCCAAATAAGGCCTAGCAAAATCATTGGTTTATTGTATTAAGGAGAAATAAATTTTTGTAAGAAGTTACACAAGGTTTATAAAAATAGCTAAAGCTATATCCTAAGTAAACAATGAGAAACAAAACAAACAAAGCAACAATAATTCTTTTTTTTTTCTTTTGAATGACTGAAACAAAAGTAGCAAAAACATGTTCGAAAATATTTAAGGTACAATCTGATAATCATATGCGTCTATCCAAAATTATGGTACTCTAAATCCTCGTCATACTAGTAAGCAAGGCTACGATAATCACAGAGCCCTTGACTTATGCACATATCTCTAAAATCATGGTATTTAACGTTTTTGCGGTGCCGCATGCTTGGCTGCGAAAACCTTAAATTCCCATACCCGAGAAATACATCCAGAGTCAGACTATATGTCCTCACCATGCTGGCTAATGTGACTATAGAAGACTAGATTCCATAACATAGATGACCTAGCCCATATAATTTCATCTTGCCAAAAATTAAATTAAATCAATAATGAATACTCAAATATCAAATCAAATTTATTAACGAACATCAAAATTCAAAAATGACAAAATCCATCAAAATTAATAAATACAAACTCAAATTCAACAATAATCCATTAAAATCAAATTTAACAACAAAAGGCAAAAATGAATCAAATCAAGGGAAAAAGAGAGTTTTCAAATCGAAGTTAAATAAGATTCTCCAGGGTCGTCCCAGGAATCTCTCAAGGGTTCCTAACTGTGATTGAGTATCTTCAAAAAAAATATATCCTAATCCTACTGCAGGCTGTAGTGGTACTCTAGTTCGAATACCACTACACTTTAGTCTCGACCTGCATGGGCTACCACTAAAAACGTGTCACGACCCGCACCCTAGAGTTAGGGCACGAGAACGTAACAACGCCCAGCCTACGCCGCAGTATCGGCGGTAGAACGCTGTCCTAGGTCTCAATGCATCTAACAGTATAAGACTAAACAGTTTATACTCCCCGAATGGGGGTGACATAGCAGATACAAACTCAATCACATCTAAGGTAGAGCATGATAAGAATAGATAAAGCATGAAATCCAAAATAAATACAGGAGATAGAAGTCTAAGTGTCTAAGATACATGAACCCAGAAGTACATCTCAAAACTCAAATAAAGATACAGTAATCCACAAAATAAATACAACTCCAGACAAAATGAAATAACTACCTAAACAAACCCTACTGTGTCTCCTCTAGGCTAGCAGGCACCTCCAGGCTATCTGTAAAATTTATCAACAGGTCCAGTCAGGACTGGAACGAGCACATTACATCTCAATAGTTCATAGCAGGTTAGAAAACATATAACATGCAGTAAAGTAAGATACGAGTACTGAAGAAATGCTGTATGTAAACAGGAAGGGAACTGTAATATAAATATCTACTATACATAGAGAACTAACAGTGGCTAGTGAGTCAGAGTACGAGATAGCACATGTGAACAGGACAGATTTGCACAGGATGTCGAGGTGCACAGGAATCTACACTACAAAGGAATTGTTCACACGACTACTAGCACTCCCCCGTATCCCCAATCAATACACAAGGATCTAAACAGGTTATGTTATTGCACAGGATATCACATGGGGGCCCATATAGGGTGCACATGATAGTATACATGGGGCTCCGTGAACATGAGAGTACAAGATTCACAGGAGTGCACATGTAATGAAAGCACATGAGTACATGATGTAAGTGAAACGCACAAGCACAATGTACCCGATGCTCCCGAGGGGGATAACATCGCATGTAGAGATCCATATAGTACCAATCCGTGTGACCAACGTGATAGTACAAGTAAAGTAATCTACTACAGGAAATAATTCTAAGCAGGATATGAAATGATCAGAGAATGTACTCGTCTCGATAACCTGAACAGCTGATAAGTATAGGAGGTCCCACTGAAGCCACAGAGTCCTATTTAAAGCAACACAGGTTACAAGATGTTTAAGTTGAAAATAAATAAATCCCTACAGGCAATCTATATTATTCTAGGTTCTTCTAAGTCAAAACAACTCTAGGTCGACTCCGGTCAATAATCTAGTCAAACTAGGTCAAGTGTTGACTTATAGTTGACTTTGGGTCACATGGTCAACTCTGGTCAAACAGGGTCAATTCTAGTCTAATATAAAGTGTACTTCGTTATTTGTACGTTGAAACTTACGACGCGTAAATCGAGATGAAAAGATTATCGGTAAGGCTGATAATCTTATTATAGTGATCCACGTGTCCAACTTGTCAATTTCAGCGATGTGAGATCACTGGAATTGGCTGATCTCAGTTTCGTTGTACTAATCCCGAAATACGAATATTATATGAATTAATTATTAATTAATTATAAAAAGGTTAAACTTAGAGAAATTATCAACAAACATTGTCGGACGATGAAATGAACATCGCCAACGTGTCTAGAATGGTCAAATTAGCTAGGATAGCCTATCCAACGGTCCAATTTGGACACAAGGGCAAAAAGGTAATTTCGGGTCAAAACGGTGTCCGTATCGGAGCCGTTTTGCACCGAAAAACGTGCAAGAAAATAAGCCTATAAAATATAACAAATTATATGTCCACACAACCAGAATATCGATACGAACCCAACGGTATCTCCAGAATTGGATTCCGTTGACCCGATCTCAATTTGGTCCGTTGACCAGAACTTGGAATTCCGATTTGCACGGAAATGCGTGTCGGAGCCAAAGTTCTCAAAACTTAGCAAACTACCTGTCAACGAGTCCAGAATGATGACACGAACTCAACGGTATCCCCGGAATTGGATTCCGATGAGCCAATCTCAAAATGACCCGTTGGCCCGGATATTGGTATCCGACTTGCACCGAAATGCGTGCCAGACCCAATGTCCACCAAGACCTAGCAAATTATATGTCAACGAGTCCAGAATGATGATACAAACTCAACGGTATCTCCGGAATTGGATTCCGATGAGCCGGCGTCAAAAAGTCCCGTTGACCCAGAATGTGGGACCCGCTTTGTACCGAAAAACGTGCCCGGGCCCACGTTCTCCAAATCTAACAAATTTTATATGAAAACATGCCAGAACGATGCCACAAGTCTAATGGTGGTGTCAGAAATGAAATCTGGAGTCCCGTGTTCAAAAATGGAATTTTACAAGTTGGAAATTACGAATTCGGACGGCCAACCTTGGCGTCAAATTCAACCAATCAAACAAGCTCACAATGAAACAAAACTGAAGGGGTAGCAAGAGGGTTATACCAGCTTCGCACCGGAACTAGTAGCACGCCAAACGGAGCTGCGGTGGATGAGATACAAGCTGACGAAGTTGGCCCCGCGAAACTGTCCAAATTTAATACAATTTAAACGGTCAACTTGGTGGCCGGTTTTGATGTATCAAACGATAAAATTAACGGACGAAAATTGACATGAGCGAAGGTGGATATACCAAGATTGCGACGGAGTGAAGAAATCGCCGATCCAACGGTCGGATCTCCAGAAAAACGCGCGCGAAGTCGCTGCGACGGAGCGCCAAAACGGACTCAATCTCGCACGCGTCACGACGGGATGTCGTTCAAAACGCACGAATCGCCTCGACGGCGCGTCCCAGAGGACGGTGGCCGTCAGGGGAAGGTACGCCAGAGCTCGCCGGAGCCAGGGGGGTGCCCACGGCGGTCACGTCGGCCACGCCGACGGCGACCACGTCGCACGCGCGCGCTAGGGCGCTGCAGCTGTGCGCTGCTCCCGCCACGCTGTTGCACGCGGCTGCGCGGAGCTGCACGGCCATGGCCGGCCGGCGAGGGCGCGGTGGCACGGTGCACGGCGACGGGGACGGCTGGAATGGAGTGGAGGGTGGTGGTTTGATGTTGGTGGTGGCTCGGCTAAGGAGGAGGAGTGGTCGGGTTTGATAGATGATGATGGTGGAGTGGTTGCATGGAGGAGAGGAGGAGGAAGAGGGTGGTCGACGGTGGCCAGGGTGGCCGAGCCACGGCGAGGGGGTCGGTCCAGCCGTGTGGGAGAGGAGGTCGGGTTTACGTGGTGGTTATGGTATAGTATGCTGCTGCTGTGTTGTAGTTTTAGGAAAAAGAGAGAGAGAGAGAATTTGTTATTAATGAAAGAAAGAGGAAGAAGGAGAAAGAAGATTCCCTTCACACTTTCCTAGGGCCGGCCACATGCTGGGGTTGGGGAAAAGTTTGGTGGGGGAGAAATTAATGGTGAGGATTTGTTAAGAGGATCAAGTGGCTAGGATTAAAATAGGAAAAATTGGCCATTCCAATGGGATAAAAATTAATAAAAAATTCTATTAAATATAGAAAAATTGGTAGAAGGGTGCTCGATATTTTTGGGCAATAAAATATGAGGATGTCATGATAGAGAAATTCATGGAGCTGGACTGGACTCGGTGGAGCCGGATTGGATCCAAACTGGACATCGAGCAAAAATAGAATTATAATTAGACGTTGATGATCATGTGTAAATAAGTAGCACATGGGGATTCCAATAAATGGGACACAAGTGGCGGACGGGTAGTAGGCTCAAAGTGGGCCATGTCCATAATTGGGGCGGACAGGTTTTGGTCGACAGGGGACCCACAAATCAAGTTGGAAAATGAATGTGACGCCGTGGCATAAAATAAAATCGGATCACGTGTCGGAAAAGTTGTGTGAATCAAATGGAGCCCAAAATGACGTATCTGAGGGGGAAACGAAGGTCATGGGTGACGAGCGTCTCGAGTAGATCATCAATGAGGAGTTGGTTTCGAGAAACTGACTGGTCTTGCGCTCCCAATTTAAATGTCATGGTAACGCGCTGAAAATGATCAAGAAAAAGAGTGGGAAAATCAATTACTGATCGAACGGTCTAATTCGACCCGAAGTTCAGCGAAGCAGAAAGAGCACAAGAGAACAAGTTTGGGTGGGACACTATATACCGTCATGAAGGTAATCGTGTCCACTCCAAAACTCGTGAAGAATATTCCAGAATTGAACATCCCTGATACTCCAAATATCAATGGCATGAAAAAGTACACTTAAGGAAAATTAAACAGAATAAATTATTTATCAAACCAATAAATCAGAAAATAAAATAAAATGAAAAAAATCAACCCAAAATTCAGGGTGCTAACAGTATCGTAATAGAATCGAAGGGAACGCCTCATGACTAAGACGGCTTCCTTCCGGTCTTCTGAGAGAATTCCGTAGACAGCGAAGTCGATGAACGGAAACCTCCAATCTCGGATATTAACACCAGCACTTGTTGACATGGCATGGGCCATTTATGAGCATATATTGTTTTTAGGATAGACCAAATCTCGACCAACTACCGTGACGTAGTGTTGAGTCCCGAGGGGTGCTGCCAATGAGGCTACGAGGCCAGCCAGAGCGTCAGCCTTCAGGTTTTGTAACCGAGGTACGTGTTCTATGAAGAACTTGGTGAAGGTTGAAATAATGTTCAATGCAACTTTATGGTAAGGAACCAGATCTTTATGGCGAACTTCGTATTGCCCTCTGATCTGGTTAACGACGTGTTTTGAGTCGCCGTAGGCTTCTAGATGATCTATCCCCAGCTATTGTGCCTGCTGGAGTCCTATGATGATAGCGTTGTACTCGGCAACATTGTTGGAGCACGGCTTCGAAAGGAAGTAAGCACGCTGGATGACCAGCTGATCGGGGGAGACTAAGACTACTCCCACTCCGGCGATGATTTGGCCTTTGGGGCCTGTTCTTGAAGCGCCATCAGAAAATATCTGCCAGACGGAGCTTTCTTCGGTGACGTTTGATTCTTGGACGTCATCCGGGATGTCTTCATAGAGTCTGGAGGACTCTGGGATGGGGTGTGCAGCTAAAAAGTCGGCCAGAGCTTGACCCTTGACGGCTTTTTGTAACGAACACCATGTTGTCTGGCGTCAATAGGATCGCCCATGTAGCTAGCCGGGAGTTCAATGATCCTGGCTTCGTCATGAGAACCCTGAGCGGATTGACTCGGGAGATGACATGAATTGTCTGGCCCGAGACACAATGGCGAGTCTTCTGGATGGCGAACACCAAAGCCAAATACTCCTTTTCTACGGGGTTGTACCGGTGTTCGGCCCCGATCAATGTCCTACTGAGGTAGTAGATAGCTTGCTCATAGCCTGTATTGTTGTTCTGAGCCAGCAGAGCACCGAGGAAATGATCTATGGCACGAACGTAGAGGAGAAATAGTTTGCCGACGACGGGTGCCACCAGGACTGGCGGGCTCGTCAAGTAGGCCTTGATATCATCGAAAGCTTTCTGGCATTCCTCTGTCCAGACGTAGGAGACCCCCTTCTTCATGAGCTGGGTGAAGGGTTGGCATTTTCCGGAAAGGTTTGCTATAAACCTTCGGATGTATGCAAGACGCCCTTGTAGGCCTCGAAGTTCTCGGAGATTCTTCGGGGGGTCCATGTCAAGGATGGCCTTGGTCTTCTCGGGGTCGATATGAATGCCTTTTGTCGTGATAATGAAACCCAAGAACTTTCTGCTAGAAACCCCGAGGAATGATTTAGCGGGGTTCATCTTGAGTTGATGCGCTCGCATGAGATTGAAGACTGTCTTTAGGTCTTGTAGGTGATCACCTTTGAGACGGCTTTTGACAGTGATATCATCAATATAGCATTCGACTATTTTGCGAAGATGTTGACGGAAGATGGTACTCATAGCTCGTTGGTATATAGCACCAGCATTCTTCAAGCTGAAGGGCATCACTGTGTAGCAGAAAACCCCTTTCGGCGTCCTGAATGACGTGTGCTTTACGTCATTAGAGAACATTTTGATCTGGTTGTAGCCCGAATACCTGTCCATAAAAGACATGTGCTCAAAGCTACATGTATTATCGATCAATACATCGGTGATCGGAAGTAGGAATTCGTCTTTCGGGCAAGCAGCATTGAGATCTCTGAAGTCGATGCAGACCCGTATCTTTCCATTCTTTTTGGTGACAGGGACGACGTTGGCCACCCAATCCGGGTGTTGTTTTTCACGAATAAACCCGCTGGTCAGGAGTTTGTCTACCTCTTGATCGATAGTGTTCATGATGTCAGGACGAAAACGTCACTGTTGTTGCTTTATAGGCTTAGCATCAGGTAAGATGTTAAGCCTATGCATCGCGATATGGGGATCAAGTTCGGGCATATCTTCGTAGCTCCAGGCGAAGACGTCGATATATTCTTTAGCCAGTTGGATTAAAGATTCCCGGTCTGGTCCCTTTAGAATCTTGCTGATGAAGATGGGTTTAGAAGAAGATCCATCCCCCAGGTCGATCTGTTCGACTTCGTCTTCGGTAGGGGGTTCGCGTAATTCAAAACGAGACTCCCACTGTGCTCCTAGGCGTTGAGCCCAAGGTTCTTCCTCGAAGAATTTTGATGTTTGGTCTTCGTCTTCATCTTCTTGAGATTGTACAGATGCCATGTTGACTGATAGCACCTTCTTGAAGACTAAGCCGATACTGGTATCAGAATCCCAGGTTGATGCTTCGGACGAATGAGAATGTTCTACTTTTTCTGCCTTCGAACTATCTGGAGTTGCCGGTGGCGTGACATAGCCCACCCCCCGTCGAGTTCGATGATAGTAGTCCTGCGGCTTTCGTTTAGGTATTGGGAGCCGGAGAGGAAGACGTCGACCCTTGCCGTAGTTCAGTCCTTTGTTACATTTTAGATCGTAACCCATTTTTTGGATGAGGTACTTTGCCTTGTCCGTGTACCAATAGACTTATATTCTGCCGGTATCTGGTTCTTGCTCGAGTGGCGGGAGGTCTTGATGACGCTCGACTTTGTCGAAGATGATGGATTCTTCGTCTCGATTCCACGGTGGGACTACGAAACAGACCCCTTGGGACGGGACTACTCGATTTACATAATTGACGGTCGTTATTTGTGTTTGCAACGACCATAGAGCATTATCTAATGTATACATGGCATTCCAATGTGGAAGACTAGAATAATTAAAAGATATTCTATTATTGATGAAACACGAGATTTTGTCTCACAGGATTACATTGTCCAGAGATGGTGCATCTACATCAGCAAATATATACTCCCCTAGCTCTTTATCTGTAAGTACTGGGGTTGGTTCGGAAGAGTCCACTACAGCTTTGACCTTGGGGTCCGAGAGGGCTATATGGGCCTTCTTCGGCAGCTTGTATGAGACGGATGATTGCGGAGGCCTACTTTTAAGACGCACCATCAGAGGTGCCTTAACTGCGCCTTCTATGATTGGTGCCTTCCCCTGTAGTTTTGACATAAGGGGAGCCGATGTTTGAGGCAGCTTTCCCTTGAGCCGTATCTTCAATGGAGCTTCAGTAGGTGTTTTACCTAGAGCAGTTGGTGCTTTTCCAGGTAGCTTGATGGTCATGGGAGGCAGCATCTGAGACGGTTTTCCTTTGAGTCAAATTTTCAAAGGAGCATCGAGAATCATCTCTGGCTCCATGTCCGGCTCTGCTGCCATTTCTACTTCATCGTCAGCATCATTGGCTTCCCCTTCGTCGGGTAACTTGTACAGGGTAGAATCAGTGAAGTAGGCTTCGACCCCCTTGAAAGGGTCAATGTCCGCGAACTCTGTCCGGATGATGTCGTTGGTGGACACGTACTTCATACATTGGTGGAGTGTAGATGGCACCACCATGTACTCATGCAACCACGGATGACCCAACAGGAGGTTGTAGTTGACGTCAGCATCCACGACATAGCAAGTCACCTTGGTTCGGAGGTTACCGATATGACATTTCAGCCGTATTTTACCCAGCGGTTCACTTTTGCTAGCATTGAAACCGCTAAGTGTAGTATTGGAAGGTGCCAGACGGTACATTAGGATCCCCAGTGTTGAGAGCAGCGTCTTCGGGATGATGCTGAGGGAAGACCTTGGATCGATCTGAATCTGCTTCACCTTGACGGAACCGACATACCCTATATAATACAGTGGCCTGTTGTGTCGGTTGTGCTTGAGCAACATATCTTGTTGGGTGAAAGTTATATTGGGGATAACCTCATCCGTACAATGGCAGTGCACACATGTGGTCGGAAGATCCTCAGGCTGCTTGACCTGACTGATGAAGGACTCAGCATCCTTCAAGGCTTCACAAAGAGCTTCACGGATGTCTTTGGAAAGACGAAGGAGCTCAAACAGAGATAGGCGGGCAGGAGTACTGGCAAGTTGTGCCAGTATGTCAAAGTTGTTGGGCTTGGATAGCCCCGAAGCATTCTCCTTTCGCAAAGGCTTGTCAAAATGGGCCTCTACATGCTTCTGTTTATTGGCTGCTGGAGGCCTGGATGGGCCCTCTTCCTGGGCAGCAGGGACGGTGCAAGGAGGCACCACCTCGACGGCAGCTTCATCAGGTTGGGCATTCTGATGTGAACGCGTCTGTACAGAAAGTGCCTCTTCTGCAGAGGAAGAGACCATGCGGCAAGACTTGATCTTCCTGCCTTTGGTTTTGGAGGCAGAGCGTACCTCCGGTTGAGTAACTTCGAAGATGAGGTTAGGGTGAACCCATAAGACCTCTCCCCGGGATGTGGTGAGTGGGATGAGTCCACTCACGTTGTCGCGAGTAGGTGGTAGGTTAACCACCTCCATTATCGTCTTTGGGATGGGGACGACGCCATCTTGTGTTGTTGTTGGCAGCAAGGTGCCAAATTGGAGTGACACTAGGTTAGCCGAGACCGTTTTCTCCTTGTAGTCAATAGAGATGACATCTGTATTGATCATGCGCTGGATATAGTTCTTAAGAATGTAGCAGTCCTTAGTTGGATGTCCGATAAACCGATGGTAGTGACAATACCTCGGATTGTCCACTCTCCCAACCTCGTCGGGACGCTTCGGGTCTGGCAACTTGATCTTATCACCCTGCTTCAATATCTCGAAGAGTTGCAGGGTGTCTTCATCGTTGAAAGAATAAACCTCTTTTAGCCTTGGTGCAAGTGTAGGCTTTTGAGTAGGTGTTGGTACACCTTTGGAGTCATTGACAGTCAACGCCTGCTTCCCCTTCGTCTTTCGTCAAGGGTTGTTGGCTGCATGCCATTTTCCCTTGTCCTCAAAGGCAGAAAAACTGACTCCCTGAAGACGAGCATTGGACGCCTTCTTTTCTGCTGCTTCGGCCTCGATGATCAATAAACTCCAGTCGGGAGAAAGAGTAGAGTTGAGCCAGAGTTTGATCGCAGGCAGCATGTTCATGCTGCAGGAGAAGAGGAGTGCATATCCTTGCATACTCGGGGGCAGTCTGAAGCAGGCTTGTCGGAACCGTTCGATGAATGCTCGAACTATTTCCTTCTCCATCTAACGTATCTCTATGAGGGATGCCATTGTTATGTCCTTCCCTCCATCGTAGAAACGATCAAGGAAGAGACACGTCAAGTCGTCGAAGGAAGATATAAAGTTATCGGGAAGACTGCAGTACCAGTCGTAAGCCACTCCTTTCAGTGCCCCGACAAATATGCTGGTGAGTAGTGCGTCTTCCTTCGGGAGATGTCCTGTTTGAGACTTAAAGTACGTCAAATAGCAGCGTGGAGAGTCCTTCCCGTCGTATGGCGTCAATGTTTGTTATTTATATTTGGGAGGATAAACCACTTTGTTCCATTCGAGGGGCTATGGTTGCGGGATCCCCATCTTCTGGCGCTCCTCTTGTCTATTCTTGGACTCAAAGCGCTTGCGCAAGACCCTGATCATCTCAACCACGTCTTCCGTGGAGCTGGGAGTCGGGGAAGGTGGTATAGCCTGGAGTTGAGCATTTGATGGCTCCGATGTCCGAGGTGATTCACAGCGATCTGTATCCAAGGATACTCATTGAAGGGGTACACTTGATTCTCCATTGGCTCCTGGGTTAGGACCGGTAGACGGTGCCTTGGCCAAAGCTGACCGTATCTCAAACACTGTTTGAGTCAGTATTTGCATGGAGGCAGAGGAGGTTTTGAGTCCCCTTCTAAAGTATCCATGCGCTGGACGAGGTCTGCTGGTGGCGCATTTGACTATGTATTACCTCCAGTCATGTATACTGTCATGACATGGCTGGAAGTGGATGTATCGGTCGAAGCCTCACATTCAGCCTCGCTCTCTTGTAGAGGAGTCGCTTCTCCTGGAGCTTCATCTTGACTACCCCCAGCTATGTTCTGGGGAATATCTTCGTCTTGGGGATGAAGATCGACAAGGACTTGGCTACCCCCAGCTGTGCTTTGGAGGACGTCTTCGTCTTCAGGAGGACGATCAGCAAGGATTTGGCTACCCCCAGCTATGCTCTGGAGGACGTCCTCGTCTTCAGAAGGAGGATCAACAAGGGCTTGACTACCTCCAGCTTCCTCCAAGATCTTCTTTCACCCCCGAGTGCCTTCAAACACTCCAGAAGATGGGACAGTTGTCTTGGTTTTCCTCGGCTGGCTCTTGGATGAGGACGAGACCAAGGAGTTGCCAGTCACCTTTCGGATTGACGAGGAGTTAGAGATTATGTTACAAGAAGCAACCTTTAGTTCTGGCTTCTCTTCAATTACACCTTCTTCCCGAGGCGACGTTGGAGGGGTGTTGATGATTGCAGCCGCTAGAACACCGACTGCCTTGGTGGTGGGACTGCTGTTTTATAACAACAGTTGATGGTGACTATAGCACAGGTGTGCCCAGTGAGGGGCGCATTGTGCTTGTTAGTCGACTCTCCTGATCGGCGCTTGTGATTGATCACATTACGCAAATCATTGGAGGAGAGTGCCACATTCGCACCTCCATCAGGCGCATGGCAAGGCCAAGCGTCGGGGTGGTCAAGTGAGAGTGCCACCTTCACACCCCCATCAGGCGTATGGCAAGGCTAAGTGCCAGGGTGGTCAGGTGAATGCTGTGCCCCCTAAACCAACGCAGAAGAAGCGCTCAGATCAGTAGTGGGGGTACAATATTTACAGTGACTTGAACCAGCCACAGACGTACATCCCATATAGACGCTGGGGTTCAAGACCACAGAGTTTGCCTTGCTCGACTTGGTTGCAAACACAACAGATGCGCCCAAGTGAGGCAAGGACTTTGAAGGTTGGCTTATTTCTGGCGCAGAAGCACCCGAGTCGACCTTTTATAGCTTACCATCAGCAGCGATCATGATTGTGAGCGCATGCTTCTGGTTTGCTACCGGCATAGCACGTTTGAGGTGCATGGCCCGTGCTGTCTTGGACTTCTTCGTACCAGCCCGCTGGGGTACATAGTACTTAGAGTCCAAATTCTCCTCGCCATGACAGCAAGTGAATCTGTCAAAGACAGAAGCCTTCTGTGGTGCATCAGAGTTACCGTGCAGGGCGTTAGATGCGCCCCTGCTCCGTCGGCGCATCGTCCTTGTCTGAGAAGGAGATGGCTGGGGAATGTGGTCAGCACCACGCTTTCCCGAGAGATACGCTGCACCGGTGGGCGCATCCTGGCCGCTGAGGACATCAGCGAGAAGGGTGGACTGCATCGGCGCATCCCCTTCAATGGTGGTGCCAGGGGCCTCGACCTTGCGCACCCAGACTTGGCGAGTCTTCTTCGACTTTTGCAGCCGCTTCAAAGGACTTACGCTGCCTTCAGAGATGAACTCCACATACGCCTGTTGATTGAGGCGTATGACTAGCGTCTTGTGGGAGGAGCCCACCTTCACGTCGTCGGATTGCGATACAGCTTTCTCGGTGGAGGAGAAAGAGGTCCCTAACAGTGTCGCCAGCTTGTTTGCCATTAAAATATTTTTATTGTTATTTTAATTACAAACAGAATAGTGTTACAATGTAGGACTTAGATGTAGTCCTAGGAGAACACTTTTGTTTATCTGGGTCCCTGTGTTGATGGAGCGAGTGGCAATGCGTTGACTCCGTTGACGATCTGACGACGGTTCTCGGTTCTCTGAAGGTCTGAGTTGCTCTGGGTGCTGGAGCTTGCGGAGAGGAAGAAGACGTTAAGTGTCTGTATCTGCCTCTCTCACTGTGTATATAGGTCTCTGTCCGTAGGTGTGTGCCTCTGTGTGTGGAAGAAGGAAATGATCCCTCTATTTATAGGCAACAGGTTGGCTGCTCATACGCGCATATATAGGATGCGCCTGTACGTGGTTACGCCACGTGGTTGAAGCTACGGGAGGCGCATGGATAATGCACTATCATTTGTGGGTTGAATCCTTTATGCTGCATTTGTGAGTCGACACGTAGCAGGGGAGATGATCTTTCTGTTGCTGAGATCTTGGGTGATTAGCACCCCTTCATAGGCTGAATTGAGTCAAAGGACACGTGGCGCATGCCCGTTGCTCAAAGATCTCAGATTTGGTGGAGAGTGATCTGATAGGATACGCCTAGGATTGGGCGCATGAGAAGACTTTAACTCACAACTTTCAGGAGTCACGAACCAGTCTGGGCGCACGACTTTTGAGGCGCATGCGAGTCTTCAGGCGCATGGCCGCTGAGGCACATGCGAGTGGTTGGTCGGCCATGTGGGTCGTAACCGTCGAAGGAAATTAATTATGATGCTGATGTCAGCGACGCTTCGTTTTTTGAAAAAGCTGCTAACTGTCCAGTCCTCGGGGGATGTGCTGCCAACTCTGTCACTTGAGCATTAATTGCTTGATGGATGACGAGCCGAAATGGGCACATGGGTCCATGTTTGTTTAGGACGCATGGATCTGTACGTTGTTGGGTGCATCCATACGGGGCACTTTGGAACCGACGGACGCATCTGTACGGTGTGCGGTGTCTGACCGGCGTATCCGTTTGCATGACGTGCCTTTATTGGTCCGACTTTTGTGTTCTTTAAGTGCTTTAAATAACCGTTTTGACTTGGCTGAATTCGAAGCGTCAGGTTCATCACCATAAATGCAAATTCATTGCACGAAATTCGGAGAGCCCGCCACTTGGCGCAAGGTTTTGATTTGCCCGGCCTATAAATAGTTCCAAGGAGAGAGTTTTGCCTCTCGTTCTCTCATTTCTTTCCGAATGAACTTGTTTGCTCGAGCATATTCTATTGACGAGATGCTCCCGAGGGTGAAGATGCGACGCATTGTCTTCATTCATGCACTCGTGAAGGTGACTGTTACATCCAAAAGTCGGGGTCGAGGACTTCTGAGGCAGGCGGAAGGTGCCTGTTGCATCCAAAGATCGGGATGCTCGAGCCCTGTCCCCGTTATGCTGGAAGAGCCGTAGATCGAAATTGTGGTGCTCCCGGCTTTGGAGGCTCTTTCTTCTGCCAGAGTGGGTGTTGCCCATTCTGGTTGTGTTGAAAGCTGCTCCTTTAGCCGCAGATCGATTGCGGTGCTTTCCTCTTTCTTGGGCTTTGGAGAGCTCTTCCTCCTACAAGAGTTGGGTTGATCGCCCACTCCTGTTCTGCTCAATAAATGCTTCATTAGTCGAAGCATTCGATCGGGTCGAAGTAAGGCACATATGCTGAGACTTTATAATGTGCATAACTGAGACGCTAAAGAGATACGCCTGACTAAAACGCTGAAGGCTGCGCCTGACTGAGACGCTGAAGAGACACGCCTGACTGAGACGCTGAAGTGATGCGCCTGACTGATGATGCGCCTGGTGGGAGGCGCATGGCAGTTTGCTGCGCCTGGCTGTAGTCTTAGGATCTTTCTTTTTGTAGAATTTCTCCTTTGTAAAGCCTTTTAGACATGTAATAGAATTTTTTATGAAATAAAAATCCTCTTTTGCTGTCTATATTTTTGCTGTCTTGATGTGCCAGTACTTCGTTTAAGTTCCCTGGCGCATGTTCTAAGTAGTATTTGAGCGCATAGGAATTCTGGCACATAGATGTGCCCTGAAATTCCATGCTTCTACACGGTGCACCTTGAATTATAGTAAAATAAGGCTAATTCTAAGGGCACTCCACATTTTACTTGGGGCTAGCCCAACTTCTTCCAAAAATATTTACAAGTTTGTCATCCAAACTTTTGCTTGGGGCTATTCGCTCGGAGTAGTCTCCGAAGCCGAAGGGTAGCGATAGCAAGCCTGTCGGCGCCAGAGTTTCCATCGAAAACGGAGGTGATGAGTGAAGAGCTGAAAGCCGAACTCACTCCCCCTACCACTAGCTGGAATGTACTGTCCGTACTATCCGGACAGGAGTCGAGCGACGGAACGAAGCGACAAAGATGCAGCTAATCAAATGTAGCTCATGTTGCGAGCCCCACTCCAACGCGCTCTCAAGACCCGGTAAGAACGAGGGAAGGGGGCTGTTCATGCGCGCACGTGCGATGTAAAGAACACGTGCATACGTAACGCGTGCGCATGCGATATAGTACACATGCGTGAGCATGTGCATGTCATGATGTATACATGGATTATGATCCATGATATAAAAACCTTCTCACCTGCCGATAAATCGATCTAGAATCAATTTATACCCCTTTTTAGGTATGCAACCCTATCTTCGTAAAAAAAATGAGCTTATAGCTTATTTTTTAATAGAGTATAGTGTTTGCACGGGGATTGCCCCATGATTCCCTTTTGATTCCGTGTGGGGTATATATAGATTTATTCGGAGGGTAAGCGAGAGCTCTTAACCGCTCTTCCTCCCTTTCGAGCGAGTCTTTATATATTACCCATAGAGAGAGGGAGGGAGAACAGGCCCTTGTCCTAACGTGCTCTCAAGGCCCGGTAAGAACGAGGGG
Source organism: Iris pallida (assembly GCA_029216955.1). NCBI lineage: Eukaryota > Viridiplantae > Streptophyta > Magnoliopsida > Asparagales > Iridaceae > Iris > Iris pallida. The sequence goes on along the minus strand of JANAVB010010193.1, from coordinate 4,793,923 downwards.
AAGGAGGGCTGTTCACGCGCGCGCGTGCGATATAAAGAACACGTGCACACGTAATACGTGCGCATGCGATATAGTACACATGCGTGAGCAGAAGCTAGAATTGGATCGACGAGTACCCTTCTTTTGTCGATGCGACCTCGCCGGAGAGGGAGAACGAATTAGCAAGCGATCCAAACCTTCTTTCCTCCCTTGCTGCCCATGAGAAAGGGGATTCCCCAGATTCGACTGGGATCCCGATCTCTTCTTTCTGCGAATGTGCCTGCGTCTGTTTATGTTCTTTTAGATATAACAAAAATATAGCTTCGTTCAGAACAATCGGCTTCGGGGATAAACGAAATCTCTTGGTTAGGCGTCTGCCGATGCAGATGGAAGTTAGAAGGACCGGTGCGTTCGACACAATATAGAAATTATTTTACGAGGATTACCCCGTGATTTCCTTTTGATTTCGCTCGTCAGACTCACTCATTTTGCTGTCTTACCAGGATGGAAAGGTTCCCCCTGGACCCCCCTTCCCTGTCTTGTTGTAGCCGCTCGCTCGTAGCTCGCTACACCTGCCCTATTATACTGAAACTGCACTGACCGGGGGGTTCAGATTAAGAAGGTTTTAGCTTGTCTATCTTTCCTAGCCCTTTGGGCTTTAGTCAAGTAGACGAAGCCATTTATTGGCATATATATGTGCTCATGGTTTCCCCCTGGGACCCCCTTTCTTCACTCACTACGCTAAAAATTGAATTGATCGATTCATCTAAAAACTGAATTGATTGATTAATTCAGTGTTCAGTGATTAGCTACATTAGCAACATTAGCAGCCCCCCTTAGTCGCTGGGGTGGGGCTCGCAATATGGGCTACATTTGATTAGCTACATCGTTATCGCTTTGCTCCGTCGTTCGACTCCTGTCTGGATAGTCCGGACAGTACGTTCCAACTAGTGGTAGGGGGGAGTGAATTTCGCTTTCAGCTCTTCTCTTTCAGTGTAATCTTTGTTTGAAAGACCTTTCCATTGTCAATTAGTCGGTTCCCACTTCCACGTTAATAAGCTTTCCTGTCTTGCTTAGGTCACATTCTTAGCCCACGCACCGGTCTTCATCTATCTTTGTTTGTTGATTCTCTGTTGCTATAATCTCTATATGCATTATTTTTTTATTTTGCCGAGTGTAGTGGGGGAGCTCCTTCATCAACTTCGCTACAACGCCTTGAGTACTAAAAATGGTTATGAGCGGCTCTCCTTTAGGTAGGTATTTCACCGATGACCTTGAATCAAGCCCTCACTCTGTAATGATCGTTTCTAAGTTTCACTTTTGACCTTCGACAGTTCTGCCTAAATAAAGCCATTCATACTTTTGGCAGTTTCAGTCCGTCCTTCGCCTTGCTATTCATCAGAAGCATCCAGCAGGAATCGAACCTACTTGCCCGGTTAGGCGCTTTAGCCATTCAGCCATGGATGCTAGGGAGTGAGCTAGGTTTTTTTGTCCCCACTCTTCTTTGATCCGTCTTAGGGCCGAGTGGCAGCCTCGACCCGAGCGGAAGTGCGATGTGTCTGGAAACTCGGGATTGTAAATGGATTCGGCTACCATTCTGACCGCCTCTTTCATGATCTTTTCTATAGGTAGAACTACAGTGAGCGGTCTAAACTTCGATCCTTCTTTCTTCATTTTCAAAAAGGGGAGTAAAGCCCGTTTTTGGCTTCCTCTATTAATAGATAAGGGGACCTCCTGTCGGCCTGAACGAAACCTCTTTCAGGAAGTAGTCCCATCACCCTCGGGCCCGGCGCCAACCAAGAGGAGGCGGGGCCCTCTCCAACCATTCCAAAGAGCCGAGATCTCGTAAGGAAAAAATAAGCTAGCTCAGCTGGTTTGTACCTGTGTAGGAATTAAAAGGGAATCATGGGGTAATCCCTATGAAAACACTATACGTCTATTAAAAAAATGACCTATAAGCTCACTTTTTACGAAGATAGGGTTGCATACCTAAAGAGGGGTATAAATCGATTCTAGATCGATTTATCGGCATGGAGTTACACCAATCGACCGACCGACCGATGTGGGGGTATATATAGATTTATTCGGAGGGTAGGTAAGAGCTCTTAACTGCGCTCTCCTTTCCTTTCGAGTAAGTCTTTATATATTACCCATGGAGGGAGGGAGAACAGGCCCTCGTCCCAATGCGTTCTCAAGACCCGGTAAGAACGAAGGGAAGGGGGGGTGTTCATACGCACGCGTGCGATATAAAGAACACGTGCATGCGTAACGCGTGCACATGCGATATAGTACACATGCGTGAGCATGTGCATGTCATGATGTATACATGGATTATGATCCATGATATAAAAACCTTCTCAGATGCCGATAAATCGATCTAGAATCGATTTATACCCCTATTTAGGTATGCAACCCTATCTTCGTAAAAAAGTGAGCTTATAGCTCATTTTTAATAGACGTATAGTGTTTTCACGGGGATTACCCCGTGATTCCCTTTTGATTCTGCTCGTCAGACTCGCTCCTTTTGCTATCTTACCAGGAGGGGAAGGTTTCCCCCTCTTGACCCCCTTTCTTGTCCTGTTGTAGCCGCTCTCTCGTAGCTCGCTACACCTGCCCTATTATACTGAAACTGCACTGACCGGGGGTTCAGATTAAGAAGGCTTTAGCTTGTCTATCTTTCCTAGCCCTTTGGGCTTTAGTCAAGTAGACAAAGCCATTTATTGGCACATATATGTGCTCATGGTTTCCTCCCCGGGACCCCCTTCCCCCACTCACTATGCTAAAAACTGAATTGATCGATTCATCTAAAAACCGAATTGATCGATTAATTCAGTGTTCAGTGATTAGCTACATTAGAAATATTAGAAGCCCCCTCAGTCGCCGGGGTGGGGCTCGCAACAGGAGCTACATTTGATTAGCTACATCTTTGTCGCTTCGCTCCGTCGCTCGACTCCTGTCCGGGTAGTCCGAACAGTACTGCAAGCTAGTGGTACCCAGGGGACGAGGAACATCCGAGCGAAGCGAGAGTAGTCTCCAAAGACGAGGGGTAGCGATAGCAAGCAGTAATTAGAGCCTGCATTCAGGCCATTTTCGGTAAAAATGCAAGGACAACTCAAACCATCGGATGTTCTGTGATCATTATACGAAGAAAGGAAGTGCTTTCATAGTAAGGATAGTTTAACAAAGTAAGTAGAGTGAGACTCATGGCAGGGTAGTACGTACAATACTGCAAGCTAGTCGTACCCAGGGGACGAGGAACATCCGAGCAAAGTGAGAGTAGTCTTTGAAGCCGAGGGGTAGCGATAGAAAGCCCGAGGGCGCCGGAGTTTCCATCGGAAACGGAGGTGATGAGTGAAGAGCTGAAAGCCGAACTCACTCCCCCTACCACTAGCTGGAACGTACTGTCCGGACTACCCGGACAGGAGTCGAGCGGCGGAGCGAAGCAACAAAGATGCAGCTAATCAAATGTAGCTCCTATTGCGAGCCCCACCCCTGGGAATGGAATGGCCTAAGGAAATGATTACTAGCCGAGAATAGCCTTATGCAGAATCGGGTGGTCCTTTTCCATCTCTACTAGCCGAGAAAAGAAAAGCGTAAAGACATCTATATGACCAAGAAGGCCATCTCACGAATTGGATTTTTTCCCCTCTCTAGGGCTACTTTCCTTTTAGTCGATCGTGATGTAAGTCTATTATTCCTTGCATCATAGGTAAGGCAAAGCGCTTTCTTTTAAGAATGCATATGGTACCATCTTTCTTTCGTTAGTTAACCCACCTTTTTCTACAAGGGATTGTAGTACTTCTGGGAAAATGTCTTTATTAATTATTATATTAGCATAGCATTAAGATTAAGTAGTAAACATTTTACACTAAGTCCCGTACCATACATGCAAACATAATAAATCAAACCAAACAAAGATAGTTAGCACAGATAGGAGTCTATCTCCAGTAAGCACCGGAGTAGATCTCCCCTAAAAAAAATAAAGAATACCAGACATGAAAACAAACGTCTACAGACACTTATTTAATTGAAACCTTCTCAAACTAAAAAGAGCTGACGAACTATTTTAGTTTCTCGGGCACCAAGGCAGATTGCCTCCACGATCAGTGCCTACTGCTCCTGGCGTAGTCTCTTTAGTCTTTCTTCTAGTTCCCGAATTCTTAGATGGCTTGCTCCCATTTTTTAATTAGCCTTGATCATTCCTGACAGACAAAAGACTTGGTTTGCAAACAAGCCCAATCCTGCCGCGGAGTGGGGTTGCTTAACCCACGGAGCGATATTCATATCTCTTTTCTTTTCCATGCACCAATAACTGTCATTGAGAAAGAGAACACGTGCACGCGTAACGTGTGCGCATGCGATATAGTACACATACGTGGGGGGTTCAAGGGGAAACCTTTCCCTCCTGGTAAGACAGCAAAATGAGCGAGTCTAACGAGCGGAATCAAAAAGGAATCACAGGGTAATCCCCGTGAAAACACTATACGTCTATTAAAAAATGAGCTGTTGTACGAAGAAGGTTTTCGTATAGTCAGAGAGACGTTCGTACGGGGACTGCCCCAAGAAAGTGGAGAAGGATAGAGACCTCTCTCTACTGCTTCATCTAAGAAAGAGAGCTCGGGTCTAGAGCAAACAAAGGGCTAGCCACTTGACAGAGAAGACAGAGCGAAACTAAACCAAATGAGTAATGAGAGGACGAGCTAGCTACGATTCACTAAAGACAAAGTCAGGTCATTTCAATCGACTTAGCTACCGCTATCCTTGGGAAACCCAAAGAGCTTCCGAAAGAAAGGGATGCAGTCTCTGCCTTGGCCAAGGATTCTATCGCCTTTCTTTGATCCAATTTCCCGGGCAGGGAAGAGAACGAAAATAGGCAAAAGATGGTGGCCCTTTGGGCTTTAGTCAAGTAGACGAAGCCATTTATTGGCATATATATGTTAGGGTTAGGGTCCTCCTCCTCCTCTTCATTGTCCTCCTCCTTCGCTGCCTCCTCCTCCACCTCCTCCTCCGTCTCCGCCTCCTCCAACTCCTTCTCCGCCTCCGCCTTCTCCTCCTCCACCCCGTCCTTCTCATTCTCCTCCGCCTCCGCCTCCGCCTCCGCCTCCGTTCTCTCCCAAATTTTTTTGGGCTGCCAAACTTGTTGGCAGTCCTTTCAAGAAGTAGGACTGCAACAAAGTTGGCAGTCCTACTTTATGTTAGGACTGGCAACTTGTTGGCAGTCCTAACATAAAGTAGGACTGCCAACTTTGTTACAGCCTGTCAAAACAGAAAATTTAGATAGGACTACAAACAAAGTTGGCAGTCCTATTGCATGTTAGAACTGTCAACAAAGTTGGAAGTCCTATGTGAGGAAGAAGAGAAGAAGACAGTGGAAGCAGCCTTCGTCTTGTCTGCCTCCTCCTTCGCCTCCAACAATCCAAAGCAGCAGCCTTCGCCCTCCTCCTCCTCCTCCGTCTCCTCCTCTACCTCCCCTCCTCCTCTTCTTTCTCCTTCTCCTCCGCCTCCTCCTCCGCCCTCCCCTCCCAGAGCTCGACCGTGCCCCCGCGCCAACGCCGACATATATGCCCCCGCGCCCCCTCCGGCGTCCGCCTCTAGATAAATCCTAATTTTTGGAGGGTGGGCTAGTCCCAAGTAAACTTTGGGTTGTCCCTAGTAAAAGTTTCACTTTCATGGGATGTCCCCTAGTAAGGGCTAGCCCCAAGTAAAATATGGAGTGCCCTTAGAATTAGCCTAAAATAAGTGGCATGCAACTCAAATTTTTTTATGTAGGTCAAAAGAGTTGACTGTTAGTCATTGACGGTTTTCGCTAAAAGATGTAAATTTCATGCATTATGATAATTTTTGTAAGGTGCACCTTGTATTATGATAAAATAAGTGGGGGGACAACTAAAAATATCTCATAAAAATATTTAGAAAAAAATGGAGAAAGAAATTGTCTTGCAAATTAAAAGAAGTATATTTTATTATTCTCTCAATACTTTTGCATTGGAAAAAAAATTCTACTTCATTGTCCCATGTGAATATAATCATGTCACCTAGAAAAAACATTGTCATGTGTCTCATATCACATAGTAATCACATCATATTACAAGACGTTGGTGTTTTGGAGATGCTCTCATCACTTATGTTTTAAAATTTGTCATTTTTTCCTACCCAAAATATTTGGTAAAAATTATTAAAATATTCTCTTTCTTCCTACTTGTTTTCTTTACCCTTGTCTTCTCTCTCTCTCTCTCTCTCCAAATCCAAATCCTTAGTAAAAATAGAAAATTGTTGGTCTCAAATTTCTAATTCCTAATATTTTATAAACTCTCTCATTCCAATCACACATAAGAATCTCCGAAAAAATTTATACAAATCTGCACTTCTAAAAATCTCTAATCAAGCTTCTCAAGCTTGTATTTTTTTCTCTCCAAAAATAAATCATTTCCAACAATGATGGAGATCAAATTCGACGAAGTCATCGGCTCATCGAATTCACTAACTCATATTATCGAATCTCTCAAGGAACCTAAGGTAGCTAGCCCTGATTTGTTTCATTTGATTAGTCTAAAAAATTCAAATATCGTAACTAGAAGTATAAAGACTGTCAGGATTCTGACAATCCTATAGGACAGTGTTGTATATATAACTCTGGCAATCCTAGGACAGAGAGTTGTATATATAACACTTTGTCTTACGACTGGTGAAAATTATCGTTAGGACTATTAAAATCATAACAATAGTAGATGTTGGCCCATTGGTCATGGTCAAACCTGATTTTAATAATTGATCAAACTCTGTCTCGATATACGAATCAATTCAGATGTTTACTAGTGACATTTTGGATACTGATCAAAGATGGATATCTACTCAGTTCAAGATTGAAGCTGTTTGCCACTCAAGAATGTATTTCTTCAAAGCAATGTAATTTTTCATTTTTATTGAGTCTAGGAATACATTGTACACCAAGTCGTACTGGCAAATAGGCTATCCGAAAACGTTTTTCAAAACTGACCTATCTTTTCAAAATGACCTATGTTTTTGAAAAACATCTGTTTTACAAAAAGCTTCTGAAGGATTTTCAAAAAGCCAAAAATTTATTTTTTACAAAATCAACTGACCAAACCCTGACAGAACTCGGCCAGAGTTCGGCCAAGTTGAACATTATGTGAACGTTTGATTTTGAACTTGGTCTCCCTTTAGTTGCGGTTTGTTACAAAGAGTTCTGTTCGAATTCTGTCAGAGTTCTGCCTTTGAAAAAACTATAAATAGAGAAGGATTTCGATCATTTCAAAACACTAATTCACTTTCAATCTCTTCTCTTCTAAAGCTTACATTTCTTCCAAAGAGTTCTAAAAAGATTTTATTTTCAAATCCCAAGCCAATTACAATCCTCTAGTCGATTTGCCAGTGCGGTGCGGTCTAGAAATTTCAGAGCCATTGTAATCAGAGGCTTGATTGAAGATTCACTCTTCACAATTGAAGTTGGTCGAGTTCTTCGTATCAAAGCTCGCGTCTGTAGAAGTTGCAAGGACATCGTATGAAAACTTGCGGGATTTTCTAATAGTGGATTCAACTGGAAGCTTAGTCCTCACAAGAGGGAAACCATTATAAATCTCGGTGTTTGCGTTTGCCTTTTGATCTCTCTTTTTCATTTCAGTTATTTATTTTGTGATTACCATTATATATATGATCTAACTGTTGACAAGTTTTAGTTAGCAATATTCTACTGCCTACTCTGTTCACCCCCCTCTAGAGTATTCTGCTTTACGATTTCATTCCTACAATTGGTATCAGAGCGGGTTATATAGGTAAAGCAAGGTAAAATTACAACTATATTCAGTTAATTTTTCAATTGTTATATAGATCACAGAACTACACATGGCAAATGTGAAATTCACAAGTGAAGGCCAAGCCACAAACAGACCTCCACTGTTTGACGGCACGAACTACACTTATTGGAAAACACATATGAGTTTCTTCCTGAAATATCTTGATTTTGACTTATGGTCTGTAGTTATTGATGGCTATAAAAAGCCTCCTCGTATTAATGTTGATGGAGTTTTAGTTGAAAAACCCCATGACAAATATACAGAGGATAAAAAGAAAAAGGTCAGTCTTGACGCACGTGCTATTAATGCTTTATTTTGTGCTTTAGATATAACTGAATTTAACAGGGTGTCTACTTGCACAACATCAAACGAAGTATGGAAGCTTCTTAAAGTAACACACGAAGGAACAACACAAGTCAAGGAGTCAAAGATCAGCAGACTTACTCAGGAGTACGAGGCATTCAAAATGAAGCCAAGTGAATCAGTCACTCAGATGTTTACAAGATTCTTGGATATTGTAAATCCTTTGTCGTCATTAGGCAAGGATTACAGTAACCATGAAAAGATTCGCAAACTTCTACGAGCTCTCACAAAGAACTGGATTCCAAAGACTACAGCAATTATTGAAGGGAATGACCTCTCAACAATGTCTCTGGAAACACTCATGGGTAAGCTACTCACTAACTATTTAGAACTTCAAGATTTTGAAGATGCTACACCAAAGGAGAAGTCAGAAAAGTCGATCGCACTCAAGGCTCAACATAGAAGAACTGTCGAAGATGATTCTGACGACAGCGACTCTAACTCTGAAGATCAAGCTCTTCTGGTAAGAAAATTTAAGAAGTTCATGAGATTTAACAGGAGAACAAAAGAGTGCAACAACAACAACAATGAGGAAGATCTTATTTGCTATGGATGCAAGAAGAAAGGACACATGAAGAAAGATTGTCCAACAACATCATCATCATCAAGAAAAAGTAGCAAATATGACAAAGGCTACCTGAAGAAGTCTACATCAAGGAAGTATGCCAACACAAGCATATGGCATGAAAGTGAAGCCAACGATTCAGAAGATGAACAATCGGATGACGCTGCAAATGTATGCTTGATGGCTTACGATCAGGTAATCACTAATCCTCTATTTGATCCTTATGATGATTTCACCTTTGAGCAACTAGGAGAGGCTTTCAGTGACCTGTTAAATGATTACAGGAAACTGCGTAGTAAATATGAAACCTCTAAGAAGGTACTCAAAGAGTACAAAGGTGAAATAGGAAGACTTATCGACCAACTAGATCATGTTAGAAATAATGACTCTTCAATTGAGTCTGGTGAGCTTTCATCTATGAAGTTGTTGTTGCACGAGACTATTAAGTTACCCGAAGAAAAAGACCAAACTATTATCCAGTTAAAGGAAGACTTATCTAAGGAGAGAAAAAGTCTCAAGTGTGCACAAGTTAGAATTGAAACACTTACATCTGACTATACTAGATTGTATTGCTGCTTCCTATTCTAACACGTGTCAATTACCGAATCTTTGGAACACGCCCAAACCACCACTGTCAGACCAAACCATACCAAACCTATGCCCAAGAAGACTAATAGGCATGTATTCTTCTATACTAGAAAACCAAAACCTACCAATCATGCACCTCACACAACTTTCAACACTCAACATGCAAAATGTCATTATTGTGGCCTCATTGGTCATATATCCTCTATATATAGAATTAGAAAGTTAGTAGATTTAAATGTTTATGCATGGATATCAAAAACTAACCAGTCAGGACCCTACAAGAAATGGGTACCAAGAGTTTCATCTGCAAATTGTTTTGTAGGTGGAACGTCCTTCACATGCTAGGAGCAAATGGATCCTCGACAGCAGTTGCTCACGGTACATGACCGATGATGCTTCATTATTTATAACACTGTCAAAGAAGAATAAAGAAGGATACGTCTCCTTCGGTAATAATTTAAGAGGGTATATAATCGGTATCGATGACATTGGTAAGGCTCCCTATCATGTGATTATAGATGTCTGTCTAGTTACTGAGTTAAAACATAATCTATTCAGCATAAGCCATTTAGCTGACCACGGTTATGGCATTAACTTCGTCAAAGACAAATGTACTATAGTTGACAGTTCAACTGGTAGTACTATCTTTGAAGGTATCAGGGAAGACAACATATATGTTTTTTTATTTGTCAGAAGATGCTAACAAAGTAGGTAGATGTTTGATTGCCAAAAGCATTGAGAGTCAACTATGGTATATGAGACTCGGTCATGCAAACATGGATACAATTTCAAGACTATCTACAAAGAAGTTGGTACGCGGCTTACCGGACATATCTTTCAAGAAGGATATGGTATGTAGTGAATGTGAAAAGAACAAAGCTACTCGATCCGCATTCAAATCCAAGAACGCTGTAAGTACCACTAGACCTTTACAACTGTTGCATATGGACTTATTTGGACCAAGTAGAATTGCTAGTCTAGGTGGTAAGTTGTATGCATTTGTCATTGTAGATGATTTTTCTAGATATATATGGGTATATTTTCTTGCATGCAAGAACGATGCATTATCAGAATTCGTCACCTTTTGCAAGAAAGTACAGAATGAAAAAGGGTTCATGATTACTCGCATTCGTAGTGATCATGGAGGCAAATTTGAGAATGCAGAGTTCAAGCAATTTTGTGACACACACGGTTATTTGCATGAATTTTTCTGTCCTAGGACTCCACAACAAAATAGAGTTGTGGAATGTAAGAACATGACTCTATCTGAAATGGCTAGAGTAATGTTAAACCAGTTTAGTCTACCTAGATACTTTTGGGCTGAAGCTGTCAATACAGCGTGCTATATTCTCAATAGGGTTCTAATTCGACCTATATCGAAGAAGACTCCCTATGAACTATGGTTTAATAGAACACCCAATGTTTCATATTTTAAGATTTTTGATTGTAAATGCTTTATTCTTAATACTAAAGACAATCTGAGTAAATTTGATAAAAAAGCCGATGAAGGTATATTTTTAGGTTATGCAGCAAAGAGCAAAGGATACAGAGTCTTCAACAAAAGAACCATGATCATCGAAGAATCAATTAATGTCAAGTTTAATGAGCTAAATCAACACTTAGACAATGACGACAATGAAGACGTAATCATACCAAGTACAGCTACTGCAAAACCTTCACACAAAGATACAGAACCGTCACATCAAGCGCCAGCTGAACCTTCAAGCAAAGAAGTCGGAACTAGCAATCCTGAGGATACGCCAAAAGAGATGAGATTCTTGGCAGATCATCCAAAGGACTTGGTAATTGGTGAGATTACCAAGGGTGTAAGTACTCATTCCTTTAATAAAGATATAGCTTCTTGTGTTGCTTTTGTTTCGTAGTTTGAACCCAAAAATATTGAAGAAGCATGTAGTGATAATTTTTGGTTAGATGCTATGCAAGAGGAATTAAACCAATTCGAACGGAATTAAGTTTGGGAACTTGTTCCCAAGCCCATTGATCATCCGGTCATTGGCACCCGTTGGGTATTCCGAAACAAACTGAACGAGAATGGTTTAGTGACTCGTAATAAGGCTCGACTCATAGCTCAAGATACAATCAAGAAGAAGGTATTAACTACGATAAGACTTATGCCCTAGTTGCGAGATTAGAATCCATTCGCATGTTATGTGCATTTGCATATTTTTATAATTTCAAGTTATTTCAAATGGATGTCAAAAGCACATTTTTAAATAGTTTTATAAAAGAAGAAGTTTATGTAGCTCAACCTCCCGATTTTTCTGATTTTAAAAATTCTTATTATGTTTTCAAATTGAAGAAAGCCTTATACGGTTTGAAACAAGCCCCTCGAGCTTGGTACGATCGTCTAAGCTTTTTTCTACTTGACAACGGTTTTTCAAAGGGAAAGGTTGACACTACATTATTTATAAAATCTTTGAATAACAATATTCTTTTGATTCAAGTCTATGTAGATAATATTATTTTTGGATCTACTGATGAATCTCTTTGTCAAGAATTTTCAAAATGTATGCAGAATGAGTTTGATTTGAGCATGATGGGAGAGATGAAATTCTTTCTTGGACTGCAAATCAAACAAACCAACAATGGGACGTTCATAAATCAAGTAAAGTACACAAAGGATCTATTAAAGAAGTTCGATCTGGAAGCAGTCAAGCCACTTAGCACTCCAATGGCAACTTCAACCAAGCTTGATATTGATGAACAAGGCAAATCCGTCGACATACGTAAGTATCGAGGTATGATCGATAGCTTACTGTATTTAACTGCTAGTCGACCAGACATAATGTTTAGTGTTTGCTTGTGTGCATGTTTTCAAGCCAATCCTAAGGAATCACATCTGTGCGCAGTTAAGCGTATCTTCCGATACCTTAAAGGCACTTCTTCTGTCGGCTTATGGTATCCTAAAACTATGTCATTTGACCTAACCTGTTATTCTGATGCTGATTTTGTCGGATGCAAAGTAGATAGAAAAAGTACCAGCGGCACATGTTATTTCCTAGAAAAAGCTTTAGTCTCTTGGTTTAGCAAAAAGCAAAATTTTGTCGCTTTATCAACAACCGAGGCTGAATATATCGCCGCAGGACGTTGTTGTGGACAAATTTTGTGGATGAAGCAAACTTTAGAAGACTATGGATTGTATTTTACACACATACCCATTTTCTGTGATAACATTAGTTCTATTAATTTGACTAAGAATCTAGTATGTCACTCTCGTACTAAACATATCAAATTCAACATCACTTTCTTAGAGATCATCAACAAAATGGAGATATAGACCTTGTATACATAGACATACAGAATCAATTAGCTGACATACTCATAAAACCTCTAGCGGAAGATCGTTTCAATTATTTACGTCAAAAATTAGGAATTTTAGATGTCAATAATATTAATTAATTTTGTTTTATTAATTAATTATTCAATACTTAATAACTGTTTTCGAGACAAGCCTAAAAAGAGTCTGTCTGTCACCACGACTACGGTCGAAGCGAAGCGGTATTTAAGAGTTCCCCGGTGAACCTCTTTTAGCTGGGACAGTACTCCTACAGCTAATCTGAAAAAGACGGTGAGTAAAAAATATTAATTTATAAAATAATATTAATTATATTATTTGAAATTTAAAATTACTAAACTCTGAATTAAACATTTGAAACAAATTTATGAAAAAGATGTGGCCCCATAATTTTTTTATAGCCAGGCAACCCTTGGCGAATTTAGCCCGAGTTCGGTCCGAATTCGGCCAGAGTTCGGCTGGGTATATATATATATATATATATATATATATATATATATATATATATATATATATATATGTATCAGTCAGAACCTGAGGACCCCATCTTCTTCATTCTTCCAAAACCACATCAACAACAGCAGCAACGCCCCGAAAACCCTAGTTCTTCTCCACCTTCCTTCTTCCAATCTACGTGGAGATCTTTGTCCAAACTTTAGATTCGTGCGAAGAATCGCCTCCTCTACAGCATACCTGATTTTCAGAAGGTATAATTCCTTCTCTCCTCCACTTTCAAATTATTAGGGTTTCTAGATTTTGGAATAGAATGCCTAAGGGATTCAATCCTTTCAAGAGGAAGAAGACCCATGCCAATGAAGAGGCATCATCTTCTGATCCGTATACGAATTTCCTCTTTTCTCTGGTCCAATCGGATGACGGTGCATCGGACGAGTTTTATTTCAAAACTTTCGACCAAGCCTTACTTTGGTATGCCGACTTTATTATGCGTACTATATGTATCAGATCTCCGATCAAATGGACTGTATTTTCTGACCACCGTCCTTACTTTGAGGCATTAGGGTTACATCACTTTGCTACTTTATAATTCCCTATAGCTACTAATGCCATTAGATTATTTTACTGTAATTTTATGTTAGATACTTTTACCGCGAGAACTCGTGTCGGCGGTATAGATATCGAGTTCAATGATGAATTGCTAGCAGAAATCCTTGGTCTACCAAATGAAGGTGCCCCGCTCGATGATATCACTGATTTCGATTTCCTCGATGGTACGACTCTCGTTAGTTTCAAGAATGAGCTTTGTGCTTCCGTATGTGCTCGTCCTGGAAAGTTCAAGGCCAATAACTTGAACTTGTTTAACTAAGAATTACATCGCATCATCTATTCCACTTTACTTTCAAAATCTACTTCAAAAGATGATGTCTCTGTACTCGAACTTTCTGCTTTATATCACATTCTTAAGGGGATTCCTTTTTCTGTCCCTAAGACTATCATTCAGATGATGGGTAGATGTCGCGAAAGAGACCGCAACCTCTCTTATGCGATGATCATCCCACACATCTTTCAGAGCTTTGATATTGATCTATCCACTTGTGCTCTGGACCCTGAGCCTAAGTTCCTCAAGCTTTCTCGTCGCAGCATTGCCGCTGCTCCTCCACCTCCTGCACCTGCACCTACTGCACCTGCTTCCACAGCACCTGGTCCTTCTCAGTCTTATCCTATGACCTTTGAGGGTATTCACCAGCATCTTTCAGATTTACAGACATTCTTCGTTGACACTTCCAGGGAACATGAGTTCCGTGACGTGACTCGGTTCCAGGATATTGCCAACTCTTTCACCGATCTGAGATTTGCACAGATGGTTCACTCTGCTAGCTCTCTTCCTCGAGACCCTTCTGTATCTGGCTACCGCATTGACGATGAGGCGGTCCACTCTCTATTCCAGTAAGGGAATACTTACGATTGGTATCGTACTTCTGGTGCTACTCCACATACTTCTTGAGCTGACACTTCTGGAGCTGGTCCATCTAGACATGCTGGCACTGCAGTCGATGATGATGAGGATGACTTTTGAGTAGTTACTTTTGAGACTGATTATTTTGTCTTATGTTTACTTGGAAATGCTCCGACATTCCAAGATATTATCAGTACTCTTTATTTTGGATATGATTTGTGCCTTTTGATAGACATATTTTTATGCCCCGGTTTGGCATCAGTTTAGTTTATTATTCAGCACTTTATTTGTTTCAGCTTTATTATAGCATTATCTTTCTTTATGCTTCCATATAAACTACATGTGACAAATACCATGCCAGGTTATGAACAATTTTTTTCGGTACACTCTTGAATTGATCAAAACCTAGATGTTATATCGGCAAGGTTTGTCAATTATCAAAATTGGGGAGATTGTTGGCCCATTGGTCATGGTCAAACCTGATTTTAATAATTGATCAAACTCTAGACATTTTGGATACTGATCAAAGATGAATATATACTCAGTTCAAGACCGAAGCTGTTTGCCACTCAAGAATGTATTTTTTCAAAGCAATATAATTTTTTATTTTTATTGAGTCTAGGAATACATTGTACACCAAGTCGTACTGGCAAATAGGCTATCCGAATATTTTTTTTCCAAAACTGAACTATCTTTTCAAAATGACCTATGTTTTTGAAAACATCTGTTTTACAAAAAGCTTCTGAAGGATTTTCAAAAAGCCAAAAATTTATTTTTCACAAAATCAACTGACCAAACCCTGACAGAACTCGGCCAGAGTTCGGCCAGAGTTCGGACGTTTGATTTTGAACTTGGTCTCCCTTTAGTTGCGGTTTGTTACAAAGAGTTCTGTCCGAATTCTGCCTGAATTCTGTCAGAGTTCTGCCTTTGGAAAAACTATAAATATAGAAGGATTTTGATCATTTCAAAACACTAATTCACTTTCAATCTCTTCTCTTCTAAAGCTTACATTTCTTCCAAAGAGTTCTAAAAAGCTTCAATTTTCAAATCCCAAGCCAGTTACAATCCTCTAGTCGATTTGCCAGTACAGTGCGGTCTAGAAGTTTCAGAGCGATTGTAATCAGAGGCTTGATTGAAGATTCACTCTTCACAATTAAAGTTGGTCGAGTTCTTCATATCAAAGCTCGCGTCTGTAGAAGTTGCAAGGACTTCGTATGAAAACTTACGGGATTTTTCAATAGTGGATTCAACTGGAAGCTAGAGTTCTTCCGACTGGACTAGTCCTCATAAGAGGGAAACCAGTATAAATCTAGGTGTTTGCGTTTGCCTTCTGGTCTCTCTTTTTCATTTCAGTTATTATTTTGTGATTATCATTATATCTGTGATCTAACTGCTGACAAGTTTTAATTAGCAATATTCCGCTGCCTACTCTATTCACCCCCCCTCTAGAGTATTCTGCTTTACGATTTCGTTCCTACAGTAGATTTGTCAATATTAGAGCGAAAATGGAGATAATAGATGCTACAACATAGATAATCATCTGTACAAGCATATTGATTTTAAATTTTGTAAAAGAAATCAGTCATAACTAATATAGTTCATATAACTTTATGTACCACAGTTTTTGGTTCTCTTCATCTTCCTTAAATACGTCTTTTTCAAATTTTTTATATTCGTCATTGGCAAAAAAAAAATACCAAAAAGATCTTTACACAAGTCAAACAATAATTGTGAGGTACTGCCAAAAGTGAAAGTTTAATAACACCACAAAATACTTACAAGATATATTTGAGTAAACCAAATTGGTCACTGCCTCTTAACACTTGCAAGCATATATTTACATTACTTCACTAATATTAATAGAAAAAACAAAAACAAAAAACAAAAACAAAAACAAAAACAAAAAACAAAAAACAAAACAACATTATTGTTGTTTCCGTTTAGGCGTGTCACGCTCCGACCCGAAAAATCGTTCGTCCTCATATCGATTTTACCGAATCGATCGTCCTCGCTGGAGCATGATGTCATACGAGTTTGGGATTGCACTCGTATAAGACAAGATGACAGGTACTCAAAATGGTTATCTCAATTCAATATTAGCAGCAGAAGAAACAGAGTCATATTGGAGTTACACAGAGTATATGAAATAATTATCTTTATTCAATAAGCAACAAAATTATAAAGGCTTTCAATAGCCCAAATGAATTTGCCATATTGGCTTATAACACTCAAGTTCTCTCTTGCCCACAAAGGATTTTATCGTTCCATACATCATGTCTTCTATATCTCGGCTGCATCATCATGTTGCAAGTCCGAGCGTCAATGCGATTGTATGCCTCAAAACGCTATAGCATTCCATGCCTCAACGCATTCAAGCGAAGCTCCACCGCGAGCAATCCATTCCCTGCATCCTACAAGCAATCTAGTCGGGGGATCGGTACTAATTCTCTCGCGTACTAATCAGGCCCACTTTACTAAACTAACATTAAGTAAATATATGAATCATGCTACTTAAGTTGTGATCTTTCTATATTTGCCTTAGTGTCGGTTTCATGGCATATTGTAAGCAGTAAAGCATGTTTTCATAGCAAGTGTCATGCCCCGACCCAGGAAATCGCTCGTCCTCGCATCAATTTTACCGAATCGTTCGTCCTCGTTGGAGCGTGGTGCCCTACGAGTCTGGAGTTGCACTCATACAAGGCAATATGGCATGTTCTCAAAACAGTTATCTAAATTTGATATTCAAAACGGAAGAAACATAGTCATATTGGAGTTACACAGAATATACGAAATAATTCTCTTTATTCAATAAGCAACGGAATTAAAAAGGCTTTCAATAGCCCAATTTGCCAGATTGTCTTATAACACTCAAATTCTCTCTTGTCCACAAAGGATTTCATCGTTCCATACATCATGTCTTCTATATCTCGCTGCATCATCCTATTGCAAATTTGAGCGTCAATTTGGTTGCACACCTCATGCTATGGCATTTCATGCCTCAGCGCATTCAAGCGAAGCTTCGTCGCGAGCAATCCATTCCCTGTATCTGCAAGCAATCTGGTGGAGGATCAATACTAATCCTCTCGAGTACTGATAAGACCCACTTTACTAAACTGACATTAAGTAATTATATGAATCATGCAGCTTAACTTGTGATCTTTCTATCTTTGCCTTAGGATCCGTTTTATGGCATATTCAAAAGCAGTAAAGCATGTAATTCATGGCAAGCATGTTATCATTATTCGCATAAGCAAGCAGGCAACATATAGCAATCTCGTATTGTTTCGTGGCACGACTTTTTACCAATATTGACGGACTCACCATTGCACCGATGCAAGGTGAATAAGCCTACCGTCTACCCTTATCATGTTATAAGTGATCTTTGTACAGGATCTCTGTGGCCTACACTATTCAGCCCACCGGCCCTTATCTATATGGAGGTTATTGGCATTCCAAACCAGAATGGACTTATATTTAGCATATGTAAGACGGTGATCACTCAGTACGAGTTTGCTAGCCCGATATCCAGAGGACGCAGAATTATTTGGTAAGTGGCTTATCACATCAATAGCAGGTCGTAAACCGTCTTAATAAAGTGCACCAATATACCAAATCTTAATTCCCAAATCATCCCTCCTAGGTCGAACGGTCCTGTCATGCCCTAGATCCAGAATACTGGAGAGCGGGGGCAGACACAGCCAGCTACGTATATAGAAGTGTATTCTACCTCCATATACGGTCACGACTGTCTAGATGTATGAGGGTTTATCTACAAGCCAACAGTCTCTTATGGTCAAGAACAAGCCTAGTGTCTCAATCTCAAGCAAGCAAGTAAATGTAACAAGATGGTAGATCATCAGACATACAAAATAAGGCGTCCCATACATTACATATACAGATGATCATGAAGCTAGTCATACAAAATGCGAGGACTAGCAAGAGTTTCAGTTATACATGATCAACCCTAGGATTTGTTAATCATGTTACAGCCCGTAGGCAGACAAGAAATATAAGTATTCAACACAAGGTAACACTTGCTCGGCGGCTAAACGCATCAAAAGAATAATTTACACTAGAGTGGGAGAGCAAAATAAAATCCACTCATTGCCAGGGTTTCTTCTAGTGGTCACCATATGGCTGGAATGCAGGTAGAACCTCGGGTGCTACTCCGAAATCTGGCCATACAAAACCAGCTGGGTCAGACCCCAGAAAGAGCAAGTGCCATAAGGGAGGCTTTACTTAAAAACTAAAACTAGCATATTAGCACATGAGGACATAAATGAAATAACAAAAGACATGAGTTAGAGAAAACAGGGTGATAAACGATAAGATAACTAAAGGACTATTCCGGTAACCAAGTTACAACCCGTAAACCAAACAAGGACCGGGTTGTAACCCTTCACCTGAACAGAACTTAGTCTTTAACCAATTATCGATAAAATAAAGCATAAGCAAGCATGTCCTGAGATAGCCATGTACTGGATCTAAGCAAGACTAGACAAGATAGGACACTATCCAACATTCACGGCCAAGCAAAGAGTACGGCTTGATACTTTAACTAACTAGGGTTATCACAAGCCTAGTTACTAGCAAGATGCAATGAGATATTTCTACAGCCACAAGTCCTGTAGACTATCCAGTTTATTCAGACGCAAGGTTCATGCCTGTAATGCCCCAGTCCCAAAATACGTAGGACTAGGATACGTATACATGCCAGCTACGCATCGAGAGGACTCCAGCCCAGCTCGAATACGTATAAGCTGTCTGGTTATTCTAGATTAACTATATCTCATTCCACTAAATATCGGTAACAATAACGAATCAAGTGCAGTAAGGTTGACCAGACCATAATACACTGATTCTAGAATAAATAAATTTGTTAGAGTGGATCCCCAATAACACATTCATCATGAACAAGCTAGGTAAAAATGAAGCTTGTAAAAGACTAGTTATAATAACAACGAGTATCAAATATAGGACAAAATTAAAATACGGAAGATATGATAATAACCCACTAGGTATACCTGAAGTCTCGGTGTAGCAAACATCATCCATCAGTGTACCGTGCCATCAACTAATACCTAGAGAGATCACCAGGTCCTCAGAGGACTAGCAAGACACATAATATACATGCCTACTGTACAATAAATAACATGCGAGAAAATAGGAAATGGTACAAGGAACAATATGAGACTAAAGAATAAGTAAAAATGGCATACCGTCAAGATAGTGTTATCAAGCGTGACTAGTAGTAAGTCGGGGTAACCGCAGCCCGATGGGAGCTCACAGTCCTATAGTCAGTAGCCGATGGGGAATCTCTAACTATATTAAGGCTCATCCGCACTCGATGGGAGCTCACGAACGAGGTGGTCAGGTATAGTCAAGTCTAATAACAGGTCAGGGTTAAATCAAATGATCATAACCGGTCAAACAGGTCAGGAGATCATGGCATGGACAAAACAACACTATCACTAGACAGAAAAAAGATAAGAAAGATAAAACAAGTAACATGAAAAAAAAAGTAACAATCTACGTGCACGTAAAACTAAAATAACCATGACAGGAAGCAAGATAAACATAGAATCAAGTATGACAGAAAAGAATATCAATCTAGAAATGCATGTAAATACTGTAGAGTTTGGCAAGGTGTACTTGCCTGAGTCGCTCGGAGAACCAACAATATATCGCCAATCAACAAGTCAGAAAGTCCAAGTCTCACGACTACCTCCAGAAGCTGTAATAGATGTTACCAACATTTATAGATTAGTCAAATTAGCTAGGATAGCCTGTCCTTAAGTCCAATTCTGGATACAGGGGCAAAATGGTAATTTTAGGTCAAAACGGTGTCCGCCGTTGGACCCGCTTTGCACCGAAAGGTGTGCCAGAGTCAATGGTCTCTAAAGTCGTCAAACTACATGTCTACGAATTTTTTTT
This sequence comes from Iris pallida, assembly GCA_029216955.1. Classification (NCBI taxonomy): domain Eukaryota; kingdom Viridiplantae; phylum Streptophyta; class Magnoliopsida; order Asparagales; family Iridaceae; genus Iris; species Iris pallida. Next base: position 4,773,449 of record JANAVB010010193.1, on the reverse strand, counting down.
GATGAGACGAACCCAATGGTATGTCCAAAGTTGGATTCCGGTGGGCCGTGCACAATTTCGCCCGTTGAGTTGGATCGTGGGGCCGCAAAAGGCGATCCAATCAACTGTCTCAGAATCAGACCAAACTTGGTATACAGGACCAGAAAAATGATACGGTCCTGTTGGCGCAAGTTTCATTTCGATCTGACGAACATGCACAAAGTAATTGGAAAATTTGCACAGAGGCTGATACGGTAAATTTCGACGGATACGCATCAAATTCGTCGCGCACACGCGACCATTTTGAATTCCGTCAAAGCTCACACGTCCATGAAGCCGTTACGCACCTTTCGATGCTTTCGATTTGTGACCACGTCGCCCGGTTTGGCGGGACGCACGTCGTGTGGATGAATTTCTAAGTTTTGAAAACGAGTTTTTTTGGTTAACTTGGAACAGTTTTTATTCGATGCATACAATGCAATATTTAAAACTAAAAGAAGAGTTTTTCTGCTCTATATGTTATTAATAAGTTCCTTCAAGTGGATTTATGAAATCGTACATGGTTTGGAGGAAAATTGGGTACAAAGTAGTATCGTTGAACTGATTTTCAGTCTCCTGTTGTGGACTTTTTTTCCTCAACTTTGAGTCGATGTATCGAACAACATGGTGCGTCTAAGTACGAAGTGGTTGAAGGAAACTAAAGTTGTATAGGTTATCTTCGTACCTGCAAAATTGGTTCAACCAACGACGAACTGAGGTGTCAGGAAATTGGCCACGAACAAAGCTCCTCAGGCTACTGCTTCTGTTGCTGTTTGCTGCCATGCTCGCGCGGCTGCTGCGCTGCGCGCGAACTCCGGCGGCAACTCGCGGCGGCGCCCAAGGGTGGTCGTGATGGGGTCGAGGGTTTTTGGGTTAGGGTTTGGCCAAAACTTCAATCTTTGTCCCTCTCGTATATAGGCTCGGGTTCAGCTTGGTACTGTTCCCGCAGGAACAGTACAGCCGACTCCTATCTTTTTTTTTCTTTTTTAAAAAAACTAATATATATATATATATCCTTTATATAGATATATGGATATGTATATGTCTAAATATACACATTAAAATCTCAAAAAAATAATCAATATTATCTATCCATATTTTTAATCTATTTAAATATACGTACTTATGTATATAAATTTGATTGGCAAATAAAAAATCAACAAATAATGATATCTAGTAATAATTATAATTACTTAATCACAAAAAATTAACTTTAATAATAATAAAATAAAAAATAAAAAATAAAAAACTCAGTGGTTGTTTTTAATAAACTTATGCTACACACCCGTATTCGGTCCAAAATTTTTACAAATATTGGAACACAGTATTTAAATAATAATAATACTAATATTGTACAAATATTTAATAATTAGAAATATATTATTAAAATTCTAAAATAATTTAAGAAATATTTGCACACACATAAAATATGCCTACATGGTCGTCTTTGGTCCACTTTATGCCTACATGGTTGGTTGGGTCCAGTTCGGGCTGATTGGGTACAACCGGGTAATCTAAAAATCAATATATTAAATAATAACTAATTAAATAATTTAAAATGAGTCTTTTCATAACTTGGCCTGATTTTCCTAGTTAGAACACACATATGGCTCGGCCTTCCCTAACATGGCTAATAGACTAGTCAAAGTACACGACTACATTATCCGTGCTAAAATTTCTAGTCGATATGCATCTCTAACTTATCCATGACTAAGGCCATAAATAAATATGGTATTAGGCTATTATAAATATAATAATATATATACAAAATTCTATATAAATCTATTTGACTGTATAACATCACAAAATAAATCCATAATAATTATACTGTCATGGCAACCAACATGGCTTCCTACCAGGTGGAGTTGGCTGGGTTAGGGTCCAAATATATTTTCTAATCAAATCAAACTCTAAGAGTCAACCAATACGTCACTTGTGCCATTCGCAATTAAATAGCACATGGAGACTCGATTGAGGGGCACACCCTTGGCATGTGTGTCGTAGACTCAAAATGGGTCAAAACCATATATTAAGTCAACTGGTTTTGATTGATGTCGACTCATGCACTCAAATTGGAAGTTCAGTCTAGAATTACGATAAATACTTAAATGGCCTAAATTGACCCAAAATTGTGCAAAGCCAAAAGAATGCTAGGGGACAAGTTTGGATGGGACATGATATACTAAATTGAAGGTCATCCTGGCTACTACAAAACTTATGAAGGACGTTTCGAGAGAAGGGCAAGTCTTATGCTCCAAGAATCAGAGACACGAAAAAGTACATCTATAATTATAATTAATAAGAAAATACAATACAATAAATATACAATCATCTATCGTATAGAATAAATAAAAAAATCCCCAAAAATCAGGGTCTTTACAATGCCAAGAGGTATCATGACTTGTTAGGTGACTTGAGTGCAACACATGACAGTGTGCAGAGTAATCGTTTCATGAAGTGTCCCACATGATAGTGAGCTGGAAATGTGCCATACTCGTCAGCAGGCTACAAGTCCATCATAGAAGGCGACCAGATAACGGGATTGCTTGTAGCTGAAATATCTCTATCTGTATGAGTTACTTGATCAATCTAGTCATTAATCCTAGCCAGATTCAGCATGAATCCCTGACCGTGGTAACCAGGGATACAAGTCCTAGGCATGATGCGAGACAAGACTGGTAGCTTATACAAGCACAATCAATACAATCACCTACGGTGTCATGATGAGAATTTACTAGTAAGTCGAGATAGCCGTCGCAACAGCATTCAAGATTACATGTTAGACTTACTTAACAAGATTACTTGTCAAGAGTGCACCACGACGGACCACTGTCAAGATTACTTATCATGTCAAGAGTGCATCACGACAGACCACCATTCAAGAATAATCATGTCAAGGTTGCTTGTCAAGACTGCACCACGACGGGTCACTATTTAAGAGTTATCATGTAAAGGTTACTTGTTAAGAGTGCGCCACAACGGGCCACTATCGTGTTCTATTCTTACATATCATGAATGAGAGAAACTTGCATAAAATAGCTAGTAACATATTCTTGAAGCCAAGAAAAAGATCTACAACTTCTATGTTGGAAGTTGGGAGAGATTCTGACCACAAATCAGCCAAATAGACAAGAAAATAGCCAAAATAGGCATTATGCGGCCAAGGGTGGATGGGGTCTCATGCGGCAGTAGATGGGTACCCATTCATGCGGCAGGGTCGATGGGAACCCATCCATGCGGCATGGTCGATGGGGAGCCATCTCTGCGGCTGGGTCGATGGGGACCCATCCGTACGGCTGGGTCGATGGGGTGCCATCTATGCAGCTGGGTCGATGGGGAGCCATCTATGCGGCTGGGTCGATGGGGAGCAATCTATGCGGCTGGGTCGATGGGGACCCATCTATGCGGCTGGGTCGATGGGGACCCATCTATGCGGCTGGGTCGATAGGGAGCCATCTATGCGGTTGGGTCGATGGGAAGCCATCCATACGGCTGAGTCGATGGGGACCCATCCATGCAGCTGGGTCGATGGGTACCCATCCATCTCTGAAAATCTTTGAAGGATGGCCATGGAACCCATAGCTTCTAAGCTCCATAAAACCTTCACCGTAAGTCCAAATTTGGACTTCCATAGGTCAAAATTGTAGCGCCCCGCTTTCGATAGGCGACGGAACTTCATAATATGCTAGCGCCGAGTCAGATCGGCCGGGAACTTAGATGGCCATCTGACTCAATCGCTAAGCTTGGTAAACGTTAACGCCTTGCGGCATCAATTCAAATCGATTTGGACGGAAGTTACGAGAATCGATCCAACTAATGGAACGACTTCTGTTGGAATAAGTCCTAGATGCAGCGGGCTGCGTCTCGGCGAGTGAGCTCTCTATAAGAGTCCCTTCGACGGGACCGGACCGCTGTATGGTTTTCTTGGAGCTTTGCCGCTGGGCTTGATGAAGTGCTTTCGCGTCGTTTTCATGGATGCAATTACAATTTCGATGCAAGGGGAAAAAGAAGGAATTCTAACAAAGCATTGGTGCCGTTGCAGGAGCTCGCGTAACTAAGGATTGACGTCGCGTAGCGCTTAGACGATCGGCACGAAGCAAAGTAATCGGTGGGTGATTCGTCCTTCTTTTCTATTCTGTCCCGCAAACTTATTCCTTGCTTCGAATTCATTCAAATCGAACGATGCCAAGTTAATTGCATGCCAATCCACTAAGTCAAGAACTCGGGAAAAATGTATCGATTTTGAGTAATCTACTCGGACAAATACAAGTTTCTCACATAACTTGAAAAGTTTAAGGTTCTAGTAAAAAGATAGACTATTTCATCTGCTGCAAAATATTATGAAACGTCGATCATGGGTTATGATGCCTCGGACAATTTGGTGCCCACGGGACGCTAAGTCGGTGTATGGCTTTGGGGAAAATGAATCGTTGCATGAGTTGCGAGAAATGATAATGTCGTTCGATACTATCCGCACTATACAAAACTGTTCGCATATATGAAACTATTCGCACATAGGCATGGTCATGGACAGCTTGTGCACAAGTTCGTTTTCCTCGAAACGGTATCCGGGGCATCGAAACCGATTCGTCCTAGGGGGAATAATTTATCGTGCTTCGGCGCGAGGCATGCGGGACCTTCAGTAAGGCTTGCAACCTAGGCTGAACGGGTTGCGTCGCATGCCAACTTCGATTAAGTCCCTAGTGGTGCGTAGCACCAATGATCGCATATAAGATAGTTGCATGCTCACCTATTGTCTTATGCAGGTGTAAATATTATCTCTGTTTTCATGCAGGGACGAGCACGGCCGTGGTAAGAAATATGATAAACTGCGATGTTATGTTGTATGCTTTAATACTCAAAGATGGCTATCGAATATGAACTGAATTCATTTAGTTCTAATAGAAAGACAACTCTAAAGCATGCCTATCCTAACAAATCAGAGTCGGTTTAGACGAGTTGGTTCGTCTCGTCCACTTAGCAAGTGTGCTAATCCCCTCCCCCAATTTCCCCAGGTGCGGCGGGCGCTCCAACCTAAAACGAAGTTGAAGTACGGAGAGGCGTTTTGAAGCTCTTCCTATACTGAAGTATTTTGAAGCCAATTCAAGTCGACGGCTTATGTATAAAGGGGCGAATGTATGGGACGGCAAGCGTAGTTCAGGCAACTTGTCGAATGTATTTTCTTTCTGTTTTCAATCAATATAGCCGTAACGGCATCCAATATAAATTACGACTTGCACTTCGTTGCAAGCTATGAATGAAAAGCATTTCTATCTTTCTATACTGCGTCTTATATTCTGATGTGATTTGTGAAGTTTCGACTTGGCGTATTAATATCAAAATCAAAAGATAACCGTTTGAGAACTTGTCATCTTGCCTTGCACGAGCGCAACTCCAGGCTCGTGTGGCATCACGCCTTAGCGAAGACGATCGAATCGGCAAAATTAACATCGGGGACGAACGTTGCCGACTCGGGGCGTGACAAATTGGTATCAGAGCTCAGTTATGTTTTCTCGGATTTTCGAAATATGTTTCATTGTTGGAATGTCCGTTGCAATGGCTTGATTGAATGCTTGTCGGCATGCTGCGTGAAATACAAGTTCCATACAGGTAAGCCCGTAGATATTTTTGAAAAATACTAACGGGTTTACACTGTTTGTAGGAATGACTAAGCGAGATAAGAAAATCGCCGGCCCAACAACCCAAACTGTAGATAGTACGTCGAGCACAAAAAGCACCGAGCCTAGCGAGACGACTATGCAGAAGATGCTACAGTTGATGGAACTGCAGCAGCAGCAGCTTCAGACACAATTCAAAGCTCAATTTGTGGCGCAACAAAGACAGATGAATGCCCTGACTCAGATAGTGAGCAGAATGGCGGGCAATACCAAGACGACGGACGAAGAGCCCGAGGAAAAGCAAGGTGATCAAGAAGAAGACGAGGAGGAAGAAGGCTCCCCGCAAATGATGAACTCTCCTTCCATGTTCAAAGTGAAGGAGTTTCGCAAAATGAACCCGCCAAAGTTCAACGGCCGAGCAGAGCCCGACGTGATAGTAGGATGGCTCGCAGAGATGGAGGACTTGTTCGATCTCCTCTGCATCGAAGGGTCCCAGAGGATGGCCTGTGCGGCGCTGCAGTTACAACTTAGAGCACATGACTGGTGGGCGGCAAAGAAACAAGAGATCTGTGAAACCGATTCCAACAAAAAGATTTCTTGGGAAATGTTCAAGACAGCCTTCCTTGAGCAGTATGTTCCTCGCGCCATCCGTCGACAGAAGGCAGATGAGTTCATGATGTTGAGGCAGGGGAATATGAGTGTGGAAGATTATGATGCAAGCTTCTCGAAACTTGCAAAATTTGCCGGTGCCTTCCTGCCCAACAAAGAAGAATGGTGCGAGCGTTTTCAGCAAGGCCTCAATGAAGAACTGCGTAGGGACGTCATGAACCAACGATGCCAAACTTATCGTGAATCCTACGAAGCCGCACTTGATAGTGAGCGAATCTTCGGCCGTATGTCACAAAGGGCCGTGCCTGTCGTTCGCAACAACTTCAACAAGTGTCCTAATGATGCTGGAGGATCGGGAGTACCAAAGCGTCCAAACACGTCTGAAAATCATGGTCACTTTGCCGCAGTAAATTGCAACAGATGCGGCAAGCGTGGGCACCGAGCACCCGATTGTAGACTGAGAACATGCTTCAAATGTGGTGAGCTAGGCCACTTCAGTCAATATTGTCAGGCGGGGAAGCCGAATCAACAAAACCCGTCGAAGAACGTTCCGAATCCGCATAAAGCGCCGATACTGCAAGGCGCAAATGCGGTGCCCGTCAACCAGCAGAACCAATGCCACGGAGCTCAAGGCCGAGTTTATGCCTTAACTCGGGACGAGGCATACACGTCCGATGCTGTTGTAACAGGTATATTACTCTATAAAAGTATACTTGCACGAGTCCTATTCGATTCGGGTGCGACGCATAGCTTTATATCTGCTGATTTTGCGAAAGAAAATAAAATAACCATGCAATCACTAGATATAAATATTAGCGTTAGCACTCCGTCGGGAGTCGATATGCCTGCGAACTTTATTTGTAGGGATGGCCACATTTGCGTCGGGGGAAGATATCTATCCTTGGATGCCGTCGTGCTAGACATCAAAGATTACGACATAATCTTGGGCATGGATTGGTTGGGCGCTTGTCGTGCAACGATCGAGTACGCGGAGAAGAGAGTGGTGTTTCGCCTTCCTGGCGAGACAGAGTTCTCATATTCATGCGGTACGGCCTCGAAGACGGCGATGATGGTGTCGGCAATCTCGATAAGGCGTATGCTGCGTTCCGACTGTGCGGGATACTTGGCATCAGTTCGAGACACGCGGACGGATAATACAAACACAATGCAGACTGATGTTGTGGCAGATTTTTCTGACATTTTTCCTGACGAGATGCCCGGGATGCCGCCGGATCGAGAAATTGAATTCAGCATCGACACCTTTCCGGATACACGGCCGATATCAAAGGCGCCTTACCGAATGGCTCCAGCAGAACTGAAGAAGCTGAAGGTGCAATTACAAGAGTTGCTAGACCGCAGATTTATTCGCCCTAACGTCTCTCCGTGGGGAGCTTCCGTACTGTTCGTGAAGAAGAAGGATGGGTCGTTGCGGCTATGCATCGACTATCGAGAACCCAACAAGGCGACCGTGCGAAACAAGTATCCTTTGCCGCGAATCGACAACTTGTTTGACCAACTGCAAGGCGCGACAATATTTTCAAAAATCGATCTTTGTTCAGGCTATCATCAGTTGAAGATCAAGTCCGACGACATATCGAAGTCTGCCTTCCGTACTCGATATGGTCATTACGAATTTCTCGTCATGCCGTTCGGTTTGACTAATACCCCTGCCGCATTTATGGATCTGATGAACTGAGTCTTCCGACCTCAAATAGATAAATTTGTAGTCGTATTCATCAACGATATCCTTGTCTACTCAAAGAATCGGAAAGAGCACGCGAAACATTTGAAGACGGTGCTGCAGATTCTGCGTGAAAACAAATTGTATGCCAAGCAGAGTAAGTGCGAGTTCTGGATGAGTAGCGTGACATTCCTCGGGCACGTAATCTCTGCTGAAGGTGTCACGGTAGACCCAAAGAAGATTGATGCGGTGGTGGATTGGAAACGACCTGCCTCGGCTAGCGACATTCGAAGTTTTCTGGGCTTAGCGGGCTACTATCGTAGATTCGTGCGAAGCTTCTCAAAACTAGCGTCGCCTCTGACTCGCCTCACCCAGAAGGGAGTAGTATTTGAATGGAGCGATGACTGTGAATCCAGCTTCCAAGAGTTGAAGCAACGGCTCGTCTCAGCTCCAATCCTTGCACTTCCAGACGGTCCAGAAGGCTTTCAGATATTCAGCGACGCATCGGGAACTGGCCTCGGGTGCGTACTCATGCAGAGAGACAAAGTCATCTCCTACGCTTCACGGCAGTTGAAGCAGCACGAAAAAAACTACCCGACGTACGACCTAGAATTGGCGGCGATCGTCTTTGCATTGAAGTTATGGCGGCACTACCTCTATGGCGTGGCATGCAGAATCTACACAGATCACAAAAGCCTGAAGTACTTATTTACACAACGGGAGCTCAACCTACGACAGCGACGTTGGCTCGAACTCATAAAAGATTACGAGCTAACGATCGAGTATACACCGGGCAAGGAAAACGTGGTGGCCGACGCACTCAGCAGAATGTTTATGGGAACACTGGCCATAAACAATGAGATAAAGCGAGACCTTGAAGTAATGGGTATCGAACTCGGAATTGAGTATCGACACCTGCACCTAGCTCAACTGAAGTTAGGATCGAGCCTGCTTAGCAAGATAAAGACCGCACAGGGGGACGACTCATTCCTGAAGAAAATACGCGAGCTGATTTCAACGGGAAGGGCGACTGACTTTGCGGAAGACGGAGACGGGACGATGCGACTAAAGGGAAGGCTCTGCATTCCGAAAACTGCCGAACTCAGAAAAGAAATTCTGACAGAGGCGCACTATGCGAAGTACTCGTTACATCCTGGAAGCACCAAGATGTACAAGGACTTGCGCACAAACTTTTGGTGGCACGGTATGAAGAAAGACGTGGCTACGTTCGTATCGCAATGCATGGCGTGTCAGCAGGTGAAGGCGGAACACCAACGGCCAGGCGGCGAGTTGCAGAACATCCCTATTCCCGAGTGGAAATGGGACAATATCTCGATGGATTTCATTGTGGGATTTCCGAAGACGCCGCGGGGGAATGACGCGATTTGGGTCATTGTTGATAGATTGACCAAGTCGGCTCACTTCATCGCAATTAAAGTAGGATGGAGCGTCGATCGGTTAGCACAAATCTACGTCGATGAGATTGTTCGACTGCACGGGGTACCGGCCTCTATAATTTCGGACAAAGACGGGCAATTTCTATCGTATTTCTGGACGAGCCTCCAAGTGGCGATGGGGACCAAACTGAACTTTAGTTCGGTGTACCATCCCCAAACAGACGGTCAGACGGAGAGGGTCAACCAGATCTTAGAAGATATGTTGCGTCTGTGTGCGATCGACCTAAAGACTAGTTGGGATATGCATTTGCCGCTTGCGGAGTTTGCGTATAACAACAGTTATCAGTCGAGCATTCAGATGGCTCCATACGAAGCGCTCTATGGGAGGAAGTGCCGTTCGCCGATATGCTGGGATGAAGTCGAAGAGTGACAAGTGCTTGGACCAGAACTGGTGGAGCAGGCCGTCGAAAAGGTCCACTTGATTCGAGATAGACTCCGCATCGCGCAAAGTCGACAAAAGAGCTACGCAGATCTTCGTCGACGACCGCTAGAGTTCTTGGCCGGGGACCATGTGTTTCTAAAAGTAACGCCCATGCGCGGTGTGATGCGGTTCGGCGTTAAAGGCAAGTTGAGCCCGAGATTTGTAGGCCCCTTCGAGATCATTGAGCGAGTTGCGACGGTTGCTTATCGGATCGCACTACCTCCTGTCTTAGCTGATGTGCACGATGTTTTCCACGTTTCACAACTTCGAAAATACGTGCACGATCCAAGTCATGTGGTCAGCTTCGATCAGTTGGAGCTACGTACTGACTTGTCTTACTCGGAGGAGACTATTCAAATTTTGGACCGCAAGGAGAAGGTGCTGCGAAATCGGTCGATGTCTTTGGTCCGCGTGCTTTAGCGGAACCATTCAGTCGAGGAGTCGACGTGGGAGATGGAGGCGGAGATGAAAGAGAAGTACCCCGCGTTGTTTGTCTAAATTAAGGTCAGACCCTTGTTCTTAAGTTTCGGGATGAAACTTTTTCTTAGTGGTATATTATGTAGCGCCCCGCTTTCGATAGGAGACGGAACTTCATAATATGCTAGCGCCGAGTCAGATCGACCGGGAACTTAGATGGCCATCTGACTCGATCGCTAAGCTTGGTAAACGTTAACACCTTGCGGCATCGATTCAAATCGATTTGGTCGGAAGTTACGAGAATCGATCCAACTAATGGAACGACTTCTGTTGGAATAAGTCCTAGATGCAGCGGGCTGCGTCTCGGCGAGTGAGCTCTCTATAAGAGTCCCTTCGACGGGACCGGACCGCTGTATGATTTTCTTGGAGCTTTGCCGCTGGGCTTGATGAAGTGCTTTCGCGTCGTTTTCATGGATGCAATTACAATTTCGATGCAAGGGGAAAAAGAAGGAATTCTAACAAAGCGTTGGTGCCATTGCAGGAGCTCGCGCAACTAAGGATTGACGTCGCGTAGCGCTTGGACGATCGGCACGAAGCAAAGTAATCGGTGGGTGATTCGACCTTCTTTTCTATTCTGTCCCGCAAACTTATTCCTTGCTTCGAATTCATTCAAATCGAACGATGCCAAATTAATTGCATGCCAATCCACTAAGTCAAGAACTCGGGAAAAATGTATCGATTTTGAGTAATCTACTCAAAAAAAATACAAGTTTCTCACATAACTGGAAAAGTTTAAGGTTCTAGTAAAAAGATAGACTATTTCATCTGCTACAAAATATTATGAAACGTCGATCATGGGTTATGATGCCTCGGATAATTTGGTGCCCACAGGACGCTAAATCGGTGTACGGCTTTGGGAAAAATGAATCGTTGCATGAGTTGCGAGAAATGATAATGTCGTTCGATACTATCCGCGCTATACAAAACTGTTCGCATATATGAAACTATTCGCACATAGGCATGGTCATGGACAGCTTGTGCACAAGTTCGTTTTCTTCGAAACGGTATCCAGGGCATCGGAACCGATTCGTCCTAGGGGGAATAATTTATCGTGCTTCGGCGCGAGGCATGCGGGACCTTCAGTAAGGCTTGCAACCTAGGCTGAACGGGTTGCGTCGCATGCCAACTTTGATTAAGTCTCTAGTGGTGCGTAGCACCAATGACCGCATATAAGATAGTTGCATGCTCACCTATTGTCTTATGCAGGTGTAAATATTATCTCTGTTTTCATGCAGGGACGAGCACGGCCGTGGTAAGAAATATGATAAACTGCGATGTTATGTTGTATGCTTTAATACTCAAAGATGGCTATCGAATATGAACTGAATTCATTTAGTTCTAATAGAAAGACAACTCTAAAGCATGCCTATCCCAACAAATCAGAGTCGGTTTAGACGAGTTGGTTCGTCTCGTCCACTTAGCAAGTGTGCTAATCACCTCCCCCAATTTCCCCAGGTGCGGCGGGCGCTCCAACCTAAAACGAAGCTGAAGTACGGAGAGGCGTTTTGAAGCTCTTCCTATACTGAAGTATTTTGAAGCCAATTCAAGTCGACGACTTATGTATAAAGGGGCAAATGTATGGGACGGCAAGCGTAGTTCAGGCAACTTGTCGAATGTATTTTCTTTCTGTTTTCAATCAATGTAGCCGCAACGGCATCCAATGTAAATTACGACTTGTACTTCGTTGCAAGCTATGAATGAAAAGCATTTCTATCTTCCTATACTGCGTCTTATATTCTGATGTGATTTGTGAAGTTTCGACTTGGCGTATTAATATCAAAATCAAAAGATAACCGTTTGAGAACTTGTCATCTTGCCTTGTACGAGCGCAACTCCAGGCTCGTGCGGCATCACGCCTTAGTGAGGACGATCGAATCGGCAAAATTAACATCGGGGACGAACGTTGCCGACTCAGAGCGTGACAAAAATGGGGTAGAAAAAAATTATCTACAACATGGAAGAATCAAAACTTAAAAATAAGAAAGTTTGATTGATCAAAACCCAAGAAATCTGAAAATGCAACAAGCTTAGGTCTACAAGAAATAAACCACGGAAATTGAAAATGCTAAGTACTAAAGTGTCTTAGAATCTCGTGAGGAAGACAATAGAACAATAAAAATGGATATCCTCCAAGAAGCAAGTTGCACTTTCCTAAGCCTCTCTTGGTAGGTGGAGAGAGTTATGAGGAAGAAGGAGTAAATGAAAAGTGAGAAAGTAATGAAGAGAGAGAAAGGGTTGGTGGGTTTATAAAGGGGGAGGGTTCTCTCATAATGAACCAAAAGCCCAATCAAACTAAGCCAAACCAAAATAAACCAAACTAAGCCAAACCAAGACCAAACCAAGTCAAAACCAACCTAGACTAGGCTAGCAAGTCAAGTCCAACAACGGGTCACCTAACAAACGTCCGAGATCTCATATACGTATACGAAAATACGTATAACAGAAAACGGGAGTGACAACTCTACCCACCTTAAAGAATTTCGTCCTCGAAATTTAATCAAGAGGCTAGAGATGTCGGGGCAAGCTATACTAAGCCACAAGAAATCTATGACTAGCAACCAATCATGCAATCAATCATGCAAGCAAGGAATTTTAAAAGCGTGAGGCAGAAGAAAGACATTCTGCTAGAAACCTCTCTGTCGATTCTGCATTTGGGCTTGGACCTGGGTATACTGCTGCGACCTCTGCTGCTGGAATGCTTGTTCCTAAGGCGACAATGGCCTCTGAGGCTGATACTGCTGCTGCACTGGTGCTGGGGCTGGTGCCCTAACCGATGGACTGGTTAGGTTTGATGACGATGAGCTGGCTCTATTCGGACAGGACCCTATCTTAGGATCCGGTGCCCCACAAGCCAAGCAAAATCCCTGTGCTCTGTGACACTCCGAAACAATGTGTCCTGGCTTCCCACAATGAGTGCAGCCCATTACGAAAGACTGCTTCTGCTTCTGCGGCAGAGGGTATGTCGGTGTCGAGTGCTGAACCGACGAAACTGTGGTCATCCTCCTGGGGTCTCCAATTGTCAAGGTCCTAGCTGCTGGGGCTGGTTCTGAAGACAGACTCATCTGCCTATGGGACCTCTTCCTGCTTCTGATTCGGTCCACGATCCTCTGCGAGGTATACTCGTACTTCCTGGCTGCCCTCAAGACAGCATCAAAAATCTGATGTTCGAACTGCTCTACTGCTAGAATAATCTCTAGGTGAAGTCCCTATTGAAACCGCTGCGCTCGATCCAACTCGGTTACCACCAAGGTGGGAGCAAATCGATTCAGTCTAGAAAACTCGGCCGCATATCCATCGACCGTCCTGCTCATCTGCTTCAAATTGGTGAATCTTGTCTTCAGATCATGTCGAGCCACTGCATCAAAGTACTTGATCTAAAACTTGTCACTGAATGTCGCCCATGGGACAGACGTCGCCAAATCTACTGCTAGCATCGTCCACCAGGGACAGGCTAAGTCCAATAGCTGTAGGCACACTACTGCCACCTTCTCTTCCTCTGGAGTCTTGGCTGCTCCTAAGATAATCTCGATGTCCTAGAGCCAGGCATCAGCTGCAACTGCGTCCTTGCTGCCGTCAAAGAAAGGAGGATCCAGGCGCTTGAAATTGTTGGCTGCACTGTTACCTTTGTAACCCAATCAGTCCATGGCCGTCTATACTGTCTGGTGCAGGACATCACCTCGACGATCCCGTGATGCAAGTAATTCTCGGATAAGTCCTACCAAGGTTCCATTGTCAGGCTCTGTAGGCTGGGCTAGCTGAACCGGCTAAACTAGCGGCTCATGATCTCCGAATGGCATGACTCGGGAGGCTACTTCTGAGTGTTGGGCTTGGTCCCTAGGTTGCTGCTGAGGTGCTGGTTGAGCTCCTTCCGGCTGATCGGTAGGACCAGGAACAATGCCACTGAAAAATAATAACATAGGGGACAATAAGGAAGGACCAAGATAGATCGAGGATATAAACATGTGATCAGGTCAAGATTTCAGAAAGATTAGTAGACACGAGTAGAGATCAAGGGCGAGTGCTGATTGAGACATCTATTTGGTAAAACCCCTACACATCTTGATTTACATGACCTTGCATCGGCCACCACTTAAACCGTGTCATGCCCCAAATCCAGAATACTGGAGAGCGGAGGTAGACACAGCCAGCTATGTATATAGAAGTGTATTCCTCCTCCATATACGGTCACGGCTGTTGAGATGTATGAGGGTTTATCTACAAGCCAACAGTCTCTTATGGTCAAGAACAAGCCTAGTGTCTCAATCTCAAGCAAGCAAGTAAATGTAACAAGATGGTAGATTATCAGACATACAAAGTAAGGCATCCCATATATTACATATACAAATGATCATGAAGCTAGTCGTACAAAATGCGAGGACTAGCAAGAGTTTCAGTCATACATGATCAACCCTAGGATTTGTTAATCATGTTACAGCCCGTAGGCAGACAAGAAATATGAGTATTCAACACGAGCTAACACTTGCTCGGCGGCTAAACGCCTCAAAAGAATAATTTACACTAGAGTGGGAGAGCAAAATAAAACCCACTCGTTGCCAGGGTTTCTTCTAGTGGTTACCATCTGGCTGGAATGCAGGTAGAACCTCGGGTGCTGCTCCGAAATCTGGCCATACAAAACCAGCTGGGTCAGACCCCAGAAAGAGCAAGTGCCACAAGGGAGGCTTCACTTAAGAACTAAAACTAGCATATTAGCATATGAGGACATAAATGAAATAACAAAAGACATGAGTTAGAGAAAACAGGATGATAAACGATAAGATAACTAAAGGACTATTCCGGTAACCAAGTTACAACCCGTAAACCAAACAAGGACCTGGGTTGTAACCCTTCACCTGAACAGAACTTAGTCTCTAACCAATTATCGATAAAGTAAAGCATAAGCAAGCATGTCCTGAGATATCCATGTACTGATCTAAGCAAGACTAGACAAGATAGGACACCATCCAACATTCACGGCCAAGCAAAGAGTACGGCTTGATACTATAACCAGGGTTATCACAAGCCTAGTTACTAGCAAGATGCAATGAGATATTTCTACGGCCACAAGTCCTGCAGACTATCCAGGTTATCCAGACGCAAGATTCATGCCAAGAGTTATCATGACTTATTAGGTGACTTGAGTGCAACACATGACAGTATGCATCGTAATCGTTTCATGAAGTGTCCCATATGACAGTGAGCTGGAAATACGCCCTACTCGTCGGCAGGCTACAAGTCCATCAGAGAAGGCGCCCAGACAACGGGATTGCTTGTAGCCGAAATATCTCTATCTTTATGAGCTACTTGATCAATCTAGTCATTAATCCTAGCCAGATTCAGCATGAATCCCTGACCGTGGTAACCAGGGATACAAGTCCTAGACATGATGCGAGACAAGACTGGTAGCTTATACAAGCACAATCAATACAATCACCCACGGTGTCATGATGAGAATTTACTAGCAAGTCGAGATAGCCGTCGCAACAACATTCAAGATTACATATTAGACTTACTTATCAAGATTACTTGTCAAGAGTGCGCCACGACGGGCTACTGTCAAGATTACTTATCATGTCAAGAGTGTATCACGACGGACCACCATTTAAGAATTATCATGTCAAGGTTGCTTGTCAAGAGTGCACCACGAGGGTCACTATTCAAGAGTTATCATGTAAAGGTTACTTGTTAAGAGTGCGCCACAACGGGCCACTATCGTATTCTATCCTTACATATCATGAATGAGAGAAACTTGCATAAAATAGCTAGTAACATATTCTTGAAGCCAAGGAAAAGATCTATAACTTCTATGTTGGAAGTTGGGAGAGATTCTGACCACAGATCAGCCAAATAGGACAAGAAAACAGCCAAAATAAGCATTATACAGCCAAGGGTGGATGGGGTCTCATGCGGTAGTAGATGGGTACCCATCCATGCGGCGGGGTCGATGGGGACCCATCCATGCGGCAGGGTCGATGGGGGGCCATCTATGCGGCTGGGTCGATGGGGACCCATCCGTGCGGCTGGGTCGATGGGGTGTCATCTATGCGGCTGGGTCGATGGGGAGCTATCTATGCGGCTGGGTCGATGGGGACCCATCCATGCGGCTGGGTCGATGGGGAGCCATCTATGCGGCTGGGTCGATGGGGAGCCATCCATGCGGCTGGGTCGATGGGGAGCCATCCATGTGGCTGGATCGATGGATACCCATCCATCTCTGAAAATCTGAGAAGGATGACCATGGAATCCATAGCTTCTATGCTCCATAAAACTTTTACCGTAAGTCCAAATTTGGACTTCCATAGATCAAAATGGGGTAGAATGAAATTCTCTACAACATGGAACAATAAAAACTTGAAAATAATAAAGTTTGATAGATCAAAACCCAAGAAATCTAAAAATGCAATAAGCTTAGATCTACAAGAAATAAACTATGGAAATTGAAAATGCTAAGTACTAAAGTGTCTTAGAATCTCGTGAGGAAGACAATGGAACAATAAAAATAGAGTTCCTCCATGAAGCAAGTTGCACTTGCCTAAGCCTCTCTTGGTAGATGGAGAGAGTTATGAGGAAGAAGAAGAGTAAATGAAAAGTAAGAAAGTAATGAAGAGAGAGAAAGGGTTGGTGGATTTATAAAGGGGGAGGGTTCTCTCATAATGAACCAAAAGCCCAATCAAACCAAGCCAAACCAAAATAAACCAAACCAAGCAAAACCAAGACCAAACCAAGTCAAAACCAACTAGACTAGGCTAGCAAGTCAAGTCCAACTATGGGTCACCTGACAAACGTCAGAGATCTCGTATACGTATACGAAAATACGTATAACGGGTAACGGGAGTGACAGGTCCCGGCGCCCTGGCGTACGACGTTCGATGGAGCCAACACCCGTGCACGGGCTATATATCTCAAGCCCATTCGACCATGCAACACGCATCAAATTCATACAACCAAATATAATCTGAGCCCGAAACTCAGCTATCACATCATCTCAACATTCAGTTCATCTAACTCTATTTCCATTAGCACAATGTCCTAACTCAATGTTCATCTAACGAATGCCCCAAAGGCCATGAACATTTTGAGGCAGCATACCGCATTCAATAGTTATTCGATTTTCTTTTACTAGTGCATTCGATACACGACTCGGTTCAATATTTCCATGTTCTACGCCTTAGTTTTAAATATTCTCTTACTCGTACATTTGATGCACGTCTCGACACGATCTTTCAATGTGCTAGAATTATGTTAATTTCCTCCAACTCGTGCACTAAGGCACGCCTCGATAGAGTATTCAATGTTCTACAGCTCGTGCACTGAGGCACTTGCATCTATATAGTCTTTCAATGTTCTAGCCCTCTAACTCGTGCGCGGATGCACGAACGACTCATGCACCGAGGCACTCGTCGATACAGTTATCTCATGTTCATATGGCTTGCATACCGAGGCGCTCAAAGTTATAGTATTTTAATGTTCTTTGGAGACTCGTACATTTGATGTACGTTTTAATTCAATTATTCTATCTAGTGTTCGACAAGTACTACGATTTCTCTCAATCATGCCACGCTTGTGGACTCGATAGGTTAACTAAGCATACAATAGTATATTTTAATTAGGCATGACATAGACGAAAAGAAGGGTCAAAGTCCTTCAACCTTATGCCGATATGCCTTGTCGTTTCGTCGAACCGATGCGGCAATTTCATAACTTTGTTGCACGACCAACTCTTCTGACTTAAATATTCGAGCACTTCGTGCTACGTTGAACTACTCGACTGATTTGGCCTACCGTGCCCATGCCTCATTCCGTTGTGAGACGATGCTTTGGTTTTGTGGACACAGTTATAAATAAGGCACAAGATCGACCGCTTATAATTCAGCATAAAAGTTTAGTCAGCAAACGAAATCAACTAAAATTATTACTTGTTCGAATCGAACTTATGCTTTGTATCAATTCGATTTAATATATTTTCGAACCGACTCAATATTTTCTTTCAGGCCAACTTAACATTTGCAATCGATCTGACTCGATGCATTCTTCGGGTCAACGTAACTTTTTGAGTCAACGACTCAATATAATGCACCATGCAGAGCGAGATATTACATAATATACCACTCAAAATAAGGTTCGTCCTCGAACCGAAACAACACTCAATCCAAGTGTTTCTCTATATCATTTTATGATCTTGTCCCACTATCGTTGTTTCGTTTCAAACATTCGTGCAAGCTTACATTAACAAACCATAGTCTTTCCTACAGCTCGATTTGAATTTAGCATACAACTTAGTTTGGATCATACACATATTTTAGGCATCCCACCAATATATGCATTTTAGCCAAGCTCAGTGATAAAGAATTGGAACAAAGCTAACAGGTAAAATTTCAATCCTCGAATACTTTCCATCTCGTACCCTCGATCGGACTCGATCTATAGCGTTCGTTCTTACAGTTTTATCGCATATGCATATTCAATACATACGTGATCATTCAACAAAAGTCGCAGCATGCGACGCGATTCAAAATCACATTTCTTATTTTTGACGTTTCGTACTGACTATCAATTCTATGCGTTGTGTTAAGCCATCGCGCATCCGATTGCAACAAGTCTCCGCAACTGTTACGCCCTAGTTCTAAAATATATAGGAACTTGAGACGCGAGTATGCCAGCTAATACGATCTAGGATAAGTTTCCAATTTAATGGACTTATCCTTAGACGTACTACGCTGTCAAGGATACTAAAAGTAACTGATCATCTATATCTCAATCCACAGTAATGAAGCGAATTTCAAGAATGAACATAATATATTAAAGTTGGCCACCTAGTAATATACATGTTCGAGCAAGCTCGAGAAAGGAATAAGCTTGCAAATAATAGGCTACATAGCAGCATGAAACAAATAAAGGTGAAATGTATACAGGAAAGAGTAAATGAAATAACAGAGAACATATATATATATACCTGAACCCTTGGTGCATCATACAGCACCTGCCCAGCTACTCTGTGCTATCTACTCAGCAAATACCTGGAGATATCATCAGGTCCTCAGCGGGACGTAGCAAGATACAGAAATACATGCCATAATATGAACTGAATAAAATGAACAACCCGAATCACAAACATAGTCCAATATCCCGTCATCAATCAGTAAACCATAACTCTGACCAATCATGATCAATGAATGGCATACCAGCCCATGATAAGTCACTGTCCCATGATACGGTCCAACATAGGTACACGAACTAACCATTCTATGTGAATGCATGTTGAAGACGACTTTTGAGCGCATGGGTAGGTGAATAAGGATTTGCGTCAAAATACGGGCCGATGTAGGATTACGAGCCGACTAATGTATACATACTAGCGTACCTCTCGACCGTACTTAGTGCGCAGATAGTGGCCGCTGCCGGATATACACACTAGTAAGTACATATGCCCCTACCTGGGCCACCCAGTGGCTGAAAAATATATTTGGTTGTCCCATACGTCTACTGATAGTCTTCTCCGCCCATGAACTGTGCAATTCGTATCCATGACTCAGATAATCCGTATCTCAATTCTAGTCTCTAACCTAGACACCATCTAACTCTATAATTAGCTTTAGTCAGGTTACGGTTTTCCTCTGCCATCGCCACGTAGGTGTCGAAGGAGTTTACGATCCTTTTCTTAGCTGTCGGGATAAAACAAATGAGCGGGGGGTTGGGGAGGGTGACCCATGCAGATACGATGGGCGAGTCTTCCCGAGAGTTGATATCCTTTGACCATTTGGCGATAGTCATGACTTTAGAGTCGATCCTGGCAGAGCTACGAGTCTGGATAATCTTGTAGTCTATTGCCGAGGAAAGGTACAGAAGAATGTGCTTAGGGGCTGTAAAAGCATAAATTTTTTTATATAGCAAATATAGCTCCATGCACCCAAGACAAGTGAAGCTCCATGCGCCCAGTCAGTATAACTCTATGCGCCCACTGAATGAAGCCCCATGCGCCCAGTTCAAGTACAACTCCATGCGCCCAAGACTAGCTCCCCCGTAAGGAGGGCGCATAGCCTGAGACATGGCTATGCGCCTAAGCCTGACTCAGTCAAAACTACGATCAAAATGTGCACCGGAGCGTATGGCTACGTCAGTCTCCACGAGCAGTCGTGCACCGAAGCATGCGGCCACGTCAACACCAAGACCAACCCACGATCTTGCAGCCTGTATGCGCCTACACCCTATGCACCCAAAGCAGGACTATGCGCCCACGTAAGAACCAGCGTGTCTCTGTACATGGGCGCATAACATCATTCCAGCTCGAGAACGACTATAAAAGGGGGGCTTCATTCCTCTTCAAAACAAGAGAACGGAGAGCATTTTCAAAAGCCAAATTGCTGCACTTCTTGCCAATGAGCCGAGAGTTAGCAATTTTCTTAGGTTTTCTTCTACTTTTGTAATCAGAGTGTCAACGAAGTAAAAGAGCAACTGCCGCTCGATCTCCATCGTCCCATTCCCCAGAATTCTTTTTTGTACTCGAGGATCCTCAGCATAGGATCTCTCAGGCTTACTCGATTTGTGGTGCCTTGTGCCAATAAAAGAAAAGATAGCGTTTTCTTCTTTTTTTTGTGTGTGTCCACAAAAATGACGACTCTGCTGGGGACTACCTTTTCTTCTGACGAAAAGGTGGTAACGCAATCCGATACTGACAAAGTGGGGAGTACTCAGAAGATGCTGATCGTAAAGTTCGATCAGCAGGCGTTCGAAGAGATGCTCTCGAGGGACGGTTCTACTCCCTCAAAATCAGCAAAGCCAAGCAAGTCTCGTAAGACTTGTCTTCCGAAGGCTCGCTGTGTATATCCTGCTAGTGTCATAGTAGATATACAGCTGGAGGACTCTGCCGCAGAAGTTTCCCAAATGGAGAAGGCTCACACCGTTCTGGGCTCTACTAGCCCAATGACTTCTTTCCTGCACAACCAATAACAGGATGTTCAACACTCGAGACTTGGCAAAGGAAAACATTACGATGCCAAGAATCGGGGTGTGCGACACTCTGGCCGGACCCGACGAGGTTCACAAACGAAGGAGGCCAAACTGGAAGAAAACAACGCTGCTCTACCAGGCATGCGCCTAAGGCCATGTGCCCAAAGGAGTGTTTGGGCGCATAGCCCCAACCAGAACACTTCTGTCTTCAATAGGCTGGGCATCCAAAGCCATGCGTCCAAAGCTATGCGCCCAGGCTCTCTGGATCCATACTATGCGCCCACATCAAGGAATCTCAGACATGCTGTCAAGGAGCATGCGCCCAAGGCCAGTCTCCAAGGCCTATGCACCCACAACAAAAAGGCAGGCCCCAACGCGTATAGCATGGGACTGTCTTCAAGGACATCACAGAACATAGGTATGGGGGTTACCTCTGCACATGTACTAAGTCTAGATGCGTCTACTCTCCTTACGAACCCGCATACAAAGCTCGACGATGCATGCAATATGGGTTGTAAGGTAAAATTCCCTTCCGCTGACTTGCACAACATGATAAATCATAAGCGTAAAGCGAGGGAGAATATAACAATTCATAGTGCACTTCCGTGCACCCATATTGTTATCAATTGTTGTTGCTCCAAAACAATAAAAGCACCTCAGAGAAAGTCCGTATTTCGACGGCTGCACTTCTCTGATGACGAGAAGCCACTATGTGTTTCATCCAACATGGCTTCGTGGGTTCCCCCTTGCGGCAGCCCAATCAAAGACGGTGGACTACGAACCCAACTTTCTCTTTTAGCTCTGCGAGAAGAAGAAGGAGAAGTCTACCAACAGATGGCCAACAGGCTGTCACATCCGAAGGAGTCTATATGGATACTCGATCAAAGGCGAGATTCCGTATGGAAGATAAATATTCCCGAGCCGGGGGTAGCATTCCCTTAGAAACTGAAGCAGATGACCCTCACACTGGGGTAGCCTTCCAGAGGACGATGATCCCTCCGAATCCGATGGCTACTATCTACCTCCTCTACCTGAAGATGTAGGACTTACCCACTCGGAGACAGACAGTATCAGCACCAGTTGTACTGCTTCCTCTGTTCATCCTCGCATGCTATCTACATACATGGCAGATGGAGAAAGACCTGAAGAAGCCAGTGACCAGACTAGCAAATGGCTAGAGGGTCTCGAAACAACATTCGCCAAGATCACTAATATGCTTACCAGTATCATGGCAGTTCAAGCTGCTGGGGTTGTTCTTCCACCTCAACAGAACGTCTCGGCCCATGCTAGTCCGTCTCACAGCAACAACCCTCCTTCACTACAAAAAGAGTATCATTTTATTGTGCCTCCTCCAAATCTTACAAATGCCTGGGGTGGTCCTTCGGCAATAACGCCTGACAACCATTCAGCAGCTGTTTTCCAACACATACTCAACCAACAGGATGCAATTGATTCTCTGGTCGCTCGCCTCGACACCATCTCACACAAAGATGAGCTTCTGAAGATGGGGATATCTCAACCGTACCCCTCTGAGTGGGAGAACACTACTTGCCCTCCTAACTACAAGCCGCTGACGCTGAACTCATTTGACGGATTGACTTTTCCTCGTCAGCACATGACGTACTTCAACACACAGACTCTGTACTTGCCTAGAGACGATTCGTTCCTGTCGAAGTTGTTTATTAGCACCTTTGCAGGGGGTAGCCTTCGAATGGTTCTGCAGTCTGCCGGACGGGTGTATCAACTCATTCAAAGACTTGGAGAGGTTGTTCCTCAACAAGTTTTACGAGAGTGGCATGCATGTTAGCATGTCCACCCTCATCGAGACCAAGCAAAGGAGGACTGAGTCGGTCATCGCCTTCATCGAACGCTTCAGGCAGCTGGCACTGAATATGCCCTTCGGCATACCAAACTCAGAACTTATGGATACTTGCCGACACAACTTCCTTTCTACAGTAAAGTTTTGTCTGGGTATACATAAGTATGATATATGGCCCGCTTTTATTGGGGCCACTGATGCTGCTGAAAATGATGTTCCTAACTTAGAACTACTCGGGTTAAAGACACCTAAATCTGAAGACAAGGGCAAGCATCCTCAAACTATCCCTGTTAGTGGGGTAAAGGGAAAGAAGTCCTGAAAGTCGATACATCCAAAGGAGCTTCCAACTCTTAGGATGCCTTCGACAAGCCTAAGGAGACCTTCTCCTTCGACGAAGATGATGTCATCATAATCTTCCACACATTGACGAAGGAGAATAAGCTGACATTGCCTCCACCACGATGTCCTGTAGAGACGAGCCAACTAAATGATCCTAATTACTGTCTCTATCATCAGTACGTGCATCACTCCACCAAGGACTACATCGTCATGAAGAAGAAGATACAACAACTTATCGACAACCAAGTGATCAACCTCGAAGCTGAAGATAAGGTCGTATCCGCTAACATGATCTCTCTTCAGTTTGGCGACTTTCTTCCTACAGAAGTCCCAGACGACGTGGTCCTGATCCCCAAGACGATAATGGAAGTCGTCAATCTACCACCAGCTCGCAACTCAACCTTGGTCCCACTCACAACTGAACATGGTAAGATCATATGGGTCCACCAGGACCTTGTCCAAGAAATGACGCAGAGGGTAGCACCTCCCAAAGCAAAAAAGGACAAAAAATTCAAGCCATGCCATATGGTATCCTCCCCCATCTACGAGGTTCTATCTGGCGAGACGCGATCGGGAAAGACTTATCTTCGGACGTACAATCCCGCATAAGAAGAAGCAGTACCTCCTTAAGCTTCTGTTGCCTCCACAAGCTCAGAAGTCGGCCCGTCCAGGCCTCAAACTACGGACAGATCCAAGCAGAAGGAGACGCGGTTTGACAAATCTTTAAAGGTGCCAGCTCTCGAAGATATGGATCGGCCCTACAACTTTGACATACTGGCTCAGCTAGCCAATACGCCTGCCAGGTTGTCTCTGTTCGATCTATTGCAACTCTCCAAAGAGACGTGGAAGGCCTTAAGTGAGGCATTACTATACGCCGACTCTTACCTCGCTGAAGTCAAAGCCCCTACTGAAGATCCTGTCTCTTTTCCCCACTGCCACAGTACTATGGAAGTGGTACCCAACATCACCTTCTCATAGGAGGACATGCTACTCAAGAATAATCGTCATGATAGACCCTTGTACTATACAGGGTATATCGGGGCGATCAAGGTGGACCGCATGCACATCGATCCAGGATCCTCCTTCAGCATCATTCCTAAAAATTTGCTTTAAATTTTGGAAATCCCTCTGTACAAGCTATCCGCAACCAACACAACTATCATGGCCTTCAATGCTGGCCGAAGCCATCCGCTAGGCAAGATCCGTCTCAAATGTCAGATCGGTGATCTCCGAACGAAAGTTTCCTGCTGTGTGATCGATGCCAATGTATCCTACAACGTCTTGTTGGGACGTCCATGGATACACGAGAACATGATCGTTCCTTTCACACTCCACCAGTGCTTCAAGTACGTCAACAATGACGGTGTCGTGAAGACGGAGTTCGCTGATGTTGATCCTTTCAAAGGCATCGAAGCTTACTATGGAGATTCGGTACTTTACCAGTCTCAACCCTCCAAAGAGGACGGCAATGAAGCTGATAATGAAACTGAAGCAAGTCCATCCTCCAACGATGGTCCCCTGATTATCCGTGTCAAAGGACGTACTACTCCAAAAAGTACTCCAAAGCCTCTCACAATCTGGGTGAAAAAGAAAACCCTGACAAGGTCAAACCATTGACCATCACTCTCAGCAAGACACCCCGGGAGGAACCTACTGATGCCCGTCCCCCCAATCCTGAAGAGTTACCCTACATGGTGAACTCGGTCAAGACTATGGCTCCTCTGCCAGATGATGACCCTCTCAATGAGTATGTCAATACTCATAATAATGTACCTTCGGTGGATGATGTTATAATCCCTGAAGAAGAACTTGCATATTTCCTTAGTAAAGGTTTATCTTTGAATTACTCCGATGTTTGTCAATCTGTAAACCACTACACAGATACGATATACGCTATAGAGAATGGCATAGGACCACACCTCAACACCTCATCTACGGGAAAAAAGTTTACCCTGAAGATATCCTCTTCTTCATCTTTCTAGCCAGAAAGAAGGATGAAGAGCTAATCATCTTCGGTCGTATAATTGGCGAGAGAAAGTTCGTTCCAGACTCTACTTCTCCCAAGCACAACACAGAAGGCGACTATGACTCTGAAAAAATACAACTTTTTTGGTATAGTTGGCAGGCCAGGAATATCATCCAGAACATGGGATATAACATCAAAAGCGACAAAAGGCTAAATTACGGCCAAGGACGACGGTTGCCAATACGACACTTTGCTCTCCCCGGCGAACCTGAGAACTACTATCAACGAAGCGGTGTTGGTTTGGGCTATGTCTCTCCTCCAACAACTCCCAAAAGATCAGATGATAAAACAGATCGTTGTTCTTATTCTTCTGATTCCTTCCTTTGGGACTCAGACTCTAGCATCGGCGATGTGTTCAAAGCAACTCTGTCCGTCAACATAGTTTCCGTCGACCAAATTACAGACGATGTCCAATCAATCGATCTCGAACAATAGGCTCAAAAGATGGACACCAGGTGGGAGCTGCACTTCGAACAACGGAAAGCACCTACCGAAGACGAGGTCATCCAAGTCAATCTAGGAGATAAAGCATCCTTCAAACCTATCTTCATCAGCAAAAACCTATCTGGCGATGAACGCCAATCTCTTATACAACTTATAAAAGAATACATCGACGTCTTTGCATGGAGCTATGAAGACATGCCAGGCTTGGACCCTAATGTCGCCATGCATCGCCTGAACATCTTGTCTAAAGCTAAGCCAGTGAAGCAACAACAATGATGATTCCGACCAGACGTCATGGAAGCCATCGAGAATGAAGTCAAGAAGCTCATTGCCAGCAGATTCATACGCGAGGAACAACACCCAGACTGGGTTGCCAATATCGTTTCGGTCATGAAAAAGAACGATGTCCTTTATGGATGGGTTCTCAGGCTACAATCAGATCAAGATATTCCCCGACGACGAGAAGTACACATCATTTTGAATACCGTTGGGGGTATACTGCTATACGGTGATACCCTTCGGATTGAAGAATGTAGGGACAACATACCAGCGAGCCATGAACATAATTTTTTTAGATCATTTGCACAAAACTGTGGAGTGCTACGTAGACTATATCGCAGTCAAAAGTCGTCTCAATGGCAACCACCTCCAAGACTTGAGAACGGTGTTCGAACTAATGCGTGCACACCAACTCAAGATGAATCCAACCAAATCTTTTCTGGGAGTCTCCAACGGCAAGTTCTTTGGTTTCGTCATCACTTCAAAGGGCATACATATGGTCCCGGAGAAAGTGAAGGCTATTTTTGACATACATCCTCCAAGAAACCTCAAAGAGCTACGCGGACTACAAGGAAGGCTAGCCTACATCAGACGATTCATTTTAAACCTCTCTGGAAGGTGCCAACCATTCACTCAGCTCATGAAGAAAGGTGTATCTTTAGTCTGGACTGAACAGTATCAACGCGTATTTGACGACATCAAGACGTATCTTACAAGTCCTCCAGTATTGGTTGCTCCAATAATGTGGACGCCCTTCTTACTATATGTCCGTGCTATGGATCATTCTCTCGGTGCCCTCTTAGCTCAGAAGAACGAAGGCGGCCATGAACATGTAATTTACTACCTCAGCCGCACAATGGTGGGTGCCGAGCACAGATACACACCGGTGGAGAAGGAATGCCTCGTACTAGTATTTGCCATCTAGAAGACGTGCCACTATGTGTCTTGGCAGACTATCCATATTATATCTAAAGTCAACCCTCTCAGAATACTCATGACTAAACCAGGCTCTCTCAATTCCCGTTTAGCTACATGGGCAATGTTGTTGACTCCGTACGATATGATATTCGTTCCTTAGAAGGCAGTAAAAGGCAAAGCATTAGCTGATTTCCTAGCAGCTCACCCGGTGCCAGAGTCGTCTAAACTCTATGACGAAATCCTCGACGAAGTGGTGGAGTCTAATGCTGCAACTGAAGAAATTCCCATTTGGCGAATGTTCTTCGACGGCACATCAAGAACAGGACCCAAAGGGAATATTGTGGCTGGAGTAGGTATCGTGCTCATGTCACCTAATCATCTGGTTATACACCGTGCATATTCCCTCGTGGAACCATGCACCAACAACATGGGCGAATATAAAGCCCTATTAATCGGCCTACAACTGGTAAAGCAACTAGGAGTTGACTATCTAGAGGCTTACGGCGATTCCAAGCTAATAGTCGGTCAGGTCCGAGGGGATTATGAAGTTCGCCATAAAGGTCTCATCCCCTACCACAAAGCAACAATCGACCTGGCGTATACTTTTGTGGGATTCTTCATCAAACACGTGCCTCGACTATAGAATATAAAAGCAGATGCTCTAGCCGATCTCGCTGCTTCCTTGACCATTCCTATCAATACTCAGCAGTCGATCACAGCGTCGAGTCGAGAACTATTCTGTGTAAAAGATGCCTTGCATATCCATCACAGTTACACAACGGAAATAAACGTCGATGCTAAAGACTGGAGATTTTCCTTCATAGACTACGCTGTCTATGGAATCCTTCCCGAGGACCCGAAGGAGGCAGTATCCATCCAAATGCGATCTCTAAGATTTTACTACGACACAGCTACCAAGATGCTGTATCGACGCTCTTATGACGGGCTACTATTACGATGCTTATCAGACACAGAAACCAAGCATGTACTCCGGGAGGCTCACGATGGAGTTTGTGGTACATATCAACCAGGCCCCAAATTGCAAGATCGCCTCAAACGAATAGGTTATTACTGACCCACAATGATAGTGGATGCTGTTGAATATACAAAGAAATGTAGAGCTTGCCAGTTCCATGCTGTTTTTATTTATCAACCTTCGGAGTTTCTACACCCGACAGCAGCATCTTGGCCATTTGAAGCCTGGGGCATAGACGTTATAGGACCAATTAGCCTGCCATCCTCCAAAGGACATCGGTTCATTCTATCTATAACCGATTACTTCTCTAAATGAGCGAAAGCTATACCGTTCACCGAAGTAAAGACGTCAAACGTGATCAGTTTCATCAAACATTACTTCATCTACCGCTTTGGCCTACCTCGCAGGATCATCCATGACAATGGTCCACAGTTCGCAAGCCATGCATTCTATCGATTCTGCGACAAGAATTGAATCTAGAATGTAGCCTCTACTGTCTACAATCCAGCAGCTAACAGGCTAGCAGAAGCCTTCAACAAAACCATCATAAAACTTCTCAAGAAGTTCGTGTCTTCAAACAAGCGCGATTGGAACGAGAAGCTCGGTGAATGTCTATGGGCCTATCGCACAACGGTTCGGACTCCAACAGGCAGTACGCCATTCTCTCTGGTTTATGGAAGCGAAGCAATTCTTCTTATAGAAGTCCAGATTCCTTTCCTTCGGGTAGCTCTAGCCAGCGAGCTGACTACTGAAGAGATCTACCGTTTGCGACTCCAAGAGCTTGAAGCGCTAGACGAAAAATGCTTATTAGCTCAACAACGTATTGAGCTATACCAAGCACGCCTTTCCAGAGCTTTCAACAAAAAAGTAAAGGAAAGGATCTTCCAAGTCGGTGATCTGGTTCTAGCAGTAAGAAGACCGATGGTCATGACGCACAAAACAAAAGGGAAATTTCAGCCTAAATGGGAAGGTCCTTTCGTCATAGAATCGGTGTATTCCAACGGTGCGTACCGGCTGACCAAGCCTGACGGTGACTTACTTATGATGCCTATCAACGACAAGTTCCTGAAGAAGTACTATGTGTAACCTCTTTTACATAATGTTCACATATGTTCAGTCATGTAAATATACAGTACGATGTTTATATGATTCCGAAAAAAAACTATCTAACTATTATCCGTATTTCAAGAGTCTTGAATACATCCTGGATAATAGGTCCTCTAAATATTTCCCTAGTGGAATCATTTTCGTTTTTTGACTATGTCCAAACTCGGCTTGGCGAAAACAAATCACGTCCCTATTACCTCTAAATTGTTTTCCGATAATTATTTCTCCAGCGGAATAATCAAATGTTTTGCCACGTCCACATAACCTCTGAGCAAAGCATTCAGCAAAGATAGTCATGTCCACACTACCTCTGAACTATCCACTCCTCCCTAATGCTATATATCTTTCCACGTCCATATTACCTCTGGTCAGATATAGAACATCCTCTGCTATTACGTCCATATTACCTCTACTAGCAGCTTAAATCAACTTATTATCTATATTCGAATCATTCGAATATAAAACGGATAATAGGGCCACATAAAATTTCCCCAGCGGAATACCCATCAGAAATGTCCTTGCTACGTCCATATTACCTCTAGTATTGATGTTTCACAAAACCACATTCACTTCTGAAAAGATTCTATATTCAGTACTTAAACATCTATCAAAGAGGCAGAAAAAGGGTACAAGAGCCGTGACGGCCAAAAAGAAAAAGAATTACAAAAACCTACGGGATACACAGGCGATTGATGCTGTCCCTCAGAGCTGCAATCTTGGCCTCAGATTTCATAGTAGTTCGACGCCGTGCCTCTTCTTGACGAGCGGCTTCATCTTCAAAAAGGATCAGATTATGATGCTCCCCTCCAAGCTCTCCAGATGTCCTTGTAAACGGGCAAAAGTGGTGGTAGTTATGGCAGTCTGGGACAAATAATCTTCTTGTTCAGATGACGCCGCCCTCAAGTCAGCTTCCAACTGGGCGATCTCATTCCTGATCTACGTAATATGATTGTGCTTCTCAGTGATCTGCATAGCCAGACTGTTCTTCGAGGCAGCACATGCCTCACTTGTAGCATTGAACTGGCTATACTGATCAGCCAGCTCGCCAATCTCCTAAACGAAGGCATCCTTCCTTACCTGAAAGGTAGCCTTCTCTGCCGTAAGAGCTGTCTTCAAAGCGTCGTCCTCTGCGCAGAACAGTGACGTCGGACTCCACTGCTTAATGTCTCGAAACCTGGCCACTTGATCCTTCAGGTCGTTCAGAACTTTTCTCAGAGTGTTGACCCACTCCTCATACCCGGCTATGCACTCGAGGACAAAAATGCTCCTGATTATCGTGTGTCACGACCATATTTCCTCTGATACCGGTAGTATTTCGACTCGACACCTTTACCCAATCCGGGATAAAAGATATGGTGTCAAGACCATAAAACCTATCACATCCATATTTTTGCCTTGGGTTTTTGTTTCAAATCTACTACCCGCACCACCAGCATACAGAAGGAGGTTGGGTTCAAGCAAACAAAAAAGAGGGTGGGAGCTCCCCTAGCAGGATACCCTTTTACATAAATGATTGGCTCTCCAACACAATCATCACAGATATTACAAGCAAAGAATAGAGCGAATATACTCTGTTTATTCAAAATTAGTTACATTCACAGGACTACGTCTCATGGGCAAAACAGAAGGTTCTTCATCTCAAGTAAAATGATACATTGATGTCCAAAAGAAGGGAGAATCTGCTACTCATCAACAACACATAGCTTGGTCAGTTTGATAGTACTACGCTTTCGTCGAAGGAAGTCTTGTTTTACTGTTGAGCAAGCAAAGAAGGCTGTTGAACCTTCGAGAAGCTACACGGAGGAGGGCAAATATAGCATGCTAAAACATCTACAAATGATGATCTCCTGTCCTCCATATGGCGGACGTCGTGGGCCCCTTTCTTCAAGAGACCATACCTTCAAAACAACATCCCTGGTGTTGCTTTTGCCTATTTGAAAAATTGTGAAAGCAGAACTTTCACGGTAATGCCCGACTACCGTCCGACTCTTCGATGTATAAAGGTTCTTTCTACCATCTGAGGAAAAACCTTCCAAAACACGAAGAGTCCTGAGGTCTCTGATGTTGGTGTCAAGTGTTGCATCTTCTCCATGCCTAGAATCGCCGATGTCGGTCCTGAAGAAATTTGCTATCCAGATCCCGACAGAATATGAAAAGGGATAGAAACACAGTCAGACTTGGAAAAAACTATTCTGAAAGGTTTTTACGTGCCCAAAATAAGATATGTGGGTGCATAAACACACAGACAGTTAGCAGGCGCATAACGTGCTACATCTTAAAGGGCGCATAACATGGCAGCACGTGGGCGCATAACACAATGCTGGCGTATGACTTCTGTGGGTGAATAGAAACGCTCACAGAAAGTATGTTGCCTTAGGCACAAGCGCCCAGACAGAAGAGAAGTCCGAGCATCACAAATTAAAGCTCGAGACTTCGTTTTTTGAAGCATGCCCTCACCTAAAATCGAGTCCTGGACTACCGGGACTCTATCGCAGGAGGAGAGCCACTTGACGCAGCCCCCTTCCCTTCGCGGATCTCTTGGCGGCCTTGGGAGACATGATTCTCAAAGGAAGAAAACGAAGAGTTTTCTAAAAAATTTAGAGAGAAAGAAATAATGAATTTTCTCTCTCCCAGGGTCTATTTATAGGCATGGGCCACTTCTTATGCGCCCACATACTGTATGCGCCTATTGTGGTGTATGCGCCCACTGCAGCCTATGCGGCCACGTGAAGGACCAGCTCTCTGCATACTATACGACTGTCTCTTGCTGGCATGGATGGCGCATAAAGGATGGACCGCTTCAAATTCTGTTCTAATAGATCAGTCAATTCGGATTTCGAAGAAAATCTCAACAGTCGTATCTTCCTGATAGGCTGGCCAAATACTATGTCCTAAAGGATAGGGCCGTGCAATGTGCTCATTTGCCTAGCGAGAAGACGATCCATGCTTCTTTCAAAGTATTTCGAACTTGTTCAAGTGTCAAAAATTTGAAGGGGGTCCTGTAGAAGCATAAATTTTTTTTAGCAAATATAGCTCCATGCGCCCAAGACAAGTGAAGCTCCATGCGCCCAGTTAGTATAACTCTATGCGCCTACTGAATGAAGTCCCATGCGCCCACTTCAAGTGCAACTCCATACGCCCAAGACTAGCTCCTCCGTAAGAAGGGCGCATAGCCTGAGACGTGGCTATGCGCCCAAGCCTGACTCAGTCAAAACTACGATCAAAATGTGCACCGGAGCGTATGGCCACGTCAGTCTCCAGGAGCAGTCGTGCACCGAAGCATGCGGCCACGTCAACACCACGATCAACCTACGATCTTGCAACCTGTATGCGCCTACACCCTATGCGTCCAAAGCAGGACTATGCGCCCACATAAGAACCAGCGTATCTTTGTACATGGGCGCATAACATCATTCCAGCTCGAGAACGACTATAAAAGGGGGGCTTTATCCCTTTTCAAAACAAGAGAACAGAGAGCATTTTCAAGAGCCAAATTGCTGTACTTCTTGCCAGTGAGCCGAGAGTTAGCAATTTTCTTAGGTTTTTTTCCACTTTTGTAATCGAAGTGTCAACGGAGTAAAGAAGCAACTGTCGCTCGATCTTCATCGTCCCATTCTCCAGAATTCTTTTTTGTACTTTGGGATTCTCAGTGCAGGATCTCTCAGGCGTACTCGATTTGTGGTGCCTTGCGCCAATAAAAGAAAAGATATTATTTTCTTCTTCTTCTTTTTTTGTGTGTCCACAGGGGCAAATGGGGCGACCCTGTAATCGGATGTAAGACACTAAGTGGCGACTATTTCTTGGACCCGAGTTAGCTTCTAGCAACCCGAAAGGAATTTCAGAACGAAGATAGAGGAGAATCTCTCATACAGGGAGCCAGGTCGGCAGAGAAGAACGGCACAAAGATAACCTGACTGTCAGATATAGAGGATATTCTATCTCAGGGAGCTCCATATCCAAAATAATCGAGGATTTATGGACAGTCCTGTCTGGTCGAACCTTGTCGGCGTAAGAGACCGCTAGAGAAGGCTGGCCTCCGGAAGCGAAAGGGACCATAGACTACTGCGTCAGAAGTGCACACATAGAGGGAAGAGCGCCACGGGAAGGCGGCTGGTCCCTAGCAGCACGGGGCTAGAAGAGGCCGGAGGGGGCGACGTCCAGGCCAAAGTATCTAAGAGCTGAGGCTCGAAGGACGAGAGTGGCACCACGACCGGGAAGAGAACGACCCCGTAGGGCAGCACGGAAAAAGGGCTAGACCAGCTGGGACAAGGGCATAAGATGGCATGGCAGAGGGCACTAAAGCCTCGGCTGGCGGGGAGGATTCTTCAAGATCAGGCACGCTGGTTATAGAATCGACATGCACGCAGGTCAGAGGACCATCAAAAGGCGCGTAGGCCTGGAAAAAAATAATGGCACGAGGGACAGGTATCCCATGCCCAGAAACTCACCATCCGAGGTGCCGCAGGATGTGCTGGACAGATGGCCAGAAGGCATGCAACCAACAGGTCATACAGGGAATGTGTGGCTAGCGCCAACCGAAGGACCAGGCAAACGCACTAAGTGATGGGACCGGTTCATAAGATAATTTGAATTCAAATTTGCATGAGGCAGTTACGGGCGGGAAACCCTAGACACGTATCCCGAGGGCAAAAATATGGAAGGGAAATAGCCTCGAACAGTAGGAAGTACGATTGCCTGAGCACCATCGGGGGATGGCACGACGGCGACCGGCGGAGAACCAACGAGGAGGACGGGGGCAAAATAGGGTAGAAATGGTGAAGGGGAGGTGGTCGATAGAGGCGACTGTCCCAACAAAAAAAGAATATCAGCAGGCCAAGGAGCGACGGGGCGTTGAGAGGGACGGTCCGGCGGGGCCGCTCTACCAGGAGGGGGTCGACCATGGCACCCGAAGCATGGATCAGGCAGCCGGAGGGGGAAGTGACAAGGAAACGAGGGCTAAAGGAGGAGGACGCCAAAAAAGAAGCCAGACAGGAAGAGGAACCATCGAGGGGCGGTCGCCTGGTCGGAGCCTACCGGCTGGATCGGAGACGATCACGTAGGCACCATGGGGAGCTGCTCTCTATCGCTCTCCAGAAATCTTATATATATATTATATATATTATATATATATATATATATATATATATATATATATATATATATATATATATATATATATATATAGGGTCGTTCTACAATACATTCGTTGGAAATGGATGTATCGATACATCCGAAATCTGGACCGTTGGATGTTGATCCAATGGTTCGGATTGAATAATAGTGTAGAAACATCATTTAATGCTGATTTAGACTTTTGACCTGTTGGTAACTTGCTTTAGCAGGTCATTCTTCACTTTAATTTTTTCAATGAAAACCCTAAATTAACTCATATTTACTCTCTCAAAAGTCCATCCAATTTAATATTTCGTAATTTTTTTTGGTTACAGGCCGTCGTGGTGGTGGTGTTGGTGGTTGTGGTGGAAAGAGAAACGGAGATGAAGAAGGAAATAAGAATCGGTCCGGATCGCGTCGAACGTCGTCGAGCCCTCCTAGAACAACGAGGAGTACCAGCTGCGCCGAGAAGAATCGGTCCGCTTCGCGTCGGACATCGTCGAAACCTCCTCGAACAAGAAGAAGTACCAGCGGTGCCGCTCTAATTTTACTGTCCATGCCATTGTCAGAAATCTTATTTTTTATCTAATAATTTTATATTTTGTTAATAAAGCTACATGTCACGGTGGTGGTGAGGAAACCTGCTTCTGAGGTCGGGCGGATCATCTGCTCACTTATTTAAAAAAAATCTGTATTGATCGGACGAAATATTTTTTACTTTTCTAATGATAATTTTTTCGAAGAGAATATTTTATTTAGACGGTGAATGGCCATTCTCTTTGCTTTTAACACGGAGGATGGCCATTCTCTTTGCTTTTAACACGGCGAATAGACGGAGAATGGCCATTCTCTTTGCTTTTCACACGGCGAATGGACGGAGAATGGCCGTTCTCTTTGCTTTTAACACGGCGAATGGACGGAGAATGGCCATTCTCTTTGCTTTTCACACGGCGAATGGACGGAGAATGGCCGTTCTCTTTGCTTTTAACACGGAGAATGGCCATTCTCAAGGAGAATGGCCATTCTCCGTTCTTTGAAAACGGAGAATGGACACTCTGTGCTTTTAACAAAGTATGGTACATTTAGGACTGGAAATGTTCAAGTATGTCATATTTTTTTCACCAAATATTTACAGTATTTTTAATATCATTTACCATAGTACATTCATTTAATATTAAATCATTTTATCAGGCTTCCACTGTATGGCTGAACAAAATTTCTTGCAAATGTTTGAATATAATTAACCTACTATCAAAGAGAATTTTTCTTACATTATATTATGCATTACACTAGCATCGACTTCATACTGATGGCATCGATGTACTGATGGCAATAACAAAGGATGAACATGCAGGATTATAATTATGTTTCCTCAAAAACAAGGGATGAACAAGCAGGATTACAATTTTAATAACAAGGGATGAAGAAGTACTGGCATCGAATTCATACTGATGGCATCGATGTAATAATTTTTTACAGAAAGCAAAACACATTACAATCAAATAAAGTTTCAGTGATCCCAGGAATGCATCCTAATGAGGCCACCTGTAAACCCTAGCAATGCACCCAGGACTCATGAAATCTGTGATGGGCATCTGCAAATCAAAGGAATACACCAAAATATCAATATCATCTATGGAGGCCAGCTGCCAACCAAATAAAAGCTTCAACCAAAAAATCATAATCAAATTAAGTATACTTCATTCCAAGTCCAATAAACTGTATAATTCACGTTACAGTAATATGTATAATTCACGTTACAGTAATCTGCCCAATCCACGTTACAGTAATCTGCCCAATCCACGTTAGTAATTCAACATAGAACCTGCATAATTCACAATACAATAATTCAAATAAATATCAGACCTACTCTAAATTCAAGACCATATTACATTTTCAAAATAAATTACGAACTATGCACTTAGTACAAGCGAAAAGTTTAGTCTTACAATATTTAAAACACAAAATTTAGTTTGTCCGCCATGACCAACAAATATTCAGAACCATATTACAAGTCAAATATTACATCCAAATTGAAATAAGAGACATTCAAAACTCAAAAGATGAATCTTCATAGCCGTCTCCATCTTCTTCTTATTGTTTCTTTTTCTTTTTTTCCAACTTATTCTTTCTCAAAATATCCTTCACCTACACCTTGAGGGACGGATTAAGAAAAATTATAGTCAGTATTGACTCACTTTATATGTAGAAATGACATCCAAAAACATAAATAGAAGTATCAAAGTGATGGCTAGCATTAAAGTGTCAATGTGCACAGTGTGTTTTTTTACATAAGAGTTTGGGCTAGCCCCATTTACCTTCTTCACGAGGGAAGAAAAATCTTATTCTTGGTCAGCAAATTCAACCTCTATCTGGTTAATCTTATCCAGAATCAATTTCTGGTTGTCGGATATAGTATTCATCTCTTTGAAGACATTCTCAAAGTTTGCAGCAACAAAATTGTATAGGTCATCAACCCTGTCCTTAGTGTTTTTGATTCCATAAGTTGATAGTTTTTCAGATGTTGATGGTTTGCTTGCAGCTGCTGCCCGTTTTCCAAACATTCGAGTGAAGGTTAGTTTTTTCATGGGGCCTTTCTTTTTAATATAAACATCCCCTGCTAAGCTTGGGACATAATGTTTATTAGCCATCGAGCATATAAATCCTCCGAAAGGGAGAGCTGTCCTTGCAGTTGGTTTTTCCACGAGATGCATTATTCTACTGAACATATAGGAACCTATATCCATCCTTTTTTTCTTCCCCATATAATAAAGAAATTTTACTCTATCGGGATGGATGGAAAACTCATGTCCAGTAGGATTGAGTGTTTGAGATACGTAGGCATGCAACAATTTATACAAAGTTTTTAATTGATCTTTGTATACATTTTGAGGGGTCTTGGCACCCATCGAAACACCTGTAATCTCATGAATTGCATCCGTCATGGAAACATTATCAATATCTTTCATATCAAACTCAGGAACTGGATCAAATCTATAAAATTCGTTGATGACAGTAGCATTTACCCTAATCAGTTTTCCTCTCAGAAACACCAGTGGTTGATCCTCTTCTTTTTCTTTAATTACAGCTGGAAGATTTGAGTAAAATTCTCTTACTATTGTTTGGAAGATTTTTTCAAGACAGGATTTGTTTAGTTTCTCCAATTGATAGAATTTCAATATATCCAGGAAAGCTTCGTCTTTGACATCATCCATCTTAATTGATCTTTCAGGCATAACAGCCTTTTTTTTGAAATATTTAATGTAAATATTCTTAGTTTTTGAGTCTTTAAATTTTTTTACCTCCTCTCCAACCTGGGACTTATTTGATGATTGCTCTTCCTCTTCATTTTCCTCTTCTGATGAGAATTCAAAATCCACAGAGTATGCTGATGACTCTGTATCCGTTGCCACCTTAGCATTCGCTTGAGTACGCCTTCGATCTTCATAAGTTGAGTCTTCCGACGACTCTGTATCGAAGATAGATTTTCCGGTCTTTGTCGAGCAATGAGTGTTTTTAGCCTTTTTTGCATGTGGCTTGGCTGCCGCCTCCGCCTTCATCGTCGTTGCCGCCGCCGCTGCTTCCGCCGCTGCCCTTTCGGCCTCTGCCCTAGCGACCATAATCTTGGTTTTCGTCG